>JAUPFR010000001.1:94572316-95057316 GCA_036925125.1 Oreortyx pictus
AAAGAGCTTTACTTTCATTCCCAGCAAGAATTTCACTCATGGAGGGCAAAAAGAAGAATTTTCACTAGTCATTCTAAGACATCTAAATTGGGCAGCTGCATCTTCCCAATCCTGCCTCTCATCTCTTATATTACCACTGAAGTTTCCACTAAAAGTGTCCCTAAATCAAAGTTTCCTCTAAGAACGTGACCCTTCTACTGTACAAAACACATCTAAATAAGATGATGTATTTAGATGGTAGGTAAATCCTTACTGCCAACACAAACAGCTTCAGAGAAGGGAAAATGTCAATTCGCTCTTAAAACGTGAGAAAAATACCAACTGATAAAATGGTCAAATAGGGCTTGATCACAATTTATTTCTGACCTTTTAATGTCTTCTGTTCTCAATGATTTTCTGTCATTTCTGCCTAGCTTGGACCTGGGCCTGTCTCAGCGGTGTTTAGCTTTATGTTGCCACTTAACTTTCAACCTCTTTTTTTAGGACTGAAAGATAAGTAACTAATTGTCACTGTGATATCTGGGGGTTTATCAGCTCTTCAGATCTACCAGGTTGTTAGAAGTCTTACACTTGGAAACTTTTCAGTACTTGTTCTATATGAAAACTAGTTTTATATTATAAATCATAGCATTTATGATGCTACCAGCATTGCTATCTAAGACCCAATGATGACTTGTCTGCCATTTTCCTAGGTGACAGCAACTTTAATTTTAAATGTATCACTTCTATCTTGAAACAAAAAAGAACAGACTCCCTTAAAAATCCCCTAAATATGAAAATAAACAAATACACAAAGATACACCTTTATATTCTGACCTTTCTCTTAAAGAGTGACTGGTTGCAATCTAAGGCAATATACTCAGTTTCTATTTAAATACGCCCAACCAGTATACACAGTATTAGCAGTGTGTGGAGAATTTATTTACTGGTGTTTATGCTATGGAGTATTTTGTCTTGTATCACCTTTCTTTTCATTTTTGTATGCAACGTCTAAGTGCAGATGTTACATGAAGGTAAAAAGAGTGAATGGAAAAGAATTCTGCATTTTGCTTTTAATCACAGAATGGTAGGGGCTGGAATTTAATCTCAATTTTTGTAAAAATTTTAAACAGGCATTTATAGGGAAATATTAAGCACTTGAGAAAAATGTCTGATTTGGAGAAAAAAAATCTATAGCCCATACAGTTCTATATATGTAGAGAGATTGCATCACAATAAAAGAATGTTTAAATATTATGCCCGTATTTTGTAAAAAGAAAAAAGATCACACATCCATCAAATACGTTACTTATCCAAAGCAGTTATTGCCCTTGAGTTACATTTCTAGGCCTTATTGAAGAACAAAGCGATACATTGTTAACATTTAGATCAATAAACAATTATTGTTCTTTGTGAGATGCTGAAAGGGGATTGAGAAAGTTTACAGGTAAGAGGCATAATTTACTAGTGGCTGCCAAACAACGGCAATGCATTCCTTCTCTACATGCTCCCGCTCCCTGAACACACACACATCTTTTTATTCTTGTAGTCCTCAACAGGGACCTGGTCTGATAGGAGTCATCTCTTGGTCTCATTATGAGACACATATACAAACTTAATGTGGGTCCAGCAGGTTCTCTCAGCTCCTTGCAATAGCAAGCATGACACCAGCAGAGATTTTGCATGCTTCTCATCTGAGACACCCCAACAGCTATTATTTACCAGAACTATTGCTCCATCAACATGTAATGATTTTTTTTTTGCTTTTAAATAAAATAAGAGGAATTGACAAAGATCGTACTCTAGTAAACATACAAACAGCACTAGATAATAGAGGGCTGTTTCTCCCCTGAAGTTTAAAAAAAAAAACACCTCCTCTTTCTTTAAAAGGCAAGTAATTAATGTTGCCAGCCACAAGTGTTTCGAAAAGAACGATCAGCCTGAAATCTCTCTAAAACCATTTAATTTCTCCAAACTCTGTATCCATTTTTTTTCTTATACATACCACAAGCTCCCACTTTTACACTTGGCCTCTTAAAATTGCACAGAAAACTTCTGGACTGGGAAGATTCAGCTTTCTCTAATAATAAGGATATTGATCAGCTCGGTTTACTAACATCAGTATAATGTTGTTTTGTTTATCTCCTAGCTTTCTTGCTTGCTTAAAGAAGGTATTCTTCTAAAAAAATATATCTGTCCCCCTTCCTCTGTCTTATTACTGTCTTTACTAGGCTTAGTTTAATCAATTGCATCAATAATTAAACTTAGATCCATGAGCATGTTAGAATCTATGAAAACAAACCATAAAATATTTTTGAAAGAGCTTAGCAATGGTAGCTTGCTTACACCAGTTACTACTAAATACTCTTCTGATTTTCAGAACTACAACAACTAAATCCCAGAAAACCTTAATAACATGTCACCAAAAACATTTATTGTGAAGCAAGTAGAAAGGGAACTTAATTGATGCTCTCAGTAGGTCACTGGTGTAATTAAAATAGCTGCTAGAATTCTCAACCAGATCCTGCCATCCCTTATTCTAATACATCTCTGTGAGGTCATTAAATCTGTACTCAGGTTCCTCAGAACCACTTCCCAGAATCAAATCAGTGCCTTGTAAATACGTAGCAGCCTTCACTCCAAGCATGATCTCAAAGTCCTCTGCAAACATCAAAAATGCAGCTAATACTATTATGTAATGGAACAGATTAGAGAGCTTGTGTTTGGCTATGAAAAGAGACATCTTAAAAATTCTGGATAAGAATCCAGGAACCCTATCTCAACCAAACCCAGCCTCTAAACAAGGAGTCCACAACAACATCTTGCAGCTAGCTAGGAGTTTTCATCTTCCTCCATCCTAAACTCATTAATGTGTTAATACTTGCACTTCATCTTGCAATCAAACATATTTTTTACGCACACATACACATATATACGTGTGTAGCCCAGTAGTTGTTTGCATTTATTTCACTAGATACAACAACGTGTTATATCAATGCACACTGCCTTCTGTAGAAGCCTACAAGAAACAGTAAAGATCAACACATCCTTTGCAAAGCACACAATAAACTTAAGGTCGAAATTATCCCACTTTAAAACATTAACCACCACATGCATTTTAAAATGTCACAGGTTAGCAGCTTCCTCTACGTCTCTTTATGACATTGATGGTTGGGGGACTAAGAGTACTTTAAAAATAAACAAACAGATTAAAAATGTAAGGCAACTTTACATTGAGACATTGAACATTTGGATAATTTCAAAGATTCTGAACAAATGATGAGAATCCAAACTAAATTCCTTAAATGATCATGAGGGTTTCTTGTGATTATGTGATGTGACAAATGAGAAAAAAAAAGGAAAAAATATTTTTAGATCTGATAACAATAATCTCAAGAGTTACTAATGCTACACTAGAGTTCTGGAAGAACAAATTTTATTTTGTTGTTAAATAAAGTTACTGTAGATTTGAAATAATTTTGCTGATGACAGTGAGAATTGACTCAACCTTACTTCTCTAGTCAAGCCACACTTCAGATATCTCTTCTAAAAAAAAAAGAAGAAATCACATATTCCCAAGTGCTAAAATGACATGACAAACATGAGGTGTTGCTTCCACTATTTTCTGGTTGCAGAAAGGAAAAACACTGCATTCCTCTCCCCTTTTCTCCACTCTCCATAGTGGATCTAGGGACACTTCACTTATAGAACAGGAATAGCAAGCCTGTTCCCATTGCACCCATTGCTGTAAACAGTTATCTAGATGATCTCAAACACTTTCTTCAGCTTCACTATGAGCTGGCAGTCAGAATTCTGCATTTCAACCCTGAACCAGTCCTTCAGAGCATCACTGGACTGATGGCTGATGTTACTGATGAGGACGTCTGTTGCTTCAAAATGCCGTCCATACATTTTTGGTGATTCATCCAGAACAGGTTCTATTTTAACACATACTTCTCAGCCTTTTTTTGCCACCTTCACGGACTTGTGGTTTATTTCAATACTTGTAACTATTCCAATGTCAACAACATTTTTGCTGGGTATGCACATGGGAGTCCCCTGCTTCACCTGGCCTACCTTCACCACCACACCCAACACCATTGGGTCACGAGAGCTGAAAATGAACTGGGGGGTATATATGCTATATGCTTCAATTCTTCTTCTTTCTGTTTTTTGTAGTCGTCTGTATTTTGTAAAGGAATCAAATAAGTGATAAATTACTTCAGCACTAAAAATTCACATAATTAATATCCAACTCAAACCTCCCCTCGCAAACCTGAAAGCCATTACCTGTTATTCTATCAGTGGGCAGGTTTCCCATGTTGGTATGACAGGGGCAGCACTCCCCTGGGATGCTGAATGAAATGCCTGATCAGAGAAAGCTGTGGCTGCACAAGCATACAAGCAGAAGCCAGTAGACCTGCAGAATCACAGAGTGTCATGGGGAGCACAGTAACTGCACTTCCTCTGAGCAATGTCTCATTCACCTAGTCCCAGCCATTTCCTGCTTTGACTCTTGCCTTCAACAATTCAGATGCTTAATTTTCTTGTCTTCCACTGCCTCTAGGCTCTAGACATTGCTTCACATACCTTGTCCCTACCCCTCCTGCACCAAGCATCTGTAGGAATGTCCTTCCCAAACAACAAAGCACTACAGAAGAAGAAAATGAAGAGCAACAGTTGATATTTATTCCTTCACACTTCATTTAGCTTAGACTGCTTTATTACCTTTCCAATACATTCCTCTTCCATCTCAGTCAAGAATCAGAGGCACTCTAGGAATACCCTTTAGGCAGTTTCAAATATCATGAACAAGGATAAAAGAAAGTACCCTCCTTATGAAGTACCATAAATACAAACATTTAACATTTCTGTAGAAATGTAGAAAAATCACTAGAGTCTGATATCTTTAAATTCACATATAAATAATTCTTACCTATTTGATCTGCAACAGTTAGTTCAGATCAACTTGACCAATAAACTAACACCCTAGCATTAATTCCTTTGATATATTACTATGGAGTTTTGAGACAGTCCTTGAAATAAGAAAATAACACAAATTGTTAATAGGTGAATGATCACTGAGAAGCAGGTTCAGCTCTGTAGACCACCACATAGGATCTATTTTTTCAAGCCACAGATAAATTGTTTCCAAGTCCTGCAAATTCTGCGTGCATTTGTCAGTAGGTCTCACAGAACATATAACTCACGCTTCTTACATTTTCTGAGTATTGACACTGTAACAGCAGAACGGTCATGTGAACTGCATGAGGGTGACTAATACTTGGTAGAACATTCTATTTTAAAAGTACGTGCCAAAAGGTTTCCACCTAATAAACCTGAAAAATTACTTTACACGTCCACAGTTTTGACCTGCACTTTCATTAAGGAAAATCTCACCACATGGTTATAATTTCATGAGATCATCAGGCAGTAGGATGTTCCTTTTTCTGAGATCCAAAAGTCCTGAAATTCAGAGTATGCTTTCCACTCATTTACAGTTCTCCATACTATCAGAATAACTTCAAACAAACAAACTGAAAAATAGCATCTAGTCTTGGAAAGATTAAGGCTACCTGTTCAGTTCTTGGTCAGCATTTCACATATGTATGCACATCTCAGAACAGGTTTAGAACCATATTCCTGCATAGTGTTTCAAAGAATTATCTGCAATAACAACCACTTACTGCTGCAATCGCTCTCAAGCATTTGGTTCCATCAGCTAGGCAGAGAATCAAGTCATTTCCTTCCTGCACGATGCTCTGCATCATTTTTATTCTGGTTACTTTCCTTCCCACTTGTTCATAGAATAAGTGGGATGGGAGCAAATGCATACGGGTGCGTGTCCAACAGTTTTTTGCAATGGATAACAGAAGCCAAAACATTTCATGTGCATCAAATATAACTTGACACACTATAGCACAGATTGCTTAGCAAAAGGGAAATCAGCAACTCAAGGATGTTTTACTAGTTTTAAAAAAGTATCCAAGACATTTAAATGGTAATCTTTGTGTTTTGGCATGAATGATTTTTAGAAGTCTATTCTCCATCCTTTCCTTTTTTTTCCCTTTTCAACAAGCTTAGGAAAGCTTGGCTGGTTTATAATATGGTCTTCACTACAGGCACAGCTGAAGATAACATTCCTTCTGTCTGAATGGAATTCTTCTGGCACTGACATTTTATTTCCATTGTTAGAAAGATCAACTTTTTCAAAACCAGAATCTGGATTTATGATTGTTCTGATTGCTATGCCTTTCCTTTAAATATAATACTTCTGAAATGCTAAAAAAACATTTTGCGCACATTGCTTTATTATACAACACTTACAGCAAGTTTCTAGATTAGCTTACTTTCTAACTTCAAATGGAATTTCTGCTTGGGCTCTCTTTGCTGTGATGATCAGCCAGTACAGGACACTGGAGAGAGGCAGAGTATAACGCCAGCTCTGCTGAAATCACTGCCAAAACTTACATCACCATTAATGAGCATATGGATTAATATCACCCCATATAGCTGTCAGAAGTGCCCTTCTTCCATTCACAGGTGAGGGTAGGGCCATGAACTGTCCTGAAAAGTATCTGTTTCTAATAAGAGTTGTAAGTTACTATTGAAGGTTTCAAGAAGCTTTGGCTGGAGAATTCTATGGCTTGCTATGTGTCCTTTTTATCCTTCTTCCTCTGTCTTCTTCTCACATTAGAGAACTCTTCATAACAAAAGCCTGACACCATTACAGCTGCTAAGAGGCTTGTGACATTTCCGTTTTGCAGTGGACAGAGTCAGAAAAGCTTCAAGGTCGTTTTCATCACAATCCTGATCTTCTCCCACTTGTCGTTAGCAGGGTTGATAATAAGCTGCGAAAGTGAAATGTTTGTGATGATCTGCTACAAAATAAAATGTCTTATATATTTTTCTGTCAAGAAACGTACACAAATTCAGCAACATGTCTTATATTTGTGATAGTACGTAGTTCTGCTGTTTACATAATAGTGTAAATCAGAAATTTAATGTTAACAGAAACAGAACTCCTAACAGAAGTGCTTAAATTAGACAAGAGGATTGTTCACGTGCTTTAGTGTCTCATTTTAAAAGGAAAAAAAAAAATTGTAATCACACAAATACCTGCCATTTACAGTAATTCTTACCTTCTAGGAAGTAATGATTTTTCCTGACTCTAAAAATTTTGCCTTTCTGACCCTGGTTGGTTTTATTTCATATGTATAATTGTGCATTCAAACCAGTTGCATCACCATAATCAACTTTCATGGAACAGTGGAAACATGCTTCTCTGGCCTCCAATTTAAAGAAATAGTGCATTTTTCCTTGTGAACCAAGATTAGGCAAAATGGTAAGTGAATAGCACCAAGATGTCTATCTAATGAGAAAAATACCAAAATAAGTCTGAGTTCCCAAGACTTCTTGCAATACTCATTACACTTGAATTTGATTCAGGACTATAAAAAGAAGGAAAAACTGTGGCTATTAAAAAGTTTTTATTTTACTTTTTCAATCATAAGAGCATAGGTAGGAATTCAGACAGTTTTCCCCTTTCTTTCAGATCAATGGAAGCCCCTCAGACAAGAGTTCTACAGTTACTCATTGGAAAAACTTTTCTGAGTGGTAGAAATCTAAATCAAGTGATATATCCTATGATGACAAATGCAAATATAATGACAGCCCACAACTATGATAGTAGACATCTTCTGCAGATGAATAGAAGTTTCATTTTGCCCAGTCTTCACATATCCATATTTGAGTTACACATTTATAATTTCTTCAAAGGCAGCAGTGAGAATGAGGTATGCAATTGACCTTGACTTAAAGTAGACATCCAAAATAAATCAGACTAATCACAGTCTGTTTCTCTCTATCATCCAAATAGGCAATCAAGACAGCTTACCCACAGAATTAACTAATATACTTCAAGCAACTGAGAAGAAAGTCATTTCACTAAGCCCTGGGAGTACAGCAATTACAGCTCAGTGGCTGTACCTGTCACATTTTGGAAAGACACCCAAACATTTTTCTAAACTTCTCCATCCTAGTCACTCAAATCTCTTCCATACAATACTGCTGGAACACCAGAAAACAAGGATTGTTTACATCAACACAGGTACACAATCTGAGTTCTTCCCAACAGGATTCAGGCAAAGCACATTGTGTGAAAAACTGAATGTCTGCTGCAAAACACTGAATTCTTTGTCACTCAAAAGTTCATGAGTAATCCAAATTGTACATAATTTTTCCAACAGCTATAGGCAATGCTAGGGATTAGGGTGGCAGAGGATGATGGAGAAAGCTCAGGCAGCTGGCTGGGCCTGGCACCAAATTTCAGCAGGAAGAGACAACATTTTTGTCAAGTGGAGAGAGCAGAGCTCTGAAAAGCTTGCAGCAAGGTGCACACTTGTGTGATGAGCACTAGGCATGACATGTACTCATTTCACTCCGTATTTTGTGAATCAGTTTGGATTTCTAACAGAAACTAAAGCTCTCCAACAGTGATATCTTAACTAGAGCTTCTTTACGTGAAGCACTCTTGACTTCAACAAAAGAAAAAAAAAAGTAAAATGGAAAAAAATTAACAAGATTACACATTACAACAAGTGAGTTTATGAGAAAAAATAGTCTCCTCTTGAGCTGCTCTAACTGTTGCTGAATACCGAAGTTCTTCTTCCCAGTATCACAAACTAATTACTATATTTACCAAAGTTGCTCTCCCGCTTCCTGCAGGAAAGCTAACTAAAATGAGGAGATGGATAACTGCTTTGAATATCTAATGGGTGAAAAGTTACCTTTGGTTCAAAGACGCAAGCTATGCCTGACAGGTTGAGCCCTGCCGGAAGAGGAAACCTGAGAAGCGCTGAAGGCAGCATTTCTTCCTGAGGTGAGAGTTCCTGTTCGAAGAAGGGAGTATTTTCCCCCTCAAGGACAAAGGTTTTTTTTTTTTTTTTTTTTTAATGCAGTTTGGAAACCTAGATCCCCATCAAAACGTAACACTTCACTGTCCATACAGCTTCTGAGGAGACAACAGGAGAACAAACAGCACCTGACAGATACTTAGTCTCCTTGCTTAATGTGTAAAGTACAGCGATCAGAGAGTACAGCAATATGTATTAATATGATGACACAGGAGAAAGGGTTCTGAGAGGGAAAGCAACTGCCAGTAGCTAAATGTGTTAGAAACTAGATTAATCTAAAAAAAAAAAAAAAAAAAAAAAAGTAAAGAATAACAATGCACTTTAACCTCCACTAAAGATTAAATATCTTCAAAAGTTATAAGCTTTCCTTTAAAGTTCATTTTAATATGGAAGGTGTTTGCAAAAGCAAAAGGAAAACCAAAACAGTGTCCCAGGTACACTTAAATCTGCTTTAAAGAAAACTTCAGAATTGAAATACTTTAAAACTTGAACAACACTTTTTCTCTTGCGGTTTTTGAGAAAGTTAAACAAGAACTGAGAAGTTTGTTCCACTGAAAGTGGATTTATCCCAGCACTACAATTTGTTAAGTACACTCTGTTCTGTAGGATGCACAAAATACCAGAGACAAAACAATCTTCATACAGAAAGCAGTTATACTTCTGCCTAACTCCTAAACTCCTATTCAAGAAAAACTAGCCAATTCCAGGCAAGTGTATTTAAAAGATAAACAGTATTAAATGCAAAGAACTGTGATCTTCAGGGTACTGAGAAGCAGAATGTTACTACTACTCTTCTGAAACTCACTAGAATCGGGCAGGACATCTGTTTTTTTTTTTTCCCCTGTTGCTGGAGTCTACATTTCAGATGCAGATTTAAATGTGTGTTGATTAAATAATGTTGAAAGCTTCCAGTAGAAATAACTTTTAATCAACAGCTGAATTTCTGGCCAAAATTTGATTTTTAGTCTACCTATTCCTCAGTAAAAAATTTAAATTGCCTATGTGGGACATATACACACAACCTAAACTTGGAATATTCAGTCTGTACATAAAATATCTTCACTCCATGGGATCCCTGCAGCATATCTAGGGAATTGTTCTCTCCAACTCACATCCTCCTTTATTGGGCACCACCACTGGCAGTGCCGCTGGGCTACCATCCACCTGGGTGGGGATGTGCCCAGCTCAGGGTGGTTGGGTCCCATGGCTATGTTCCTCTGGATGTCCCTTCTGAGACATTCAACACCAGCTAGCTAACTTTCTTCTCCTTCAGGGCTTAATCATTCCAGACTCCTAATCCCTTCAGTGCTTGGCAGACTACATAGGAAATAAACGTTATTGCCTCACGTAATGCTGAGCTGATCAAACAGGAGGAAAGGATCTTTTAGCAAGTGAGCATGCATTTGAGAACAAGGGGTTTGTTCCCTGCTCCTGGCCATGGTGGGGGGAACTGAGCATGGTGTGCTTCTCTCTCCTTCCTCACAACCAAAGGGAAGAGTAGCTTTTGAGCAAGATTGAGCTAGGTCTTGTATAATTGATTCTGATTTGAGTATTGTCTTCACTTGATATTTTGTAACAAGGATGAGACCAATAAAATACACTGTTTGCAAAAGAGATTCCTCTTCCATGTAAAATAATATTCTTACTGCTAATCATGGAGTCACAGTAAAAGTGTAAATTGCCCTTCAACATCCAGTTTTCCTTCTAAAGGTTTTATTTTAATGATATTGTGCTGCAATTTAATTAATATAATTCTTCTAATACTGGCCACAATATTTTAAGCCTCTGTTAAACACACAAAAATCCCACTGATATAAAAAACAAAAGAGATGTTTGTTAACAAGATACAAACTCAAAAAGATAAGAACAGTATATAGTAAGTTGTTTTGAAGAAGAAATTCCTGTTGTTTTTTTTTTTTGATTTTTTTTTTTTTGCTATAAACAAAAAAATATCATTCTACTTGTAAGTATGAAGACATCATAACATTTGCAATGAATTCCTACAGATTTTGCAACCTTTGGAATAGTTAATTATCTTTTCAGTTTTTCAAGGCAAAAGCATTCTTGTAACAGTGTCAGCTATGAGATATTTTATGAAGAAACGTGATGTGGCAAAATTGACTTAGCTGCTGGGGATTATGACACAGCAAGGAGTGTCCTGTTTGACTCAGCTGATTTAATCAGACATGAGTTTGTCTGACATGACCATGTAATCATAAGCTGTACGGGAATTAAAAAGAGTTGCTTCTTTAGGGGAATAGGGGAACAGTCTGAATATTTCCCAAGGGTATATTTCTTATTCAGGAAAGCACTATAAAACATCTGATCCTAGCAACTTCCAGACAATAGGTTCTAGTTATTTTATCTTCCCCTTTATTCTTTTTTTTTTAAATAATGTTCTGTATAAATGCTGCTGCTTCTTATCATGAAGATGATACCTATTTTAGAAACAAATAGAAAACAAACATCTTACAGATTTAGTTAAAATATTCAAAGCTAAGCACTAAAGATAGCTCAGTGAGTATCACTCAGACAGAGAGAAAAAAAGGTGAATCGATTCGAATAATAATTATTTTTTCTTTTTGTTTTTTCCTTTTTCTGAATTCTTCAACTGCTGGGCGGAATTCAGAAAATATTAATACACTTGAAGCACCTCCATTTACAACTAACTTCTCATTCTTAGAATTAAACACAGAGCCAATGGAAGAAAAATCCAGATTTACACGATACAGTACACCACAAAAGTACAAACCACTTTTAAAAGTCCATGCTTCTGCATAAGTAACTATTAGGTTTTCCTGACCACACAATATATCAAAAAGCACAACACCAAAAGAAAAGAAGTCTGCCATGGTGGTTGTAGGTCATGCAAGTGTAGAGCCTGATGGATGTGAAATACTCTCTTTGCAGTGACCCTTCTTTAGACTTCCTGGCTCTGAGTGATGTGAGTAGCCATATTCTGTCCTAAGATAAATGATTGTCACTGATAAGATGGAATAAATAGACAATAAGCTACCTGATTGAAATTCATTCTGTTTTTTCTTGTTTCTTCCCCACTTCTTGGTACTGTTTAATCACTGTCTGATTGACTGTTTGACCGTATGATTCAAAAGCAGGGTCAATCTCTGTCTTTTCTTTGGGTAATCTTCCTGACAGGAGGGCCTCAGCCATAGCTGGAGGTATCTGAGTTCTTCTGACGTGTATTAAGATTTGAGAGTCTTGTATTCCTGATTCTCATCATAATGAGTTAACCAGATACAAACAATGCTCATCTTCTGTACAGATGGATACACTCCACCCTCATTATAAACCTATTTTCAAAAGCCAAGGATATTGAATGTTATAACAGTAATGTCAGCTCTCATGATTTAATCATGAGGCACATGAGTTTTCTGTTTAAATTTGATGTTCTCATGATCTCGATATTTTTCATGCAAATCTTGTTATTTCTGCATCCTTTCACACTGTAGCTTAAATTGCTTGTCAATTGCATTGCTCTCCTTGAGTGTGGTGCTTCTGAGATTCCACCAGTATGATTTTACACTTCTATTTATAACTATTACTTCAGTGTTTTATCTCTTAAAGAAGATGTTATACATCATCCAGAATCTCTAAACTGAGCCAGATGAGTTGGAAGCAATATTCCTTTCATTTGGGGGAAGACAGATACTGAAACAGCTTAATTATCAATATTTAAATGAGCCCAACATAAGGCTGCTCATAAGAACTAAGGAGAGCAAAAAAGGGCACCAGACGCAACAGAAGAGAAATGTAACTTATAGGAAGTTAATTGCAGTGCTGTTTCAAATATTCCTTATAAGAAGGAGAGGAAAAGACATTTTTATATTTAATGCATCTCAAAGCATGAGTGTCTCTAAGGCTTAAATTAGCCATGGTTCCTCTGGATCACTCTTACTATTGGAACTTTTCTCTCCTTTCCACCCATCTCAGTATCAGTTGGACTTCTGCACCTTAATCCCAGAGTGCCAAAGTCTTTATTTTCTGTGAAACTAAGACCACAGCCTATATATCTAAGTCTTGGCAGCTACTTTATTTTTCAAAGCAAGAGCTTATTAAAGGTCTGTAAGGATTTATGCTCAGGTTGAGCCTAGCTGAAAAGTAAGACAACCAAGATGGTTTTCACTTTCATAACTGTCACGCTCCAATAAAGGAGGGAGACGAGGTTCTTTGATTACATGTATACCCGATGGCGAGATTAAGACGCAACGGGTTAAATGTTAGCCCAACCAGTTTATTACAATTACTAGTTGCTTAGGGATATGGGGGAGGGAAGTTGAGTGATAGAAAAGGGATAAAAAGCAAGGAGTCTTGATAGAAAGCAAGAGAGATATAATCACCACCGTGGGTCCAACGAGGTTCATAGTCTCAGGAACTCATCTGGTCACCGAGGGGATGGGAGATGGCAGCAAGCAGGCCTCAGGGTCCGTCTTCGGGAGTTCTCCTCAAAGATTTTCTCTTTGGGAGATCTTCTCCAGGAATTCTTCTCTTCTCCTCCAAAAATCCTTGGTTCAGTGAAGGCCTTTTATCCCCATTTCTCAGGTGTTTTTTCCTCTTTGTTTGTGTGACATGTCTGGCCCAACAGATAAGCCAGCAGAGGATGCTGCCTTCCTTGCCATGCAGGAGCATTATCTTTCTGTGGTAGTCAGCTTCTCCAAGCCGTACCCTCCCGGAAAAGACTATTTACCCCTACTTTTGCTTATCTTTACAACCATAAGCAGAGACAATGAGGCACCATAACACCCATCTGGATAACCGGCAGTTATCAGTCAGAGTCTTGTCACCAGAAAAGGCCTTACGAAGCAAGCTTTGAGACAAAAGAAAGGAAAACAGTTTCTGTCTTCCACAATAACATAAGAAAACAAGGTATGTATGATCTTGACATTTCTCTCCCTATTCGTCAGTCCTTAAAATAATTAGGAAAGAAAACCCTATCACTCTGTATCAGCCAAATGGGCAGAAGACTAGAAATTTCCCGTGTTCTGCAGATCAGAAATGTAAATTAGGACACAAGGATGCTGTACCCACTAAATGCTTAACTGCTCTGTTTGGTCTATCGACTGCCACTCAGCAAATGTGCAGCTCAGCACCATCTGCAACACATGCTACTTTTTGCCCAGCCTGTGGAAACACAGAAGGGAGCACAAGATATTCCAGGGATTTAGTGATGCAAAAGTCAAGGATTAGAGAGGGAATAGTACAGGAGACGCAGGTGGGGGCTGAGATTGCTGTTGTCAGAGATAGCACATAAGACATGAATACTCACACAAAAAAGAAGATTGTTTAGTTTCTCAATTCATAGAATAACTTATTTTAAAATAGCAGTAATCCCCACTTTGCCTAGTATGTCTGCCTGAGAGGTTTCTGCATCCTTTGCTGTCATGTCATAGCAATCTTTCCTATTAATTCTGGATAGCAGTGCATTGTTTTTATTGATGTTTATTAGGAAAAAAAACAAAGAAAAAAATAAAATCCAAGCTCAATTTTCCTTCATAGAAGCATTAAAAGTATAGAAACACTGACTGCATACTTTTTCATTATTTTAAAAAGGAGAATTATGCCCTCATACAACCAGCACACTTCTAAGTAAATTACTGTACAAAACGCATCAGCACAATTATTAATTAACAAAAATGCTTACTAAAAGAGAAACTAAAATAGAAAGTTTTTAATACATACATACACATAACCCTACAAAGCTCTTTCACAAAGCAAGGATTTTTCATTAAAAGCACTCTATATGAATAAAACCATTGATGGAGGGCAGAGTGAAAAATAAAAAAAAGCAGTAAATTGCTGAGCAGCAGCAAGGGAGAAAATGACTTATTTATATAGGGGCCAGAATAATTATTTCATAGAATCCTTTTAGGATTTTCTAAGCACATCCTTTGTACAGGTAGAGAGAAAGAACAGCATAATATTAAATCAAAGCACACACCACTAACCCTGTTGTGGGACAGTAGTAGTGTGATTAGGTTTGTCCCACTGCATAAGCCTAGTAAGATTGATCTGTCACCCACATGGACTTTCCATTACAGTTCCCTGCCCAAGTCCATCTGGAAAAAATTCTTGCCTTTCATGGCAGTTTTGGAAATAAAGTAGGTTAGAAAGTATAAAACAGCCAGAGATCTGTTCAGTTTGGTTCAGATTTCGAACAATTCACATTAAAACTAAACATTTGAAATGAAAGCAACAACAGTTCCCTCCCCACCCCAAAGGGCTGACAGCAAGCAAGCTGGATCAGAGCTTGTAGATAAACAGACAAGACTGATTTCTGTTGATCTGACAGGTGTGTGCATGCATGGGTGTGAGAAGTTTGGATTTAAGACAAATCTATCCTACCACAGAAGGGAAACAGCCAAAAAGCTTTAAAGGATGAGTCTCTTTGCTCCAGCAATCGCTGAAACTAAATTGTGGTATAAGGAGCGGCAGCCCTCATCTCTTCCATCCATATGGCAAATCCCTTTGTCAACACCAGAAGTAGCAGAAACACATTTGCCTGCACAAATGGCACCTTTCTCAAAGTGGCAAGACAGCCAGCATAACCCCTCAGAAGCACACTTCTCCCCAGTCTCTGCTGGAAGAGAAAGGGAGGTGAACACAGAGCCACCCTCATCATCCAGGAAAGAAATAGGACAACAGCAGGGCAACGTAGCGTGACAGAAGAGGGGGAGTCTGCTCAGCGAGGTGGGACAATGGCTTGTAGAAATCTGTCAGAAATATCATAAGGAAAAGTATAGAGTTATTATCATTTGTATAGCCCCTAGAATCCTCCGGTGGCAGAACATTTTCAATGATTGGTTCTGTTCGGTGGAATCAATTATCTCCTGATAGATTCTCCTTCCAAGTTTAAGATTGCATTTAAAACTCATCTGCTTTCTGAATTCTAATTGAGTATGTTTTGAACTGTAGATTTTTGGATGAATATTTTGTTTATGAATCTCTTTATATTTCAAAGTGGTTGCCAAAGCTATTTATGTGTCTGCACAGCATAAACTGTTCTACATGTAGTATACAATTTAACTTGGAGATCTGATTTATTAAGAATGGTTTGATATGCTATCAAAGTGAGAAACAAAAAGACAAAGCTGAGAAAAATGAAGCTCATTAATGTTTATGTATTTTTAAAAATCACACTTGTGCCTTGGAAGCTTGATTTATTATTTCAATAGATGTTCAGACATGCTAGAAACAGTATTATTATTAATTTTACTCCAGACAAAGTGAAATTGGGAAAAAAACAGGGCAATAAAGGACAAAATTGCCCTTTTTAGCTGTTCATTGTTGGATTCATCAGCCTTCTATGTAACTGATATTATATGTGCATAACAATTCATTCTGAAGAATTCTTAAATGCTTCATAAAATATGAATATATCCCAAATGACATACTAATGCTTTCTTTGCTCAGGCAAATCACTTTGAAAGTTAGTGGCCATTTGTCCAGTTAATTAGAAAAAACAGCTAAATCAGGACCTAATTCTAGATGAGGGCATAAGGTCAGGCCCACTTTGCATGTGACTGATAGGAGATGCTGCCCTGTGTCCCCCAGCAGCAACTGCCCTCATTGCAGAGCTCAAGGTGAAGTGCAGGTGGTTTTCAATGGACCACGCTTCCCTCATCTTCACACAACATAGAAGCTGATCATCTTTCTCAGCTTTATGCCACTCTCTTGTCACCTCCATCTCTGCCACCTCCCAGAAAGCACATTTGTATAAATCTGTGAGGCTCCTTAAAACCATCAAGAACTAGCGTAGGTGCAAGCTGAAGCATTCAGGCTGCCTGTAGGCATACAGATACCACATTATGCTCTCCTATAACCAATAGGTGTGCATTTATATTATAGCTGCTACTTGTATACAAATGCCACGCTCCAATATAAAGGAGGGAGACAAGGTTCTTTGATTATGTGTATACCTGATGGCAAGATTAAGACGCAACGGGTCAAATGTTAGCCCAACCAGTTTATTACAATTACTAGTTGCTTAGGGATATGGGGAAGGGAAGGTGAGCGATAGAAAAGGGGTAAAAAGCAAGGAGTCTTGATAGAAAGCAAGAGAGATATAATCACCACTGTGGGTCCAACGAGGTTCATAGTCTCAGGAACTCATCTGGTCACCGCGGGGGATGGGAGATGACAGCAAGCAGGCCTCAGGGTCCATCTTCGGGAGTTCTCCTCAAAGATTTTCTCTTTGGGAGTTCTTCTCCAGGAATTCTTCTCTTCATCTCCAAAATCCTTGGTTCAGTGAAGGCCTTTTATCCCCATTTCTCAGGTGTTTTTCCCTTTTCTCTTGGTTTGTGTGACATGTCTGGCCCAACAGATAAGCCAGCAGCGGATGTTGCCTTCCTTGCCATGCAGGAGCATTGTCTTTTTGTGATGGTCAGCTTCTCCAAGCTGCAACCCCCCCCCCCCCCCCCCCCCCCCCCCGAAGACTATTTACCCCTACTTCTGCTTATCTTTACAACCATAAGCAGAGACAATGAGGCACCATAACACCCATCTGGATAACCAGCAGTTATCAGTCAGAGTCTTGTCACCAGAAAAGGCCTTACAAAGCAAGCTTTGAGACAAAAGAAAGGAAAACAGTTTCTGTCTTCCACAACAAAGACATAGGTATTTTCTGGATAAGGTAGAGGGAAAAGATTAGTATAAAGTCAGAATGCAAGCTTGAGGGTTACAGTAGCTGTTTGAAGACATCATTGGTCCTTAATTCTTCCAGTTCTGTTGAAGAAATTGCCTCCTAAACTCCTTCCCCATTCATTAGGATTTATAACTGGGAAGCCCTTAACTAATTTAAAAAAAGATCTATGTCAGGTGCAATCACTGTTCTTCTACATAATTCTTCTACATAACTACCAACACCAGTACCAACTCTGCTTGCAGGGTGTAACACAACAGAAAGCACAAGACAGCAGAGCAGTAAAATCCCAGGCAACAGCAAGTGAGCATCTGCTCAGACACAACAGGAATAGGCACAGAAATAAGAGAAACTGTTTACCTTCAGAAAGACTATAAGATCCTCACACAAGCAGAGATCTCCTGGTGAGAAACCCTCACATCTACTGCTTTAATAGTGTCTGGGAATAGGTGGATCCTGGCTTCACTCCCTTCCAATCACTCAGGTACATTGCTTGCACCTGAACTCCCTTGGGTTGACCCTGCCTTCCTACCAGGTGGTCAATCATTGGTTCAAGACACGACTCAGCATTTCCACTACACAGGGCATGCTCTTGCTTTTACATTGCTTTCTGTTCCCAGAAAGTCTCAGTGTACCTAAGGAATGAAATCTTAATTCCTGCTACTTTGTTGACCTCTGCTCCACACAAACTGGATTGGTGAAACAGTTACGTGTGGACGATTTGCCAAACACCATGTAAATAATAGGAGCAACCGGTGCCTGTACCTCAGCAGGCCTGTGCTCCACCACCATATGGCTCTCAAGTATTACTGCAAAATGCACACATGCAGGTAGGAATGCAATAAAGCAAAAAGACAACATTTCCAAAAGAAAAATTTCTGTTGCTTCAATTTAAAAATTTCTGTATTTGGACTAAAGTACTTAGAAACCATCTTCATCTATAAGCTTCTGTTGCTGTTGTTGTTAAAAACATCTCACCATGTAAGTATTTAGCTGTCGATAGCAGATTTGCAAAAAAGCAAATAGAAAAAGAGAGAAGTCAGAGCTGAAACAAATGATTTCTCACAACATCTCTTTGATAATATGCTGTTTTTCTAATACTTTCGCTTAAACGTCATTCCACGGTCCATAGGCTTTGTGATACCTTATGGGACAAGATTTTGCTTTAATGTGGAATTTAAGTGGAAGATATCCATAATATCCAGTTCCTGTAAATAAATGACACTTAGCAGAAGTCCCAGAGACCAATGGAAGTTCTACCTCTGAGAATCAAGCTAATATTACAGAAAATGCTGAGAACTTATTTTGGGCAGCATTAAGCAGTTTCTAACTGAGAGCATCTCTGGAAAAACATAGGGCTTTAGAACTCTGAAAAACCCTGCATTTCTATAAACAGAGCTATTGCACTTTATAATTAGTGTGTTGATTTTCAAGAATACTTCCTATTATGAAACTTAATTTGCTCTTATTTGCTTATCTATAGTTAATTATATGCTATGCCCAATATAAAATATTTCATCTCAAAGTAACAAACAACATTGATGACACTTTTGTTAGCAAACATCTGGTGAAAGAAAAATGTCAATTCTTTTCATGCAGCAGAGCACCAATAATGTTTGAGTTGGAATTTTCATTTTAAATAAGTGTATATAAAAAAAAGGAACAACAAATGAATCCATTTTGAAAGAATACAAAAAGGTCAGAAAATGTTCTTGTATCATTTAGCATCATCCCTGCTATCTGATGAGGCCAGTCCATCAGCTCTTAGGACAGAAACCCTTAATACTCACTAACTCCCCTTCAGCATTCAGGACCAAATTGCACCAGATGGATCTGACTGTACAACTGCTTGCCAATTATGAGACACTCCGGCACATCTCAAGATGAAAATCTTCCATGCCTCTTCTCTAACGGATTTATTATTTCCCCATTCTTTCCTCTATAGCATAATGATAGTAAATGCTTCTGAGACTCGCTGATCTTTCCTAAGATAACATAATGCATAGAAAACAACATCTATTTCTTCATTAAAAAAGAAAAAAAAACCCTCAAAGATGTTACAGAAGGCAAGGGAAAAGAATCTAATACTAGACAAAGAAAATAATTTTCCTTGATTAAAAAACAAAAACAAACAAACAAAAAAAACACCTGAATTTGAGTACATTATATTTCAAGCTTGAAAAATTGCAAACAACTGTGCTGAGACATGGAGCCTCTTAGATGCTTCTTTATTGACACTTAAAGATACTTCCAAGAAACACTTGGACTTGAGTAAACACTGTCATCAGAGAACGTCAGAGAGAATGGACAGTATTGAAGAGGAGAGCATTACACATTCAATAGCCTCTTTAAAGCTGGAATCTATATTATAAGTAAACTGGTCATGACATAATCATCCCAAAGTACACTGTTATTAATGCTAGAGCTCTTTTGTAGGTCACTGAATACTTAAACAATGTGACTCCTCTCAGAAAAACATGGTTTCTGTTTTTTAGTTACATTAATATTACTATTAGTGATAGTTAATAGATAATGATACTCCAACAGAGACCAAAATTGTTGAAAAATTAGAATGACAACTTTTCATTGGTGGGGAAAAAAGACTTAAAGAACATAAGACTTCATAAGGAGAAGGAAAGAGTACATGTATCAGATTCACATCACAGTGATTTTTATTTTACCAATATACCCCTGTCTGTAAAGATATCCAAACATATGTGTTACAGAAACAAACACATATCTGTATCATTTATGTTGAAAGCTTGTTCCAGAAATATATAGTTTTGAAAGAAACTAACACATGCATATTCACCAACTGTTTCAAACTGTGAGCATAACAAGTGTTATTTTGACTTGTCAACCTCTGCCCTCTTTCCCTCAGTCTTAACTTCTCATCATGCACAATATATTCTCAAATAAAGATGGAAGCAGAACAGAAAAAAAAGACACAACTTGAAGTTACTTTTTTCAAGCTGGAGTACTGAAGGACATTTTCAGGACAGGGAAGGATTCCTCTAGAAGGTACATGAATAGATCTTGTGATTTTGTCTGCAAAAACAGGTATTTCTGAAAGCATGTGGAGTGATAGAGGAACTAGTTTAGTCATACTGATGTGCCCATATTAGTAACAGCAATCACGTATTCATTATTTTCATGCTTTATGTGATGTTAGAAGAGTGGCAGTCTTCAGTCTATTCCAATTTCACTCCATGACACGAAAGGTCTAAATAAAACAAAACTAATCATTAATAAATTTTGTGGCCATTTCCCATCCAACCAGAAGACAAGAAAGAATCTTTCTATTTAGAAAGTTTTCAAGTACCTAATAATGGGAGAACAACAACAAATCCTGAGTAGTTCCAGAGAATTGAGTTAATTTCTCATCTGCGTGACTGCTGAGCTGACGCAGCCCTTACTTTCACGTAAGTGTTTGCCTGGATCTTCCACACATGACTTCATTTATTCAGTCAATTCATTGACTTGGGCCAGGTTCAGACGTAAGCCTGTGTCCTATATCTACACTGCTAATATGCTTAAGTGACAGTAATGAGTGCTGTACTTCTACAAAGGTAAAATGAACACAAACCCTCCTGAAACACCTGTTTATGTGCTCTATGAGCTAGAGCAATGCTCCAAGATACAGTAATTTATCTTCCCAGTTGGCAACATTCCACAAGTCTATCACATTTTTAGTCCTGCTTGTATTTCTGTGTGCACAAAACCTTCAACTCAAGGTAGATATGCAAATTATTTGATGTTTTGTGTTCTATGTTTGGATTTCTTAAAAAAGCTGCTCCTTAAAACTAAACATTTATCAGCATACTGAATTTCAGTCTGTGCATTAGTTAATAACTCTGTTATTCCTATCCATTGGGAATCAGTATTGTCTTGAATATGCAGATGAAGCAAGTACTACGTACATCTGGGCACAAACATGCATTTGTGACTATGTGTTTCAAACACATTCATCATGTCATTCATGCCCATCACAAATCTAGTAGCTGGACTGCATGCTATTAATATTTAATTCAGTCATCCTTTTCCCAAACTATGCAAGTACACAGAACCTGACAGTGCCTATTGGAAACCCATCAGAATAGCTCTGCTGAAGTGCAGTACCACAGTACTTGAGATACACACACTGGGCACACAGGGAGGCGTCCCTACAGTCTTTTATCTAGATTTAACATAACTGTTTGATATAGCAGCACTAGAGAAATAATGTATTTCAAATGCAAGTATTCTGCCTTAATAAGAGAAGGTAAAGGAGCTGGGGGAAACAGTCTACCTCCCACAAAGTGAAATAGATCTTTCAGAACAATCTGCAAGTTTGAGGTTCCGGTTTTCATGTTCCAAACTCAACTTTAGAGGAACTCAGGCTGTCCAAAGTCTGCCTCTTCTGACATCATTAGAAGAGTGCATTAAAGAATATTGTCTCTCAAGGAGTTCATTTTTGTGCATATCAAACTTCAACCCCTTTGCACTCTGATGGCACATCTAGTGAACTGGAACCTACACTAGTTTCAACACACGCTGCACAGTGAGGCTCAGTAAGAAGCAGCGTTAGGAGCCACCAGGGAATTAGGAGTAACTACTACAGTGTGCTAAGACTGAAAACTTCAACTAAAGATGTCAGAGACAGACCATTTTTTTCAGGGGGTTGCAAACACAGAGTGAACATCAAAGGATAAGATTTATAAAAAAAAAAGGGGAGGGGAGGGGAGGGGAGGGGAGGGGAGGGGAGGGGAGGGGAGGGGAGGGGAGGGGAGGGGAGGGGAGGGGAGGGGAGGGGAGGGGAGGGGAGGGGAGGGGAGGGGAGGGGAGAGGAGAGGAGAGGAGAGGAGAGGAGAGGAGAGGAGAGGAGAGGAGAGGAGAGGAGAGGAGAGGAGAGGAGAGGAGAGGAGAGGAGAGGAGAGGAGAGGAGAGGAGAGGAGAGGAGAGGAGAGGAGAGGAGAGGAGAGGAGAGGAGAGGAGAGGAGAGGAGAGGAGAGGAGAGGAGAGGAGAGGAGAGGAGAGGAGAGGAGAGGAGAGGAGAGGAGAGGAGAGGAGAGGAGAGGAGAGGAGAGGAGAGGAGAGGAGAGGAGAGGAGAGGAGAGGAGAGGAGAGGAGAGGAGAGGAGAGGAGAGGAGAGGAGAGGAGAGGAGAGGAGAGGAGAGGAGAGGAGAGGAGAGGAGAGGAGAGGAGAGGAGAGGAGAGGAGAGGAGAGGAGAGGAGAGGAGAGGAGAGGAGAGGAGAGGAGAGGAGAGGAGAGGAGAGGAGAGGAGAGGAGAGGAGAGGAGAGGAGAGGAGAGGAGAGGAGAGGAGAGGAGAGGAGAGGAGAGGAGAGGAGAGGAGAGGAGAGGAGAGGAGAGGAGAGGAGAGGAGAGGAGAGGAGAGGAGAGGAGAGGAGAGGAGAGGAGAGGAGAGGAGAGGAGAGGAGAGGAGAGGAGAGGAGAGGAGAGGAGAGGAGAGGAGAGGAGAGGAGAGGAGAGGAGAGGAGAGGAGAGGAGAGGAGAGGAGAGGAGAGGAGAGGAGAGGAGAGGAGAGGAGAGGAGAGGAGAGGAGAGGAGAGGAGAGGAGAGGAGAGGAGAGGAGAGGAGAGGAGAGGAGAGGAGAGGAGAGGAGAGGAGAGGAGAGGAGAGGAGAGGAGAGGAGAGGAGAGGAGAGGAGAGGAGAGGAGAGGAGAGGAGAGGAGAGGAGAGGAGAGGAGAGGAGAGGAGAGGAGAGGAGAGGAGAGGAGAGGAGAGGAGAGGAGAGGAGAGGAGAGGAGAGGAGAGGAGAGGAGAGGAGAGGAGAGGAGAGGAGAAGAGAAGAAAAGAAAAGAAAAGAAAAGAAAAGAAAAGAAAAGAAAAGAAAAGAAAAGAAAAGAAAAGAAAAGAAAAGAAGCAGCATTTTTTTTCCAATTTTGTTTTAAACGGAGAAACAAGGAAGTTCACATTGGGCATTTCCTTCTTGGCTCAAGTCATACACCATTTGGATCTCAGACTGAAGCATTATCTTTGCTGACAAAGCTTTTTTCTAAAACATTGCCTCGTGGTTTGCCTGATGTAACACAAAGATTATGCAAGTCTTTATTACAGTTAGATTTAAATTCCTAGTCATTTCCTTCAGCATTTTTTCTTCCAGCATACATTCTTTACCTCTTTCAATTAAAAGTGCACCTTACTGACATGAATCCACATTCAATAAAAACAAAAACAAAAATAAAGCAAACAAACAAACAAAAAACCTGAAGAGTTGAAGCTGTGTTCACTTTGCTTTTACATTTCCTTTCTCTTTAACATTCCACTCTTACATAAGTTAAGCGCTCATTGGGATCAAGACAGACATTTATTTTGTATTTTTACATTGCCTAAAGCAATTGGTTTCAACTGCTCCCTTGGCACTAATATAATCTTCTACTTGCTGAAAGACCTGAAAAATAACATTTTCGAAAACATCCCAAACATTCAATTGAGTAGAAGTTTCTAAATGACTTCCTAAAGAAGCAAACAAAAATCTTAACATGCACTGAACAACAAATACATATGTTTAATTTCATAAATATTCATTTAGCTTTTCTTTATTTTTAAGTGTTTTTCACAATAATGTTATACTTAGCCACTGTAGGGAAAGGAAAAGATTCAGTTGTTGACTGATTGACCTCCTACATTGCAACAATTTGTGCATCTAGAGATAGTGTACCCTTTATGTTTCGAAGAATAGAACAAAGTAAATGCCATTGCTGCCTTGTTGTTGGTTGTTTTTTTTATTTTTTTTTCCATCATAACAGCAAAAAGAAATTGTTTCCATTACCAATATCCTCATATAAACTCTCCTGAAAAGACCTACAGGTGCCAAAGATGCTAGCTAGGTCTCAAAGAGAGCACACCATGGATTTATGCTCTGAAATTACATTAGAATAACGTGTAAATTAGAATAGTAAAGATGTATTGTTGTAGTCTTGTTGGGTCCTTCCCTAATAATTAGGAAGTCAACCAATTATCAAACAGATCATAGAACTTGAATGGGAACTGCTCAGTTTGATTGAGTTCTCATCTTGTGCTAGTAAAATCTAGAATAGAATTGGGTGAGAAAGTTATTTATTTATTTTTTATCTTATTACATCACCCATAGTCATACAATATTATTCACAATTTGACTATTATTCTATGATGGTCAAATCTAGTAGTCACATCTTGACTACTTAACTATGTACATACGCTACTACAGCTCTGCCTGGACTTTGAAGGACAAATGTTACAGTTTATATGTTACGTGATAACAGCTCTTCAGCTACTCATGTGTAAAACAACTGACAAGCATTTACAGAACAGAATATCATATAGTCAGCTTTGCTATATGAAAAGCTGTAAGATATAAAGCATTTGAACATCCAACACAGCTTTGTCTTTTAGCTCTGAAAAATACAGTTTCAGAGTCAGCACCATGCTGAGTGACAAAAGAAAAGGTAGACTAGATGAGAGGGCTCACTGAGTTTATTCAGATTACATAACTAATTAGAATTCCTTATTATGTGCTTACATTGATTAGTGATAAGTAACTTATTTTTGGAATGGTGTACAGGCATTTGCTGACAAAAGAAATCTAAAGGAAACTGAGTTGGACAATACTAATTATTTTCCAGGGACAAGAAAAAAATACAGACAACAATAAAAGCAGCAAGAGAAGGTATAAGCTATGTGATGGAAATAGCATCTGGAAAGGAGTTGGATGCAAAAAGGATTTGAGATCAGAACATGGGGAAGGAACGGGCTGAGCAAGAACAGACGCTTCTCTGAATGTTTGGAGATCAACTGTGAAAGAATGGGAGTTGTGCATATTTCAGCTGACCACTTCCAAATTGAAGTTTCCCTCTCAGAGCTTTCAGGGTCACAGAATATTGAAAGAAAATTAAAAGAATACAGAAATGGTATACCGCTTCAGAGTAGAGTCCTGCAAAACATTCAGCAACTAGTCTACAGTGTTTTCTGCTCGTTGAACCAGTGTATCCAAATAAAAATAATGCTATTACAGTTTAAATTTTAAAAAACGAGGTCTATGCATTCAAGAACCTTTTGTTTCCTTACATTCCCTTAAGGTGAAGTAAACTTGTAAAGTAATTCATAATTACACTGATGCCATAGTCTTTCTCCCCTCAAGTTACTCTGTTATGAATTCCTTTATTACTGTCTTTTGCTCTAAGTGCACTGATCATGCATCATCTTGAGACTTCCTTTGTCATTGTTAAAGGTCTTCCTGAAAATAAGACCCCTGTTCACATCTGGTTTAATTTTTTTTTTTTCTGTATTAAGACCTTAAACAACCTCTTCTCTTTTTGGAGAATAATAACAATAAAACAGGCTGTTTAAACATCTGCAGCATTCCACCTAATTGTACTGATGATCCCATGTAAACCTTAATAATCTCATTTTCCCTCCAAAATTCCCCTTGCCTTTGGCTGATTTGGTCTTTGTTCACTTGATACATGAGATGGACCATTACAAAGATCTGCACTCCGGGGCTCTTCAAAGCACAGTAAAATGTTTCTCTATGACTGTTACATCTCAAATATTTTTATATGGATTTTCCTGTCCTACAAATTAAGGACAAATTTAAATATTTGGGTTTAATTTTTATTTCCTCCAGTTGACATTCTCAGCTTTATGATATGATGTGATTCTATTTTATAGTTGCATGTTTTACTTCTTTAAAGCCAATTGTCAGTTTGGTAATAGTATACTGATTTCATTATCCTAGAAACTCAACCTAGTAATAGATATCATAACTAGTAAACATCCATTCTTATCAGACTAGTTTTATCCTTCTTTTTTCTCTTCCCCAGAAGATAACATATTTTTTCAACTCTTCAGGAGTTTGTAGTAAGAATAGATGTAAAACCCTGAGAATCTGTCATTTTGTCACCAGGGATAGCACTGTAACATACCAAGGGCTATCTAAAGATTGTATTGGCTAGCTTGCTTGGACACCAACAAATATGTCACTGTAGCTGCATAGAAGACAGTGCAATCTAACATACACTTCTCCTTGTTAGCTTTACGGGAGGGTGCAGATAAAGGAGGCTAAGCCACCCTTTTTGTTGTTCATGGGTAGGCAACAGGTCCACATTAACCAGTCATCAACCAAAATAGGAGTCATCAACCAAAATAGGAGTAAAATCAATAAGTATCTAATGCTCTCTGACCTAAATAGACTGAAGAAATGGTCTCAAGTTGAATTGCTGTCTAAGCTTCATCTCTCAAATGACTGGTGTATGTGATGTTTCTAAAGGCTGAGTTCAAGATGGCATTCTTGAAAACATTTCTGGATCTCAACTGCATTTTGCGATTCACAGATACGTGAGCAGCTCCTCTCCTCTTAACATTATGCAGACTTTTGTTTTCAATTGAGAATTGACCCAAAGTAAAGTTGCTTACTTCTGGGGCTGGAAGCTTCATGTGAACTCTCATGTTTCTTAGATTAGGTCATGAAAAAGGGCACAACTTTGCAGCCTTGCAAGAGAAAGTTAAGACAACAGGGGATGGATACCATAAATCAGGAAAACAACATGAAGGAAAACCTGAATTATTAGCAGCTTTCCTTTCACAGCCTCAAAAAATATCATCATGTTACAAAACATCCAATCATGCTATATTATGCACTGATTATCTGGATGTGAGAAGAAAATCTATAAATATTATCCCTCAAAATTGATTATAACTACAGAAACAACTATAGAACAAAAAATGACAGAAATAACCTCAATAATACAAACTTTCATGACTAACATTCACAATGAATATTTATTTTCATGTAATAATCACAGCTACATTTGCTGTATTTGTCGTTATTGATAGAGCTGTCTGCTATCTATTCTGGAGAGGCAGTTAGCCATTTTTCCTTCTGCATTTTTGGGGTGGTATCGGAAATATTAGCTTTTTTTCTCCCTGTCCTCTCCAGTCCTTCTTTTTAGGAAGTAGCACATCCCATCAGATGTTGAGCAGTCATCACCAAGTTGCATATTAGTTTTATGCATTAGATTTATAGAAGATAACTTATATACATACTAACATTTGTGTTGACAGGAGAAGGAAGAACAGAGGGGGAAAAACAAACAAAGAAACAAACAAACCCTTCCAGATTGAAAAGAAAACAATTTGGAAGTGGGCCAAGGGTGCATAGCCACCCACTCCTCTGTCCTGCCAGCAGACAAGCCATGGAGTCCTGTAGTAAGAGTACTACTTGAAGCTGTATTGCATCAGAAGTTCAAACACTCTCCCATTGCCGTAACTGTTATCAGAGTTTGCTGGTACACATTCATGGCAAACCAGTTACTCCCGTCTTTGCTGAAGATATAGGAATGATGCTGTTTAAGTGAGCTTTCCTTAGTGCCAAGGAAGCAATATGTCCCAAAATAAAAAAAAGGTTATACAGCTAAGGAGCATTGCTAGGAAAACACACTGCAGAATTTGTCAATGCCGTATATTAAGCTGTATATTATCCACTGAAAATAAAAATTAAATAAATGAAGTCAACCACAGTTTTCTGCGTAGTGACTCTTAATCCACGTTTGTATTCATAGCCATGGGCCTGCTGTACCCTAACAGGTACCACTACAAATGAGAAGATTC
Organism: Oreortyx pictus; assembly: GCA_036925125.1. Lineage (NCBI taxonomy): Eukaryota > Metazoa > Chordata > Aves > Galliformes > Odontophoridae > Oreortyx > Oreortyx pictus. The sequence continues at coordinate 94,600,456 of JAUPFR010000001.1, forward strand.
TCTGAAATCAGGAGTGATTAAGCTAACTGGACTAATAGAACTAGTTGTAGAATGCTACAAAAGAAGAATTACACATAAACCATTCATTTCCATGCTATGCCAGAAATTATTTGTTCCCAAATGGAGAAATTCTGTAGTTGGTATTTGTTTATGTTTTGGAGTAGAACATAATTTGTTTTATTTCTGCTGCAAAAGCTTCCCTAAAAAGAGAAAAAACATTTACTTGTTTTAATTGACCCTGACTTGAAATCAGCATGGGATTTGTTTGTTGGCCAAAAACATTTCAACAATGCTTGTGATTACAGAGCTAGCTAACTATACAAATTTGGGAGCTAATTTTTTTTTGTTATATGTATATATAAATAAGAACAGTTTCCTTGAAGAATAGAATAAATAAAACCAACAAAACAAGCAAACAAGAAGCTCCCAAACCAACACATTTCTCTCTTACTAGGCAATTAAAAAAAAATAATTTGCCATTGAATTCAATGCAATGTACAACTAGGCTTCAAAACTGTATCTTTTATATATATATATATATATATATATGTATTTATATTTGTATTACTGCGTACTATGAACAATAGATTTCTGATTGTAGATTCCTATACCATATGTGGAGAGTAGTTATGTACAGCAAAGTACAGGTGGGGGAGTATAAAACAATTCCAGAAAAACATACACTGACAAATCAAGTCGACTAAATAGACTCATCACTTCTAATTGGTTCTGCTGCGCATATAGCAAATAGCACAACTGTGAGCTATAGTTCTCTAAGGGCTATTTATACACTGATACGCTGAAATACTCTGCCGGAAGAGGACAGAGTCTATAACAGTAAAACAAGGTCTCACAAGTCAGCTCTTGTCTTGTTTTGTTAGCGTCAGGGAAGTCTAAGAAGGACCGACATCTTTATGTGATGCAGAGAATTAGGATCAAAGCAATCTTTCCGCTGTCTGACATTGTTTTACACTCTGAAGTACACTGACCCTTTTAAATTTGTTTACTATTTTGACCTTCTTAAATTAAGCCCTTAACTATTCTTTTCTTCACGTAGACAGTAAAGTACAGGTACCCAGGAATGGTACAGAGCTGGCAGCTCTTAAAGGACAAATCTCTGAAAGTACAAGAATTCTCCATCCCCCAGCAAAAGAAATCAAGCAGAGAAGGCAGGAAACTGGCATGGCTGAGCAGGACCTGCTGGTAAAACTGAGGGAAAAGAAGGAAAAGTATAGGCAGTGGAAGCAGGGATGGATGGTCTGGGAAAAGTACAGGGATACCATTGGGACATGCAGAGATGAGATTAGGAAAACCAAGGTGCAGATAGAACTGAATTTGGCAAGGTATGTGGAAAATAATAATAAGGGATTCCATAGCTACACTGGTCAGAAGAGACAGGCAAAGAGTGTACACTGTCTGATAAATGAGAAGGGAGAAACTGGCTTCAACAGATATGGAGAAAGCTGAGGCATTTCAATTAATTCTCTGCCTCGGTCTTCACTGGCAGTCAGTCTTTCCATGCCTCTTGTGTCCCTGAACCTTTAGTTAAGAGTTAAAGGAGCAAAATTCCTTCTACTGTAGGAGCAGAGCAAGTACAAGACCACTTCGTGAAGCCGAATGTATACAAGTCTATGGCGCTGGATGACATGCATCCCAGAGTCCTGAAGGAACTGACTGACATGGTTGCCAACCTGCTCTGCATCATATTTGAAAAATAGTGGCTGGCAGATGAGGTCACCAGTAACTGGAAGAAGGAAAACATGACTCGTTTTCAAGAGAGGGAGAAAGAAAAACCCAGGAACTACAAACCAGTGAGCCTCACCTCTGTGCTTGGGCCAATCACGGAACAGATCCTTCTGGCTCTGCTTTGGCTGTGGAATTGGTCGGAAGATTCTTTCAGCCTGTGTTACTCTATGCATCACCCATTTATGCTTTGTCTACCATCACAAAGGAGCATCAATCCTCCTTTCTTCTATGACAACAGAATTTAGCAAGCTACATATGCATCCAGTATTTCTTTAAATACTTCAATATTATTTTAAATATTTGCCTCAAAAAGCCCAAAATGGTAAAAGCAATACTTCTTTTTTTTTTTTTTTTTTTTTTGGAAATTAACATTAAGAAAAATACTTTAATCCCAAATTTCCAACATAAAAGAAATGATGGAAACAGCACTTCTTCTTGATACAGACAGCAGTGACTCCAAAGGGCTCTGCATTCACGAGGAGATGATTATAGTATGTCTCAGACTCCCATGCAAATTTTCTGATTGCTCTTATTTCTATCAATACAACTTGTCCTCATGACTTTGTGAAAGAATGATTATAATTTGGAAACAAACAGACTTAAAAGAGGCAGGTCACACTGCTTTCCTCCTTGTGAAAGTGAACCTTGCATTTTGCCTATGCTGCTCTGCGTTTGCCTGCCGAGAAATTACATTCTCTGGTATTTTCTTTCCTAGGCTTCTTTGGCTACCAACGCAGTGACTGCCCGCATCCCCCCAGGATCACAATTTCCAGCATAGCACACAATGAACAGCAGCCTGGCATTTTAGACATGAGATCCTCAGAGCTCAAGGCACAACTGTGCCGTAACACACAGGCTGAGTGCATTCGAGTGCCTGCACAATACAGAGTGCTGATGAAATTGCCTGTGGCTGAAACACTTTCGAGTCTGGAAGCAGAAAGCCCTGCTCAGAGGCAGAGCTTATTGGGCTAGGTGCAATGCCATGCAAACATTGTTACCATAATTCCTGGGCTGAAGCAGGTACGGCCACATACTACTGTGTGCTGACAGTGCAGATACGTGCATGTAAGGGTGTGCATATATATATGCATGCACCGAACCCTTGGAACTAGTTCAAGGCTTCCTCTACAGATCTTTAGTACAATGAAAAAATACACCATCAGCCTCCTCAGAAAACATGGATTTCTTCCAAGGTGTTACCTTTTGATATTTAAACACAAGTCAATCAAAGCAAAATATCAGACTGAATGACATGTATCTTGAATAAATGAAAATATTATGAAATAATGCTCTGTTGTTTTAGGAAATGATTGACAGGAAAAAAAAACAACTGTGACAGACAGGTAACTCAAATTCATTTGAATTAAGTAGTGTTAACTACATTGGTATCAGCATTCCCTTAACCAGAGAGCAAGGATTCACATCACAGAGAGACAACTCTGCTAAAGGCCAATGTCACCCTAGATTTATCCTAGATTTATGATGTTACAGAATCAACACCAACAGAAGATACAAGGCTTCTACATTAACATCACTCACAGTGAGGCTTTCAGTAAGATATTGTTCATCAGCAGATGATAACTGCAATTATAAAGAATTCCGAACAGAATGTATAAGAGAGAGTATTAGATTTGCGGAGGGGAATCTCTTACACTTAGAAAATCTGCTCATTCCACTCTGACCAGTCACTGCAAGAGTAATTTTACTCATTTTTTCTAACTCCATAGAGGTGCAAATAACCAACTTCATGAGAAAAACTGGCAAGATACACATGCTTAAGTAGAGAACTTCAGGAAAGTCACTATTCTTACTCCATAGATGTGCATTCAGGATGCATATTATCATTGCAATTTCTCAGTAATATTAAGTCTATTTTAGTTAAGACTGTATTCAGTTTTAAAACTCTTGCTCTGTATTAGCCAGTGGCAAATGTATAACTCCTGCCCGAAGCAAGAAGTTGCACCAGCCATTGGTCAAGAAGAGGGAGATACCATTACTGATGTACTTTGTCCACATGGGCACCCAGACACCTCACAGAAGCACTGGACAATCAGCAGAGCCATGGGAAGATAAAAGGAAAGAGAGAAAATACATGAAGACTGCCTAAATTTTGTGTTTTTTTTCTTTAAGAAAAAAAAAAAAAACTTCTCCAAAAGACTTCCAGATTTTCTTTCCCCTATCAGATTATGCCAAAGACAATTTCTCTGTTATAACAGTATGCATCCAGCACACTTCAGTCAACACCTACAGTGTGACACCCTATTTACTTCTGCTGGGCTGAGAATTTGCAGCTTCTGTGGGAAGCTGCAGCCTGAGCTATCAGAAATAGCAGGCCGGGGGAGGTTTGCAAAGTCCTGGAAACAGCTTCTTGCAGCTGGCACATTTCAGCTTGGCAATAACTGTTTAGAATAAAGTACCCAGAACGTCTCGCACTACTCCCTGGTCCCAGTTCAGCATCTATTTAGAGGTGAATCTCAAGAAAAAAAAAAGAGTTTGCTGCCTGTAGCTGAAGGCAAAATCCAGCTCCGCCTGATGAGTATACTAACTTGACATGAATATCAAGTGGCAACTACAGCTTATGTTAATCTCACACCAGAAAAATGCCAGCAAGGGAGAAGCTTGCAAACACTTCAGTTTCCAACCCTGTGTCATGTATTCAGACAAGTGCTATTTCCACACCCTGTATTGTGATTTCAATCATGTGTGGGTCAAGCAATTTGTTAGGATAGAAATGCCAGTGTCTGCATACCTGTGATTTCACTTGTAATGAGGAACATTCATTCTTTGTTGTGATGTCAGAGTTGCATCATTACATCAGGAGCAAATCCTCAATCTTTTTTTTCTATTATTATTCTTTTTTTGTTTTTTGTTTTATATTATTTCAATATAGGGAGATCTACTCTTACAGTTTTAAGAGTTTCTATATACTAAACCCTGCAAGAATCATAATCATCTTGGCTCATACTTTGTCAGCAAGGGCAAATTTCCTTTAAAGAAAGAGCTAATTACATCTGCTTCAGATCTCTAAACTCCCTCAAGGTTGCATTTTAATGAGATTCAAAAGACTCGCCAAAACCAAGCTGAAAGCATTTGGCATTTTTAAATACGCATTCAGATAAACTTGATAAATCTGTTGATACGCTGTTATCTTCCACTCTGTAAGCTACCACAACATGCTTTCTTTACACAAAACCTTCCATCAAATATGCTGCACCTTCAGTAGAAAAAGGTAATGCATTCATCCAGGACTGACAGTAAGAACATGTTAAAGGAAAGGAAGAGGAAAAGAAAGAGGAAAAGAAAGAAGGAAATAAGTCAAGTGAAAATGCAAAGAGACAAGATGTGATGAATTCCATCTTGTATAGAAAGAAGCCTAACCTGTGCTGAAGTATTGGACTTAGGTGGCAAGTTTTCATAGCTGGGGATCTGCTGGGGGGGCATCTGAGAGCAGGGCCCAGCATTGCCCCACATCAGAGCACAGCAGCTCCATCAGGGACCTGATGCTGCCGGAGCTGAGCCGTGAGAAAAACTAGGTGAGCTCAGAGAGAGTGAAGTTATGGAAGGGAAACTGCCCTGAAGGCGCAGCTGAGAGAGAGGAGCGTGAGATGTGGGACTAACATCCCCGCAGGCACAGAGGTGAGCTTGGCATGTGGCGCTCAGGGCAAACAGCAGCAGCTGTGTCCCTCTGCTGGATTTTAGGAGATCCCTATCGTTTTTGAACTGGACACGGTAGTCTAAACGTGTCCTCACCAAGGCAGAGTAGAAGAGGAAGAGGGGAAGAGTACCTCCCTTGGCCTTCTGGCCATTCTCTTTTTAACGTACCCCGGAATACACTGGCCTTCTTGATTACAAGGGCACACTGCTGGCTCATGTCCAACCTATTGTCCACCAGGACACCCTAGTGCCTCTCCACAGAGCTCATCTCCACAATCTATGCTGTTAAAGCAGTGTCATGAGAGAATTATCCCTGATATGAAGCTACGCTTAGAAGTGAGTGGAGGAAACTGATATAGGCTGGTTTGTTTAGCAATAGGATCAGTGTATTTTTTTAAGGACCAACATCCTAATTCAGCAAGAAGAAAAAAAAAAAACCCGAAAAGTACTAATTCTAAAACTTTCCTTTTCAGCTTTGCTTCTTTGCTTAGTGAGTGAACAGCCTTGTTTTCTCTTAATTCTGCTTCACAAGAGGCACTGGAGTCATAATAGGCTACTTTTATCTTCTGCATCCACCAGGTGTATGGACACTGTTGTCAGATGTCACATACATTGTTTAGTAAGTTGCTCATTATGGCCTAACAACCAATGGAAATTTGCCAAATTGGGGGAAAAACAGCTAAAGGTTAGCCAGAAGTCTCAGAGATTAAGCTGATGGTGGAAAAACAGAGATAAAGTAAGTGGGCGTAGGACCACCCTAAATGTAACTGCACATACCCAGAATGACATTAGCATATATTAATGAGTTCTTGGAAAATGAATATGTATGTTTTAACTGTTTAAATGTATAACCTGATCTCTGAGAGTCACACATTTTTTGTCAAGTCACCAAGTTCCTATTGTGGGGAATAAAGGAATGCCACTTTCTAACACCACGATGGAGTCAGAGTTTTCTTCTCAGATTGTAGATGACAAAACTACTAACATTCTTGGAGAAATGTTGAGTTTACTTGACTATGCAAGTATGTGCTCCTATGCTGACAGCTGTCTGTACAAGAGCATCTTTATATTCAGCAGAGTTGCACAGCCATTCATATCACATTGAGTGCTTTACTGGATTTTGTTCTTATTAGCTCTGTGCAAATGACTGATGCAAGAGCAGGGGTGCTGAATGCTATCCCTCCTTGAGCATTGTTTACCAGGTCCCTCACTAACTTCCAATCAGTTCCACCTCTGCAATTCTATTGAAGGCAAAGAGTTTCCACAGGTATTGCCACACAACATAATTCGAAAGCAGTTTCAGTTCAATGAGGCTTTATTAGCTTGACAAGCCATACAGGGCTTATAAGTGTGTAAGAAGAGGCAGAACATTCCCAGCTCTGTCAAAAATCTAACATTCATTCAGAGGAAAGCCACTTTTTGAGCACGACATTTGGTATCTTATATACTCTGTCAGCATCCACAGTGCACTGGAATTGGAAGACCTTACTTGGTGTATTTCTGAGCACTTAACATGCTTCACATTCCTTCTTCCTGTTCAAAGTCCCTGATGGAGGAGCCGCAACACAATAACTGATTTCAAAATTCCATAAGCACATTCTTCCAAGCCTTGTATTTTGTAAGAAACAGCACTCATAGTACCCTGTCATTCTTTTGTTGTTTTCTTATAAGCCTTCTGAGTCATAATAACACAAATAAAATATGATGTCCTTTTATATTTTGGTTAGCAAAGCAGATCATTTCAGCAGCCTGCCTGAATGTTTGCTGTTGCACTCCAGTACTCCCCTAATGTCAGTCACAAACCTTGGGCTCGTGAAAGGGAAATGAACACATCAGCTGGGCTATCCATAGGCCTTTCTAAGATAATATACTTTTCAATACCATATATCTTCTTCATATTAATGGACTTACGGGCCATCATAGGAAAATTACTTCACTGTGTAAAATATAGACCTTTACATATCAGACCTTTATGTATTCAGGAAAATTACTGTACCTGACTGTAAACACAGGTCTTCAACTTTCAGAGGTTTTACGAACTGTTTTTCATTCTCATTTTTAAGTGAGAATTTTTAAGAAATACTTGCAAAGGTTGCTAAAGTTGTAATTTCCCCTTTTGCCAATTTTACTCACTGTATTAATAGGTATCATAAATAACTGTTGTGCTTCATAGGCTTGTGAAACATTTGTATGCTTATTGAGAACTCTGAGTATTCAAATGCTTTGATCATCAGGTTTGATCAGTATTAGTTCCTTCATATGAAGTAGACACAAGTGTGATACCAGGCACATTTGACAAAAGGTTGATTGTGTTGGTAAAGACAGGACTTTGATTGCTCTCAGCAGATCTATATCCTTCAAGAAACACAGATTTTCCCAGCAGATCTATGATGATACTTGACAACTGCATAAGTACTAGTCAGGCAGCCACGTAAATTGTTGTACTGTTCTTGTTCTTGACTTCACATATCCCTCTACCAATGCTGCTTATAAATACACCTAAATTTGAATTACTTTACCTCATACTTCTTTGTTCACTGAATCAACCAAAGAAAATATCCTTTGTATGACAATCAACATCACATAATACTACAGCCTCTTATCTCTGGTTGTATCCTTCTGCTCTCACTGAGATATTTGCCTCCTTAGCAACCTTGCAGACAGTTGCCTTCTAAATCCTTTAAGTAATCAATCCACTCTTTTCCGTAGGTATATCTGATCTTGTAGTCACATGCTAGGACAATTACCTCCTTTCTCCCAATTTCCCATTCATCCACCTCAAATGAGGTTCCTCAGCAAAATTTACTCCTGTATGATGATTTCTTCAAAGATCTCTTTGCCCTCTTATTTCTGTCTAAATTACTATTTTCAGTTTTTCTGAAATCTTCCATCACTGTTACATCTTTTGATTTTGTTTTTAATTTTTCATTTCCAGGTTCAGTTGTCTCCACACTAGTATATAAAGTCCTTTTGCAATACAAATCTTACTACTGTTTATTTATTTCATTCGTGTTTACTTGAAACATATTTAAATAGGACTATATTAATAGGACTATATATAAACCCCTGACACTTTTTTTTTTTTTAATGTGAAAGCAGACATATCTCCTTTCAACAGACACTATGGATCTACATCAAAATATAGACAGAGGAGCCTTGATTGGGTTTCAAAACGTCTAAATTTCCTGGAGTCATACTCAATTGAATTAACTCCTTGCAGTGTTATACAGCCTGTGTCAATGGAGGAAGGGGACATTGACTTTCAGCAAGGTAAGCCTTATTTTTAGAACTAAGTAGAAACAGAATAGTTTCTGGTTTGGTACTCATGAATACAAATTCAGATTCCAATGGTCATCTGTTTATTTCTTTGTAAGACAGTTATTGCATTTTTATACTGGAAGAATTACATGTTTTAAAGCATCAGCCATCATTTTCCAGTATTAAGGCATTTCCACAGTGAAAGTAATCTCTCTTATTTCTTTTTTTTTTTGCTCTCCTCCCCAAAGTCCCCAAGCACCCAATACCATCAAAATGCAGGATAAAAAGGGAATAGGTGTGTGGGGAGAGATTTAAAAGTCAGTAAAAACAGAAGCCAAGAAGACAATAGTTGAGCAAATCCACTACTTTTTAGGAAAAAAAAATACAGATATCTGTCTTATGAATAGTGTAACAAGAAAGAACTTTCATTCCATTGGAAACACAATAATGAACCTCTCCAAAAAAAAAAAAAAAGCATTAAAATGCCCCAGATAGACTCACCTTCATTTACTTGCACTGCTCCTTACTCAGATGCACCCAGCCCACTCTGAATTCCCAGAGCTTCAGTACCAACCCAAACCCAGCTGCGATAACCCTCCCACTTCAACAGTCACTCTCAGTTACCTCATCACAGGCATGTGAAAGATGGAAAGTATCAGCCCAGTTAGCCCCTTAAAGGCATAAAGTGTTTACAGAATCCTCTGAAATAAATTATTTTCTCATCATTATTTTTCAAAAATGTTAAAAGTTTCTTCCAGATTAAATAGTGTTTAAGAATTAAAAAGAAGAAATATTATGCTTGGTCAAACATACAAAAGCACTAAAGAAGAGATATATTTCTGTCGTAAACAGTTACTGTTCCTTACTCTCTTCACTATTTTTTCCTTAAAGCGGGGCTAAGAAACAAAAATGAAACAAAGATGTAACACAATAAACAAAAATAAAACAAAGATGTAACACAATAAACTCTTCCCACAAACAGCTAACAACTTCCTACCATCTTCCTACTAAAACCCCAAATGTGTTAGTAAACAAAACTTTGTCCTCAAAATACCATTTCCTTATTTTAAAAATCTAAAGCTTCTTTAAAGTGAAATATGCATAGGTATAACTGTGAAAAATAACATTGAGAATACCACATGAAAATGTTTACCTAGACTTTTCTGTTGAAGTTTAGAGAGAATATTATTGGCAACTTACAGATCCATAGATTTGTGTTTTGAAATTCCACATTCCAGAGTCATTCAGATCCAGGATTATAAGTTTTGACCCCTCATTAAGTTTCCTGTGTATTGAAAGATGACCTGTTACACGCTTATCCTGGAAATAGTTATGCACATGCTAAATGTAATCTGCTGTAAGTAATCATTGTGGTGGTCCTTGGTCCATATAAAATTGAGTGGGTGTGTATGTCCTAGCAAATTCCAGGCCATAGTTTGTATTATCACATGATTTCAATTTTATTCACTTCATTTAGATTAGGAACTAAGAGCCTCTTTTTACATATGGATGAATATTAACTCTTAAAGTTTGTTTATTTCTAAAAAAAAAAAAAACCTCATGACTAAAATTATGCATTATGAAGCTCCTGTGGACATTCCTTCTTCAAAAGATTTGTGCATAAAAAATCCCTCTGTGTTTCAGTCAGAGCTTACCAGACTCAGTCAGATCTGAGTATAGGGATCTGCTTGTGTGGAAATCACTACAGTCTGAGCAGATCCTTTGGAACTGAAATGCTTCTGTCTTTCCTTGCAACTTCACCAGAAAAAAGGCTTCAGGTTTGGAACACAGTCCAGAAGGCTTGGCATAGGTCCATAGACAGATGACAGGGAAGAAACCAGCTAGCAGCTCTCTGGTTTGTGAGTATTTGGAAGCTCAGATCCTGTCAGAGGGAGAAGCATCTCAGGGAAATATATGATGCTCTATAGCACAGACATTTCAGGTGGCAGAACTAATGTGTCAGGAATGGAAATGAAAATACATATTATCTACAGCTGTTCTTAGGTAACGTAAAACAGTGTTGTCAAGAAGAAACAAACAAATAAGCAAACAGAAAAAAGCTAAATATCCCAGAGATTTTTTTTTTTTTAAGGAAGATACAAGCTATATTGTTTCCCACTCGCTCAGGGACATTGCAGCAAGTGGAGCCAGAATGAGGAAATGATATAAAGGAGAAAAATGGTGGGAAGAAAACCAATGGAAATGGGATACAAACATTGCTTTCCAGTCTTGCAGGACATGAAGTTGTGGCTCTTTTGGCTTTTGGATACTTAATTGCGGAACATACATAAACATAAAACAAAAATGTGGATTCCAGGTATCACTTACTGTATAGATTATATTAGATCTTTTTTTTCTTGAAATAGCAAGGCAAAATGTACCACTTGTAGGAACAGCTGAACTTAACTTTGCAACACTATCACTGTACTTAAGTGTCTACTCAAGGGTTTCCTAAACTTCTGCAAACGGATGTAACCATTGTAAAGACTAACAGAGTGCCAGTTCTTGAAATAAAAACAAATTTACAAATTTGAGTTCATTAAAAGCAAGACCCTCAAAGTGTTCTTGAAAACCTAAATACATCTTCCTTATACTCTAACAAGGAAGTAATATAGTTTTCTCAATTTTCAGATTACTTACTCCTTACTTGTTACAGCAAGAAAGACAGATTTGTATCTTTGCCTGTCCAAGCAAAAATAACAGAGCTCATCCAACCCCACTAAGTGAGAGGGGTGTTCCAGGTGCCCTACTAGTTACTTCCTTGCTCTGAACATCTCCCTACAAAAGCCTACATCTTGTCACCAACAACATTAAGTGCTTAGGATCCCTGGTTTCTCTATTTTAGGATCCTAACATTCCTATCTTGATTTCCCCAATTTAAGACCCTCTATACATGAAGTAAACTCATTTTTTAATACCTCCTGATCCTTTCTTTATGGAATCCTTTGTCATCCAAAAACTCGGAAGCAACTCTGAAATGAAGCAGCAAATGTATTCTTAAAATTCATTTGTGGATTTCTGCTTATTTTCATTCAACACAGCATTTAGGCATATGTGAAAACTTCAGCTTGTGGCTAAGTCTCCTCAAGTCAATGGGCTGTGAACACACCTTTCATGTTAGGCAAGTGCCAAGGGTCTGGCTAGACTACATTTACTTCAGCATGATCTCCTTAACCCCTGGTCTTGACATAAGCAGCAGGATTCTATTCAGTTCTAAGAAGCTACTGTCCTGCTATGCTTAAAAGATTACAAACAAGTGCACAGAGTTCGATAGAAAGATGCTCACACGTAGGTCACTCTGAAAGTAATGTTTCCTATCTACTTCCATGGAAACTACAACAGAGATAAAGGAGCACAATAACACTATTTGATAGAGCAGATTGTCACCTCCAGAACACTATTTTTCAACAGTCATGACCACTAGCTGTGCATTTTTGTCAGCAATCAACAAGGCCCTGCGTGACATGCTTGTAAGGATCTTCACTAGCAGATTTGACCAACTGTCACTGCCACCACTGCTGAAACACACCACTCAGTGTGTCATTGTGCTCACATTCACTTGTCAGATGCATTTAGTCAGACTAGGCCTCTGTTGCCACCTGTTGCACAGAAACAAAATGTAATGGAGTATTGGTGGGGAAGTTCAACTCCTATTGCCAGATCACCAATCTCTGACTCTGACATCATGGACCAAGATAACAAAATAGTATGCATTACTTTCAGAGCAGACCTTGTCTGTATATACACACACAAACACATATATTTGGGATGCATATGCATACATATACACAGACATTGCCTCCGACAAGATACAGGCTGTGTAGCTCTTCCTCTGGAGATCCAGCTAATTTTAAAATTTGGTATTACCAGGCAGATTTGGATGAACAAAAGACCACTGAGAAAAACACTTCAAAGTCTAGATGTTTTGACCATATTTGTGCCAGAGACTTTGGCCTCATGCCCAGATTGCCTTGGTTTGCATAAGCACTGATAAAACACACACGTTCTCTGCTTTTCTAGACAGGTCTACTTGACCAAGGTGCTGATATACTGCCCTTCGAGTAGCTCCGCCATCTGGACTCATAGCAGCTGGTCCTGCTACCCTCAGATTTGGCTGATAGCTTTGCCCACCTGCCTGCTGCTGCCTAGTAGCCGCAGGCAGCTCAATCTCCAGCTGCCTGTGCTGCCTGCCAAAGCCAGGGGTGATCCTCTGCATGTAAGGCAGGTCTTGTAAGAACTATCTCTTTGAGGCCAGTTCTGCCAGTATTGTTCTAGGTCCTGCTATTGCTTCAGCCCTTCCTGAGGTCCATGGACCATGTGTGCTGCCATTCCCTTCACAGCAAACTGATGGGGACTGTAGTCCAACAGGCCCAGTCTCTTCCCAGCAGCCCAGCTACCAGCCTGCTCTGGTCAGCCTGTAATCCTCCTGCTGTGGCTGCCCAGCCATTCCTGCTCTTCTCTCTTTCCCCTTAGTTCTCACCTCACATGGTGCATAAAAATAAAGTGGTTTTTTTTGCTACCTGCACACTGCTTTGCCCAGGCATGCTTTTCAGCTCTTATGCCAAGGATGAGATTGTGTTGGTTGGTGCTCAGTTTTGCTGAGAAATGAGAAAACCTTCCCACCTCTCCTGTTTTCTTCCCCTAGAGGTACCGTCTCCTCTGAGCATTTAACCCACTCCTTCACGTGCTAGTTATGGTCTGTTATGGATACTCTGATGATGAACAAACAGGTTTTGACTAAGCTGACAAAGGGAGAGAAGTCACAGCTATGGCTCTGTGACACCCTTCATGACTTCAGCTCTTGTCATTGCACTCAGAGGTTGCAGAGGTCCATGCATAACGAAGACAAAGCAGTTTTAAGTCTATCTTACAAGACCACTCATGGGACTCATGTTATTTATTCTACCTGGACTTCCAGATAATGTCAAGCAGAAATAGATTCTGCATTTTGAAACACTTGAGATGATCTCTTGTTTCCCTGTCAGAACATGAAAGTGCTACAATAATAACAATAACGATTCCTCATCTCCAAAGAGATGTTTCTAACCCTTGATACCCCGGCACACTGATTCACCAGACCTTCCCACATCTCAGTCGGCTTTAAGGCCTTGAGGCCCAGTGGGAGACAAACATTTCTCAAAGTTCCCATGTTGCCTACATGTGCAAACTTGCCCCTCACTTCATGTCCCTGAGAGACTGCACTGCAGAACTAGGAAGAAGAATGTTAACATTGTTCCTAACATTTTAAACTTGAAATAAGTGCCTGATGTTATAAGAAGGGAATGCAAGAATAACTGCAGGCTATTGCAGAATTAATGTGTAGATAGGTCACTCCAAAAGCAATGCCTTCTATGTATTTCCACAGAAACTAAAACAGATAAAAAGAGCACACATTAAGACTCTTTGGTAAAGCAAATTCTCACCTTCCAAATACTATTTGTCAACATACTTGCCATCACTAGTTGTGCACTTTGGCAGCGATCAATAAGAGCCTGAATGCCATGCTCATAAGAATCTGCAACAGTGGAAATGACCCACTGTTGTTGTACATGTCCTGCTAATATTTACTATTTAGCCTCCATAAACATTCAGGGAGCATCAATGAATGTCAGTGGGGGCCACTTTTTCTTCATGGAGGAATTCAGTGACACATTTTTGCTTCATATGCTCTTCCATATCAGACACCATTCTTTCAGATTGCCCCTCTGGTGTCGCCTGTCACATGGCAACAAAATGTAAAGGAATATTAGTAGGAAAATTAATCCCTACTGCCATACCACCAACATCTGTCCCTGATGTCGCGGGCAAACAAAATAAAATAGGAAGCTTTACTTTCAGAGCATCCCTCATATAAAGAAAATCAGAGATACCAGGAGTGAAAACTATATTTTCAGAATAAAAATTCTAAGGCAGAATAAAGAGATGCACAGATGAAGGAAGAAATCAGATAAGAATAAAACAGCAGCAGATATCTTCAGCAGGGTCTTGAGCAGTCTTTTCTCTGTTTCTATGATTTCTTACACTCTTGCATTCCGAGACAAGATCAATTGAGATTAATCAGTTGTAGAGAAACCATTGTAAACTCATTGCAGGCTTTTAGACTTTAAATTTGTTTATTGAGCACAATTTGGTTAGCATCAGGTGCTGAAGTTACAGACACCAACACTAGCATAGAAATTACTTTATTTAGCTCCCAGTTGTAAGTTTCTATAGCAACCTTGTCCTATAACAGGAAGACGAGTTTCTGGCACATGAATGCTGCTACTGCAGCTAGAGATTGTTAATACTGTATTTTTTTTAAGCACTCAGCTGTTGCTTAATTCTTTCTAACATCCCCCACTCCACCTTTTCCTTTTTCCTGAGGTTTGTCTTCAGTATAAATCCACCTGCTTAGTCATACTTGTAATTGCATCTTTTGCTCTTAACCTTTCTTCCTTGTCTGTAACATAAAGTACCCATGTGGTGAAGGTTCAGTTGCCCTGAGATTTTTGCAAGGTGCACCATGTGGCACTCATATACACTTTCCAAATTGTGCAAAGTGGTGGAGCTGGAGGGATGGGACCTGGAGCTGTCAGGTCTGCCCAGAAAAATTACAACTGCCTCTTTCAGAGAAGGTACTTCCTGTGGCTTAAAACTCTCTGGACAAAACAGAGTTACAGCCTGCCTAGTCCACGAGAGTGAAATTTCTAGTGAACTTCAAGGAATGGCTCATTCTGTAGCTGCTGATCCATTTCCAAGATTCAGAAGATTACCAAAACCTGAAATAAACTCAGATGTTTTGAAGTAGGGTCAAGAATAAAAGTGTGTCACTGACTTCCTGTAAACATTTGAGATCCCATTGAAATTCCTACATTTATTGGAAACTTCATGGATGAGTATCACTTTTAGACATTAAATTATAAAATCAACCCCCTTGAGACACTTTCAGACTAAGCCCAAAGTTACTGCACTCTTTCAAAAGCATGCCTCCGTACTCCATAAACAGATCTGTATTATTGTAATATGAACAAACTTATATATGTATACATTTCCTCAGTGTGAATCAAGTCCTTCTTTGCAACTAGCTTTTTTTTTTTTTTTTTTTTTTTTTTTTTTTACTGGAGCACATTCAAGTGCCCGCTGCAGAAACCATAATGGCAACAAAGCATACTTAAGTACAGTAAGTGTTTGGGTAACTTAACAGTAATTAGCAGGCATTTTGAGATCCTATTTTGAGTATTATTTTTCTTTGTGAAATTACTTGGTACATTATCATTTGTGTGTAAAACAGCGTTCAGCAGAAATGGTAGATGTTTATACTTCCTACTACTGTTTTCAACTTCTCTGGTTCAAGTACTTCCACATCAAAGAGAAATGTGTTGATCTACCCCAAACCCATTGGGAATGTTCCTTCTGCTGTCCTGGGGCTCTCAGTCCTACAAGGAAGAGTCCAGGCTACCTCAAAGCTGCAGAAAACAAATCCTGATATCAATGAAATGCAAATTTGTATTTTGTGACTTGAGCACAGCGCAGACCATATGTTTTGAATAACAATAGCATCCCCAGGTAGGCTGGCCACTGTAACCAGAATTAATTCTTGCGATTCTTCACACATGAAAGGAGAAGTTTCTGTAGGGTCTCACTTCCTTGCACTTTCTAGCTGAGGCAGCAGCTATTCTCTTTAGAGAATAGCGAATACCACAAAATCACCTGGCTGTAACTGTAAACTTTAAGAGCCCTGAGCTTTGCATGGGCATCTGTTATTTTGTTGCAGAAAAACATACAGGAAGAAGTATACTGAACCTAAAGTTAACTACTATCAGGTTCAGCCCCGGTCTCTGCAGGCAAAGTCTAGATGACTTGGATATTTGTTGTTTGCTTCTGTTATCTTTCCTATACTTTGGTTGCCTCTTATCACTTCTAATAGGTACTTTCGCTTTCCCATCTGACCTTAACAAAATGGGATCACCCTTGCTCAGGTTTCTAGGATTGCTATTTTTAGTGCTGGCAGTTTGAGAATATCTATCTGTAGAAGTCTTTTTTTTCCTTCCCTAGCCTTGCTTTTTGCACAGCCTGGGAGTGAATTTGCTGTCCCACAGTATTCAGGTGGGTGATATGCAGGGTGCTGCAGGTTGGCAGGGGCTTCTATCTGTCCAGGTACGTACTGTCCCCAACACCTACAGACCACTTCACCTGTCTGGCATCAGATCTATCCCCAGTAATTTATAACTAATTCTCCAAATTCCTAACAATTAGCTGCTGTGTTCTGGGGAAAGTCTATTTTGGAACAGGAATCAGAGACCCAAAGCACAGGCTGAGGGCAATGGGAATCTGTGGGAGGCTGAAGGAATAAAGATATTGGAAACCGTTGTCTTAAAATCATTGATAGTCTCTCCAATTACTGATCTAGCGTTGCAGGCAACCTCTGCAGGACCTAATGCTGCTACTGCTCCTCCTGCATAAAGAGCACACACAGGCTGAATAAAGGGCATCCTGAAACCATCTTTTGCCAAAACACTTCTCCCTGAGGCACTAAAGGTTTTCATTCTCTTCTATTTTGCTATCCTAGGTTTTTGAATTCTCTCTTAATAAGCTTTCAAGAGGTTTTTCAAAATGGCAGCTGCAAAAGTAATCTATTTCCATCCTTGCTTCTTTCTCAGAGACAGGAATCATGTTTTACAGTAGTGATGCAAGGCAGCTTTCCAGAGAAAATAAATAAATAAATCAACATCCCCACATATTTTCTCCAGCCTGAAACAGCTGATAAAGAAAAAGGGTTGGGGGGTGAAATTTATAAAACTGCAGATTTGACTTTCCAATTTTCTAACCATAAAGAAAATAGATATGTTAACTACACTGCAAGTTTCCTGAACTGGGCATAGCTATTGGAGTTAGGAAGAGATCAGGCCTTTCTTTTTACAAGTTCAGTAATAAATGAAATAAATAACAATTTCTTCATTTTTATAAACTTTTTTATTCTACTATGAATATATATATATATATATATGTATATATAAAACTATTATTTACCTGGTATAGGGAACCTGCTTTGGCAGGGGGTTGGGTTTGATGATCTCTAGAGGTTCCTTCCACCCCCTACAATTCTGTGATTCTATGATATTTTGCCTAGTTTAGATCATACTTTTGTTACACTATTAGATAGCATACTTTATATGAAAAAACCCTATAATTTATTGCACAGATATTAAATTCTTTAGATAAGTTCACTAAGAAATCGCTTTAGTAACGGAGCATAGAAACACAATATATGCACAACTAATCTAAGAAAAGCAATCAGTGAAACACTACAAGGTAGAGATACTCCTATATCTGAAAACAGATTCCCCTTAGTGTTTTCAGTTATTGTGATCTTGTGCATAATACATTTCTAATGGAACAAACCACCTCTGAAACAGGCAGAAAGAAGAAAAGGGGAAAAAATAAAAGCAAATGTGATTTCAAGATCTGAACAGAAAATTTCTGTCAGAACTGGGGCTCTGCAACTCTCTTTTCCCTGTATACAGACCCCTCTTCTGCACAGTTACCACCAGTAGAAGAAGCAGCCTCCAGCAGTCTGTTGCTATCTCTCCCTGTTACAGGCACTATCTCACAAACTCCTCAAAAGAACTGTGACAGGGCTAAGTCCTGTCCATCCTTCACATCTCCAGTTTCCACCTACTCTTTTGTGTCAGCACCCAGCATTTGTGCAGTTGCATCAGAAATCAGATCACGATATTGATCCACCTGAAAATATCTCACCTGAAATTTTTGCAGCTGGAATAGTTATAACCTAATGGTCATGGCTTTATGGCCAGCAGTGGCTTTAGTGACAAACCAGCCTCTGCTGACAGCACAGACTTACAGCAATGAATCTGTTCCAGTGATGTTTGATTAACATTGTTGAACAACTTTCTTAATTAAAGAAAAAAAATCTTGTTTGCTGCAATGAGGATATAGACAGACTAGATTTGGGTGTCTAAGAACTGTCTGTGTCAACGTTACTTCCTTATAAAGAAGTTGCATCTTGAAAGCGGTTTACTCTGTGTCTGTTCTTACAATGGACAACATTGTGATATTACTGTCATATTTCATGAATGAAAGCATGATGTTTCTTTCAGCTATTCAGT
This sequence comes from Oreortyx pictus, assembly GCA_036925125.1. NCBI lineage: Eukaryota > Metazoa > Chordata > Aves > Galliformes > Odontophoridae > Oreortyx > Oreortyx pictus. Next base: position 94,619,220 of record JAUPFR010000001.1, read on the forward strand.
ACATCAGAAACAGCTCCAAATGTTAATATTTAAAATCATTATTTAAATTTAAAATGTTGATGAGAACTACAGTAAACTCATGTTAAAGTGCACTTCAAAGGTTACACATTTTTCCAAGAGAAGAACCAGAATCTGATTTTGCAACTAAAAAAATTACAAAAAAAACCCAACTTGAATGCTACTTCACATTAACACAGTGTTGCTCATCCACAAATCTCAAATCCATAAGAAGGATGTAAAGAAAAAAAACAGTTAGAATTTCATAGATGGAGAAATTGAGGCACGTGGAGTTTATACTAAGTATTTTCCAATTGAAAAATCTTTCCTTTTCTCAAATTACAGACTCCGTATTTAAGAAAATTGAAAAAGTTGTAATTGTATACCCTCACCATAAGCAGCTTAATACCAAACCAACCTCATATGTCATCATTTTAGAAAAGCCTGCAGTACAGAGCTTATTTCTGGAATAGGTGCTACATTTTATCAGTCTGGGGTAATAGACTGAGGTTGTAGTCACTTTATGTTTAAATGGCACTTGTCAATAAAAGAAACTTCCAGATCATAAGCAAATAAATGATTTTGGAAGTAATGAATATATAAAATAATGATAAAAAATGTTTGTAGAAATACATAAACCAGCAAGAAAACTGGAATGTGAGAATAATACTTCCACTTGTAATTGGAAAATAATGAAGAAGAGGGACATCAAAACAGGAGTGGAATAGGAGTTGGTGCTGAAAAATTCTCATTTCTTAGAATCAGTGGAAAAGAATGTGTGATACTTGTAGATAGTTTCTGAATTGTCTCTGTATGCAGCTGTCTGTAGAACACATGAATCAACCAAGAAATGACAAACGCACAGATGATTACTTTTAAGCAGAGAAGGTTAAATTACTTGTCTCGATGAGTTTAAACAAAGTCTAAAAGAGCCAAAGCCTCCTGACACTCATTGTCCTGCTGTAAGCATGAGGCAACGTTACTTGCAATTAAACCAGCTACACAAGCCTGACACTTTCAGTGTATTTTTTCAGTCTTTTCAGTATTACGGAATTACTGATAGCTAAAATAGTACAGAATTAGACAATTTAGGCTAAATCCTCTACTGAAGGTGTTGACCTTTTGAAAATGGATTCCTTCAGCACATTGGGTTTTTACTTCCTCTATCTTGTTTCTCCTTTAGCAATTATTCATCTTTTATGGCTTCCTTCAGCTAAAAGCTTCAGCAACAGGAACATTTATTCAGAATCAGAATGGAAGATCTGGTACTTTTCTGTACATTAAAAAAAGAAGAAAGTTCAATTTTCCTTCTGAAAAGCACAAGAAAGACCATTTTGTGAGATGTAAAGACAGAGAGAAAAAGGGGCTGAATTCCCAAAATATTTGATGGCAGAAGTAATAATAGCAATGAATGAGGCCACATAAATGATTCATGAGACTCATTTTTTTCCTATTGTTACTAAAAAGAGGCTCATTATTACTCAGAAAAAAAAAAAGCTTTGTTGGTGATGTAAAAAGAAATCAGTATTTGCTATCAATTACTTTCATTAACACTGAGCCTTTGTACACAGTTTTAGAAATGTATTTTATAACAATATAATTTTGTAATTTCATCCCTACTGTGCTTTCAGCCTTCTGAGGCCCACAAATCTCTTTAATACCTCCACTCCTGCTGATAATAAAAAGTCTTGTGGGTGTAGTAACAGCTAAAAATACAATAGTAAATGATTCCTATATTACCATTTCAGAGGTCACAATGAGTAACAAAGAGACCACAAGAGCGTAAAATAAACACCCTGCCCTAAAACATAAGCAAGTTGTAGCTTCAGGATGATCACTTTGAAGAGATGTGTGTTCCTTTAAGGACGTTTTCTTCTTAGGTTTGAAGACTGTTAGAAATGTCTGAACATATGTTCTGAGGCAATGAAATTTCAATGGGATATTTTTCCTTTTAAAGCCCAATCCTTAAAACACTGACTTGCAACTTGAGACAGCAACAAAAAACGAGTCAAGTTAACAGCACATTTAGCTGAGAGATGTAAGGAATGAATAGAGCTAAACCTGGGCTTTTTGATTTTGTAAACAATGTGTCATTATAAACCAATGAAGACAATAAAGAATGGGATTACCGTGCATCCATTTGAGAAATTTCAATCAACATTTAAATAGTTTTGGAGAATTTAATGTAAAATAGAGTGCTTTCTCAAATAAGCAATCAAAATAATCCATTAAGCTCTAATCACCATTATGCTTGGGTGTTCCCATGCTTTAGAATAAACTGATTGTGTAAATACTGTTGAAGTAGTACCTCAGGTATTTACCTTTCTATTTTTTAAAATGTTTGTTCTTGGTTTTTTTTTTTTTGTTTGTTTGTTTTTAAATTGCTGCACATTATACTGCTTGATCTTCAACTCCAAAATTATTATTCCTTCCTAAGCCTAGTTAACAGAATACCAAAAAAAAAAAAATATTCTTGATAAGGCTATAAATATGTATAAATGACTCTAAGGCAAATGAGGCCAACTTCACATTACTGGAACACAAAGACTGCATCTGTGTAAATCATGTCTCATTACTATTACAGCAAAGTGACTTACTGTAAAAAATTAATACTGATTTATCATTAAAATAATGCTAATGAACCTTCAGAAATGGGGGCTAGTATAGATCCTGTTGTCCATTTTCCTCCACAATTGAGATGGTGTAACAAAAGGGGTGACTGGGCACTGTGGGAAATTTTACAGACTGTAACTGGCTTTGCAATCACAGTAAGGTTATAAACTTAACTGATGAGGCTAGATATTTCTGCAGAATAGCATTGCAGATAACTGATGAAAGGAAAGCAACATAAGAAAATTTTGCATCTCACAGAGAAGCCAGGAGGTCTGCACAACTTGATTTGGATTAATCAGATAGGGGAAAACACTTGCAGGCAGAGAGACTGATGTAGGTAATACCACTCAAATTCCTTCTAAAATATTTTTGCACCTCTCTGTCATGAACAATTTTCTAGCTCAGTAGCAAGGAATCTAGCACTGGTTTCACAGGTTTTCTGTAAGAAGAAATGCAAATGGTGCCAGAAATGAAAGGATTCCAAAGTTCTTTTTTTCATCTTTTTTTTTTTTAATCATTACTATTATTACTATATGCATATTTATATTTATGAGGACTAGGTTTTACCTGCTACACTTACACACTGAAAATAGGGTGGAAGTCAGGAGAGTAATAAATAGATAGAAATTCTGAAATATATTGGAGTAAAAACATACACTATTGTAATGACAACTAAAATATCAGCAACTACCAGGAGAAATTCAAACCTGACAGTTTACATAACATATTTTTACCATCAATATTAAAACTGTACAGCACTGATGGAAATTAGGACCAGTGCCAGAAAGAGGTGCTTCTTGTCATGGAAATGTAGACTGCCCAAATCTTTTCATGTTTCTGATCTTATTGTTCAGATATTTGCCATTCATGCCACTAAAAATTCTAGTTATTACACTATCTTGACAGCTCAGTTTGGATGGAACTGGTCTTTTCTGAAGGCCTCACTTTCCAGAAACTGAAATACCCATATATTTGCTCAGATTTCTGGGTCAGCACTAACATCCTACATAAGAATGACACACTTTAGTCATGGGAAATTTTTCAGACAGAAGTTTCCCTGTAAAGTGGTATAATTGCTGGGGTTCCAGGCAGCTAATCTGGGTTGCTAGTCTAGAGAGTAATAACATTATGGTTTTGATTTTTCCTTTAGATACACATTTATTTTGGTTTGGGTATTCCACAATACTTAGTAAGATAAAGGCAAAGTCTATTAGAAGGATGCTGGAGACACAACTTCCCCCCACACATTTTTGTTGTGTTCCCTTTTCACTTTTTTCAGTTTGTCATAACATCTGTCACCACAGGAGCACTATGCACCTTTATTTTTATCCAATTGTAAATACAGTGTCCTTTCAGCCACACTGTATGCTCATTACCCTGGTCTCTCATAGTCTTAATTGTACATCTCTGACCAGCTCTGAGGAAACTGTTATTGTCTTTAGTTCATAGTGCCTTTATATCCTGATAGGGTAGGGTTCCTCTATATGCATCCATATGCTATCATTCTTCATCTGACAGTCTTTTATGAGTATTATCATTGTTCTAATTCTACATTAATTGTATATTAATTGTCAATTTCTATCAACACTGGGGGAATGGAATAAGATAAGATAGGATATCGTGACTGACAGGGTCATCATCAGTTACACACCTGTATTCTTTGGACACCCACATTGTTCACTAGATTTGTTGATGTGCTCCCAGATCAATAGACTTCCCTCCCTCGACAACTTCTAAAACTTTGGGATAGATAAAATACACATTTCAAATGAGTATCAACCAGACATGGGGGAACAACTTCAAGATACAGTAGAAGTCTCAAAAAATTTTCTACTAATTAGAGATGATGTATTACAGATACAAATTGTTGGTCTGATCATTGAATCACTAAGGTTGGAAAAGACCTTAAAGAACAAGTCCACCCATCATCTAACTATACTACCCTAACTCTAAGAACCCACCACTAAATCATGTCCCTGAGCACAACATCCAAACGGATTTTAAAGACACTCAGGAGTGGTGACTCAACTGTCTCCCTGGGGAGCCTATTCCAGTGCTTAACAACCCTTTCTGTAAAGAAGTGTTTCCAGATATCCAAACTAAGCTTCCCCTGGCGCAACATACAGTCATATCTCCTTGTCCTGTCACCTGTTACCAGTGAGAAGAGACCAACCCCACTTTTGCTGTAAGCACCTTTCAGATATTGGAAGAGAGCAATGGGGTCTCCCCTCAGCCTCCTTTGCCCAAGTCTAAACAGCCCCAGTTCCTTCAGTCACTCCTCGTAGGGCATATTCTCCAAGCCCTTCACAAGCCCTGTTGCCCTCCTTTGGACCTGCTCCAGCACCTCAACGTCCTTTCTGTATGAGGTGCCCCAAACTGAACACAGTAATTAAGGTAAGTCCTCACTAATGCTGAGTACACGGGGAGGATTACTTCCCTAGTTCTGCTCACCACACCATTCCTAATACAAGACAGGATACAATTGGCCATCTTAGCCACTTGCATATACTGTGGGCTCATATTCAGCTGGCTGAGCATCAGTACACCAAGGTCCCTTCTGATCAAGCAGCTTTCCAGCCACTCCTCCCCAAGCCTGTAGGGTTGTTGTGACCAAAATGCAGGACCCGACACTTAGCCGTATTGAAACTCATACAGTTAACCTTGGCCTATTGATCCAGCCCATCTAGGTCCCTCTGTAGTGTCCTTTCCTCAGGCAGATCAATATTCCCTCCCAATTTGGTGTCATCCTCAAACTTAGTGAGGGTGCACTCAGTCCCCTCATCAAGATCATTGATAAAGATGTTAAATAGAAGTGGTCCCAGTACCAAGCCCTGGGGGAAAAGAGAACGTATTATCAAATTTAGCTGCAAATTTACAAGAAGTCTACTATTTTACACAAAGAATGGAACATGCTTTTGCTTTGTGTCACACATACTAGTTTAAAAGACAAAAGACTTTTCAAATACATGCACCGAACGATAACAGGAGAAAAACCCACATGGTTCCTTTAAGTATGAAGTTCTGGACTTCCTCAGAGCCAAAGATTCTGGTAAATGTCAGCTTCACATAGTGCCTTGGCACCAAGTGTTTAGCTCTGAATAACATTAACTCAATGCACAATGCAGAAAACTCACATTTGGCCACTTGAAGATTCACTTATGGCACTGAAATTTCACTTCAAAGGAATGCTTGCTAAAGTTGCCTTCGCCTTGAAAATAATACAGATATTTCCACCTAAAAGAATAACTTCATTAAGAAAGTCACACATTGCTTTCCTGCTCTTTCTCTACTTGGACTGCCTTTCCCATGAAAAACAGTATGTTTCAATTTGGTGAAGGAAGACTTTAAGTGACATTGAACCAGAACTACGAAAAATGGTCTGGAGAGGGAAATTACATTTAAAGTCTTCGGAAGAATGAGGGTAAAATCTAGATCATTGTTTTCTGGATAAACGTGTCAAACAATGTAATTTTTTGGAGGTTTCTGTTGCTGTTGCAGCTGTTTATATAGCCACTACTTCATTAGAATCAGCTATTTCTTCATGAAATAAAACCTGAATCGTTTAGCTCAAAAAAATGAAACATGTTTCTAGATGCTGTGAGGAATCAAATGTCTCAAATACGTTTGATTTTTTTTTATTTGACAATTAAAGACCTGAGTCTCTTAATAGCGTAGAACATACTGGTCTATTGGCTTATGTTATGCTGGACATAAAAAGCTCAAAAATTGACTACTGTATTAAAATAGAAATATGTAAAAATTCCAAGAAGTGACTAACACATCCATTTATGCTCTTTCCCACCCCCCTTACTGGAAATTGCTAATGATATTACAGCTATAGTTGAAAAGAAGAAAGAAATGGACATTGGTCTTACTTATATCATCCTTTGACATAATTTACAATGTCTCGCATTAACATGAAAAATCTACAGAATTGATTTTTGTGAAGAATAGGGAGTTTTTGGTACAGAGACTGAAAACTGACAGGGAAAAAAAGAAAGTGGTAGTTGAAAGTGGTGATTTAATTTACAACTCTGGGTAACATACTACACAGGTGTAAAAGATAAGTGGAGTACATTATCTTTTATAGTTCATTTAACAGAAGAAAGAATCTGGAAATTGAAAGAAAGCAATTGTGAGTAATGTAGTCAGCTTCAGAGGTAGTTTGGTTGCTCATGGTAGACAAAGCATTGTGTAACAAGACTAGTTTAAAGTTTTTAGTCATAAACATAAATCATGAATTTGCAACAGAATAAAAGATCAGACACTGAATTAGTTAGCATCAGAGATCTTTTATACTTTAAGAATACATTTATGTATTTGTGCAAGTTAGAGTATCAATTCAGTAAGTCTAATTCAACGGTAGGGACACAAAACAAACTACTGTTCTACCTACTGTGTCTGATTTTATCTTTAAATAGGGAGAAATTGAATACCAAGAAGTTTATTAAGCACATTTAAAACAAAAGAATCAATAGGAGAGATCACATATCCGAAAGGTAACATCAAACATAGAATGTTTATTTAAAGATACTGATGTAAGACTTTTTTCCTCTACCAGTAGAAACTGCATTAGTTTATCTGTTTACCAATTAAAATTAGTAAAGAAGCCAGATAAAACACTCTCTAAAACTTACATTCAATACCATATTCTGAAATGACATGACCACATATGATGCAATAATTTTTGTTCAAACTGAAGTAGCAACCATAATCTATGCTAAACTATAATAATGCTGTTTATTTTGAATTGTTCTTATGACATGATCATAAATGAAAGTGGTTTGACCACCTATGAAATCCATTAAAAAAAGTCCATGTTATGAAAGACAACATTTATGTACATTCCAAATGTCAGCAGTGAAAACAGTTGCAGATTAAGTTATGTTGCAGAACATAACTTAAGTGGCAGACTTGTACAGAAACCAAAACAACAACAAAAGAAATCAGCCCTTTCTTCTGCAAAAAAAAAAAAATAATAATAATAATAACAATAATAATAATAACCCCCAAAAACCCTCACAAACAAGATCTTTTATTGCTAGGATACTGAAAATAAAATAAAAATCTATACTCCATAGAACATACTATAGAATCAAAGAGTATCCTAAGTTGAAAGGGACCCACAAGGATCATCATATCCAACTCTTGGCTCCATGGTGTAAGCGGCCAGAATGACCTCTGGCTCAATGCTTTGTTCAACAGCACCCATCCAAAATACAACCTGCTCAACAAGCTTTGGAAGTTAACAGTTAACTACCATGAACACAGGAGTAAGAGGACAGATGTGCTGTTCCTCCTGGAGAATATGTGTGCACTCCAACAGCTATTGTCACCATGACAAACTGGACATGACACCCCTGATAACTGGGGTAGGCAGGAGCACCCCTAGCAACCAACTAATGATGGAGAGGATAAAATCCCGAAGACTTCTGAGGAAGAATGGGTACCCTCTCTGCTGAACTGCAGCCATGTAGGTCAATGAGATGTCACTGACCAACTTGCTGCCTTCCTACGGATCAATGAGATGTCACTGGATCCCAGGTGGTGACTATCCCTGCCTTTTAAAATACTTGCTAGGATTTCTCTCTTTACTATCGCTAACTCTCCCATCTTCCCTCATTCCTTAGTAGCTTAGAATTTGTAATAAATCATTGGACAGCATTTGGCTGCATTTGTTGCCTTAATCTTCCATGAGTATAGATATATACGTTGAACCATCACCTCCAATAATTGGATCACAGGATCACAACACATGTTACTTAAAATACCTAGAAATCAAACCACATCTAAGGGTTTCTTGAACTCCAGCACTAGGGCTGTGCCCACTGCCCTGGGCAGCCTATGCCATGCCCATCATCCTCAGGTGGGGAACTTGTCCCTAACCCCCTGCTGCCCCTCCCCTGACACAACTCCATGCCAACCCCTCTGATCCTGTCACACAGAGCAGAGCTCAGCACTCAGTCCTTCCACTACCTGTGAGAAGCTGCAGCCACCATGAGGCCTCTTTTCAGCTCCTCTGTGCTGGACTGAAGCAACCAGGGGACCTCATACATCTTGCCTTCCAGACCATTCACCACCTTAGCCCGCCTTCAGATACGTACTCACATATCTATGTCCTCCTTCCACTGTGGTGCCAAAAGCTGGAGCCAGTGCTGGAAGAGAAGCCATGTGGTGCTGGAAGAGAGGGAAAATCCCCCTCCTTTATATTGCTCATCGTATGACAGCAATCATTATTAGCTAAAGAGCAACGCAAGTGGAATTTACAAAATTCATCCAATTTTACCAATATTTGTTTGGATTTTGCTCCCACAAAAACAAAGCACAGGGATTAAAGGAAACTTAGGCCGTCTTCCTTAAGCAGCTTAAAATACAAAGAAGAAAAATAACTACCAGTATCAAAGAAAACTACCTTTATTTAACACACCTGCAACATTTAAATAACTTCTTTATTTATGAATTTTTACCAGACCATTATGATTACAGAGAAACCAGCTGCTCTTTTCAGCCAGAATTCAAGCGAGCTTTGTCTCGGAACGTTGTTGCTTCCTCATTTCCCTTGTTATGCTTCATAACTGCTCTTTGTGTGTTAGAAAGTTGAGAGATGAGAAATGTGTCACACTTCTGAAAGAACTAGGACTCTCCTTAGAGAAAACATGTTCTCATGAGACTTCTAGAATGAAGATGCTTTGTCTAAACTTTAATGTTTTAATTAGGTTAGCTAAATTTTGAAGCCAGAGGTTCCTTTTCAGCTGTGAGTTGTTTTTACAAAACCCATCAATAATATGCAAGTTATTCCTGCTTAATACAACTGTTCCTGTCTAATCACAGCTATAGGACACTATAAAAAACTTGTTACTCAAATGGGAAATAATATTGCAATTAAAGGTTTTGAGTTGAGAAAAAGCATTGAATAAATAGATTCAAAAATCACTTTTCCTAATTGAAAACAACCACAAACAACGACAATAAAAAAGTGATTTACAATGAAGAACGATACCATGAAACCGTCTCCAAAAGGGGAGGCACGTTGTGAGTCAACACAGGCAGGCAGTGGGAACAATCACAAATCCACAGATGAAACTCAAAAGAGTAAATTTTTGTTATCTTGACAACTGGGGTATTCTTGAAGCGATACCCAATCAGAGGCACACAGGCACTGCTGAGCTTGATCCATGCTAGAGGATCACTTACCTGATGTTTATGTCTGTTTATCAAGGGCTTAGGTATGAATAGTTTACCATCATGCTGTGATCTTCAGTGTGCTTTGATTTTCTTCATACCAAGACAGGGAGCTCAAGCGTATCCAACAGGGTGCATCCAAATCTATTAAACACCTGTTATCTATACACAGATGTTCTACTTGGCAAACACATGGAGGATTAACAATAGTAGCTATGGTTATGTGCATTTGCCTGTATTACAACTCTTCAGACTTTACGGGTCTGGGAGAAAGAAGTAACAATTTGTTGGGTGGTTTACATTTTGTTCTCTTGATAACAGCATGCATACAAACCCCAGACCCAACCATGCAAAGCATCTTCTGCTAGAGAACTGGAGTTAATACAGCCATCCTGGAATGCTGGCCTAGAAGGCTGCTGGGGCAGTATCTGTAACAATAACTGTGCACACACCCTCAGGCATCTAAATGATGCCTAAGGTCACATGAAACTACCAGGGCAGCACAGTCTGAAGTACTTATCACGTAATCACAATAGTTTTGTGATTTCTTGCTTCCCTACCCAAGTTTCGAGTGTCACTGAGTTGCTGAAATATAAGCCCAAAGCTCAAATGCTGAACGTGAAAAGTGTGGAAAATAAAGTAGCCATGACTTTCAGTTACAGTACTAGCAGCTATGAAAATAAGACATTTAAGTAACGCTGAGGCAAAAGATAGCATACCAAGATTAATTTAATTTGAGAAAGAGTGGAGAAAGTTAACATGTTTTCCTGAAAAAGACTGGAGGAGGAAGAGTATCAGGAAACAGTATTCACCCCAGTACGTCCATGAGTTGTGCACATCAGCACTCAATGTGAGATCTCACTGATGCAGCCACGCATCTGAAACATAAGTAATTATTGAGAAAGGAAATAATGCTTCTACTTAGCAAACCAGCACATATTGCTATACTATCTCACCAATCCTATCCTTTATGTAATATTCCTTGAAGTACAGTTTTCACACCTCAAAAAAAAAAAAAAAAAAAAAGAGGTCAGCTAGGCCTGTAAAGTCTTCATAAGAAAATACTAATCTCTAAGAATATTACTTAGTGATGCTTTACAAAAAAAAAAAAAAAGCACTAATCGCTTTTTGATAAGAGTTCTAAATAAATCTGCTATGCATTTTGATAAGAAATGTATTCCTTCTCTTGGCTATTTGTTCCTCTTTAGATTCTTGATTCTGTTAACATGAATAAAAATATACTTTCTTTACCCGTTTTATCCTTTTCAACTACAGTTCTGGAAGAAAATGCGTTACAGTATTTTTTGCTGAATATTAGTCTTTGGGGAAAAAGAGCTGATAAAATTTTAAGCTTTTTTAACATTTCTCTCTATAAGAATTTTAGTACATTATATCGATCCTAATTATATCGTATAGATTTCAAAGTTTTAATTACACATTAAAAGTTTTCCATACTGCTTAGAAAAGCCATAAACAGTTCTGAGAACAGAAGAAAACATCCAACATAAATTTGACAACAGTATGTGTATATATGAATGTGTAAGATACATAGTGGATGGAAATATTAAATCATCCATACTTTTTCCTAGTAGAGGCATGCTGGGAATAAAAGTGATAAAAATGTTTCTAAACAGCTCCTTAATCTTTTCCTTTTACAATAGGTCAGAATAAAAGCAAGACAGAAAAAGGACGCATACAACCATCTTTCCTCAAACCAGAGCAGAAGGTAACATCCCCTGTCAGTACTTCAGTTAGATGAGCAACACAAATTCTTTCTTAGATGCTACAATGCAAATTTTCTGTTCCTCTTTCCAGCTAGTGAACCTTATTCATAACCATGGGTTAATCCTCTTTAAAAATCTGAAAGATAGGATGACTTAGAAAAGCCTTTCCAATGGTTGGGTTGTAAATCTCAAGGACTCTTATCTGTTCCAGACCTTTTCTTTTAAAATCTTTTACTTTGGCAAGTCTCTCAGCAGCAATCTGGCAACGAATTGATGTCACTTTCGAAAAATGGCAACAGGTTCAAAAAACAAATAAATCCAAAATGTTGGCAAACATTATCTTCAAAGCAACACATCATTTCAAAATAACAACTTCTAATGATCTTCGCCAATTAACTACACTAGGAAGTTCCACCATGACAGCACTATTAGCAACAAGATAGACTAAGTTTAACAGAAAGTTTCTTATCGATATGGCTGGGTTTCCAGGGCAGTATTAATATCTCTGGTGCTTTTCCAAGTGGCTGTATTTTTGGAAGAAATAATATACCTTAACAGCAGAATAAGATTTCACTTCAAGATTGAGGTTTTACTTCAATAAAAGTATTAGAACTTCCTAGATCAAAACTCCTAGGCTAGTCTATAAAGTGAAATGCAATGTCGTTACAGTGTAGGTATGGGCCATGTTAACAGCAGGATCTTATCATTTTAAAGTCAGACTGCATGAAAAGTAACCTGATGTAAGGTAAGGACCACATCATTGTAAACAATGAGGGCCATTTCATTGTTTAAGATAAATATTAACATTTCTGTCATATTTGCAAATGGAAAATACAACTAGAAAGGCGGAGCCTATTCATTCTGATTTACTGTTTCCATATTACAATGCATCTCAGTACGCTAGAGCTGAAAACAGTTTATATGAAACTCAAGAAAAAGTTGTTGCACCTAGAGGATGCAAAGATAAAAATAGCCTGTTGTGGCTTCAGTGATGTAAGGATTATTCAATAACAAGACTGTTCCCATACCAAGCAAAAGCTAAACCAGGAAGTTTTAGAACATAGCTCACTGTAAAGGCCAAAGGACCAGCACAAACAAGGAGATGTTACAAAAGGAAGGAAAAATGAATGTTCACCTGTCTCCCAGGATCTAGGCTCACAAGGAAAGAACTCCAGAAGGAGAAACCTCCAACAAAAGATTCTACCTCAATGGCAGTCGGCCCTTAAATGTGGTCTGGAGCCTGGCTTCAGCCTCTTCCAGTTGCACAGGTGAATTGTCTTCACCTGTGCTCCCAGGGCTTCTCTTTCTTTCAGGTTCTCAATCAGTGGTTCAGGCCATGACTCAGCAGTCCTCATACCCACACACTGACTCCTTTTTACTAAACTAATATATTGGTCCTTAAACTAAGATATTGATCCCTGTTGCTCAACCAGCCTATATCACCTTGTAAGCAAAATCAAAACGTGTCTCCCAGATTTCTCAGTCTGGGAACTGTCAAATGGACTGTGTGAGATGACTGCTTCAGGTTTGGCACTCTGTACCATACACAATCCTCCAAGACTATCTGATCAAGGGTTATAATTTCAGTTGCTTACACATCCCATCATGCCACAGGTCCACACTGTAAAGCAGTATTCTGACGTCATGCAACACATTTGTCGTATTATTTAATATATTTTAAAAAGAAAATAGCAAAAGACACACTCTATTTCCATTTGACTTACTACATCAAGTGGATACAGCATGCTTTAGAGAAGATGATAACTGAGAAGTTGGAATTTGAGAAGCACTGTGCTATGTGGCCTTGTAGCAGACATCTCTCCCTTGACTGGATGCAATCAGCAGCATCTCTTCTGCCATAGACTGATAGGAAGAAACATGATATAAGGTATTACTAGTGCACAGCTCTATCAGACATAGCAGTTCCTTGGAGAATATAATAGTGTCTCACCAACGATATGGTAATATCTTTGTAGGAATCACCTTTAGTTATTTTTTAGGATGCTAATACAGCAGTAATTCAGTGCTTGTAAGCCCAGTTTGGGACCATCAAACTATCCACTATATTATGCCTTTCTCCAGAAGAAGTTTTCTATAGTTAACACAGACTTACAGTAGTTAGAACCCAAATCAGAGGGTGAGGGGCAGCGGAGTAGAAATTTTGTGCAAATCTGTAGAACTCCATCCTACGCAAAAGTGTTCCTTGAATTTGATGTCACTGTTGAGCTTGTTGCAGCTGCCACAGCTACATCCTGACAGCATAAATATCTGCAGGCTTCCTTGTCTGGGTTCTGCTTGAGCCTTAGGCAAAGAGAAACAGGTGAGCCATTGTCTGCAGGAACTCCAGACAGTCCTCTGTGAGCAGGCACAGCTGGCAGGAAAAGAAATATATAACACCTAGAAATCCCCTCAAACGTTTCCTTCCACAATAGGTCATAGCAGAGGTACCAGCCTGGTAAAATTTAGATTGCACACAAAATCAGCGTACTGCAAATGCAAACAAGACAGTGATATAATTTACATTATTTTTAAACTTGAAGCAAAAGCATAATCAATGCTTAATTCTTTTCTCATGTGTTCATTGAGAAAATAATACTAATATTTGATTATTTTCATTACTGAAAATTCTGATTCCAGTGTCAAAGAAGCATTTTGATGTTGTTATATATTTCAGATTGAACAACGTCTTATTTCATAATGAAGGCTAGCTCAGTCAACTGTAGATTACAGACTGGCTGACTTATATTACATCCAATAGAAGAAATAGGAAATTCTATACTGATCCTTAGAGGAAGAAAAGAGAGATCCAATAAAAGATGAAAAAGAAAATGAAAAAAGATGAAAAAAATGAAAATGAAAAAAGATGAAAAGAAATATTAATATGGAAAAGCCAGAGTTTTTCTGTTAATAACTCAAGACTTTTTTTCCTATAAAATGACAAATTATTTGACTGTACATCTCTTAAGCATGCACTAACCAAAAAAAAAGGAAAATGCAAAATAATTTGTAGTAAGCTTCAGTGCCCAAAAAAGAAGGTATGCAGAAAGCTGTCTCCCTCAGAATACTTTTATTATTTTTGGCTTTTCTTGAGAGCTCAGTGAACTAGTCTTTTTCTTTTTCTTTTTCTTTTTTTTAATATTATTATTTTTTGAGGTATTTTTTAGGTTTAGCTGGCAGATACATAAATTTTAATAAATTTATTCTAAAGAGGAACTACTTGAACAAAACAACATAACCATGCTATCTTATTTTTATAATGGCTCTGTGGTCCCATTAACAGAATGAATTAAGAAAACAACTAAAATGTCAAGTGCTTATTGTCTGAAACTTCCATAGGTAATAACAGGTCTGAACTTTTTCAATAAATCCTTCAAGGATCATGAAATTTGCACATAAGCACGAACACACATAGAATTCCACTAACTCTGTACAAGTTAGATAAAGTTTCCTGAAATTCTTCTGGCAACTTATATAATAAATGGATTCATAAAATGAAAGAAGAGTAGAATGAGAAGGAAAAGAAGCAGAAAAAATTGAAAACAAAAGCATACATATATTTTCTGCCAAATGTGGGAAATATATACATACACATTTTAAATAATAATTCTAATCGAGGGAAAGGTGCTTCTCTTTTTTTAAACATACTGAAAAAAAGACCATCTATAACAAGGGAATAGAAATTCCTCCTGCAATGGTACTAGAGTACAATGATTTCCTTTCTGATTTTGTATAAATAATAAAAGACTGCTATGAGTGACAGTTTTCCTGCAGCTAGCACAACAGCAAACAAGAATAGCAAATAACTGTCTAATCTGGAGAGAAATATTTCTGTTCTGAATGGGTGTTTAAAATTTTTTAAAGATCAGTTTACTTTTATTATTGGAATCATTTTCTGTGCCTTTTCTGAATATATTATTTTTTTGAATCTACCATTTCTTAGAAGATAAGAAAAAAATCAAATATTTGCTTTTATAAGTCTTTCATCTGGACAGAAACACACAAACACAAAACTGTTATGCTTTGTGCCTGAGACAGTTTATCCTGAATCATGGCAGACAATGGTTTATCAAGCACATCAGTGATACTGCTATAATCTGCAACTGTGGTGTCAAACTCTGTAGTGTAAATACACTTCTACTTATTAACATTTACTAATGCTTTCCAATTAAATCAATTTCTTTGGCACCATTGTAAAGGAGACTACGAACACTCCCGAATATTTTGTTCAGACTACAGGCACCAATTCATATGTACCAAACAATTCAGCTGGCCCTAGGTTAATCCTCTGGGCTTTGCCTTAGCTATACACGGAAAATATGTTTGTTTTCAATTGAACTAGTTCCATCATACCATAGCACCATGATGGAACACACCACCTACCATCACCCCACAAGTACTGCAACTGCCAAAATAAAGGCTGCGGGGAAGTAATAGAAAAAAAATAAAAATCTAAACTACCTTGTGCAGCAGTCCTAGGGAACTTAAATTTCTTATGATTTCTTATGATATATGAACAATATTTAAATTTTTGAATCCTTAAATTAATACTTAATTCACCAACAAACAATTATACCAACAAAAATATTTTAAGTCCTTTTTTTCCCTCCTCTAATCAATAATGCAGCTGAATGGCGCTGTGTGGTGAAGAGATACAGTAGATATCCGGACAACTGCAGTATTTAGGTATTCCCAAATACCTTCATTCTGCACCCTGAATGCACATCTCATTCCTCTTAGATATTGTTAGAATTCACCAAGCAAAAGGTCCGGTAAGCAGAAGTACATTTCTATTATCAGTGATAAAGATAAGGACAACACATATTGTATAAACTGAGAATCCACTACATAAATACAGATCGTGTAATACAGGCACTACAAGGAAATCCATAATTAGCAATGAGCAGGCATCATTTGCAGAGCACATAAAATATCACTAACCTTGTCAAACTTAAATACACATCCTTATCTCTATCAGCACTTAATATAAAACCTACTGCACTAGTTAGGTTGACATCTAGGTCACTCCTCTAACAGACTAAAACAATCCATAAACCAGAATCAAATTTATAGCTTTCTGTTTCTCTTTCTATCCCTTGTGTGTGTGTGTGTGTGTGTGTGCGTGTGTGTGTGTTTGTGTGCCATTGCAAGCAATACCTTCTTTAGTCTCCTGCCCTAGGAAGAAGAGTTTAATGCCACTATATTAAAGAGACTCTGAGCAAGATCACATCCTAAAACTGGTCTTTGATGAAACTGAGCACAAACATGCAGATAAAGACTCCGAGATGGAAATCTTTTTTTTTTTAAACATACACAGTTTGAAGTTCCCTCTTTCATTGTACCAATGGCTTACACAAAATGGTTCAAAAATAATTAACAATATATGAATTATTAACCATATAAATGAATTGCTTCATACACATGGTCAGCATTCCCTACACCTATCTTTTCTGATGGCAAATTGAACAGCTAACTCATGTTATTAAGGATCCCAACAATTACATACTGAATGTACCTAACTAGCTTGTACTGTATTCTTTAAAATGTGGCAACTAGGATAGTGTATTCATATTTATTTGTTTTATTTTGTGATAATAACTAAATCACAATTGTGAGAACAGAAAACCTTGCTGTTTTCTTATCCAAATCAGTGAACTGCATTTTATAACCACTACCAAACTATTTCCATACTTTATTCCACAGTTCACACTTCTGTGCAATGGATACGATAAGTACGCTCACAAACATATTAGTACATAATGGAATATATATTTAACAGACACTTATAGAACAAAATTAGTTTTATTAGATCTATTTTGCTTTGCCTCTTATTTCTCATTTTTTCCAAGTACTGCTACAGAAAACAGAGTTGACTGGTCAAGGTGTTTAGTTCCTACACTTTAACAGCAATGCTGCTCAGAGCACTTCAAAGCATATGTTATTTGAATATATTATGCTTAGAGCTTCTGTATGAAGGAGGAAGACGGTTGCATAGCTTGGATGCTCTTATGTGACCAACTCTTCAACAACTTACAGAGAAATCATTATACAGCAGAAATACTCAGATTATGTACTAGAGTTGTTTTTTTAAGTGATATATCGGCCTCCTATAGTATGCATTTAACACAAAATGAAGGCCTACTAATTAGGTTTTGATTTCAATTTTAATCTGTCATTTGATCAAACAGATCCTCAAAAAGTACAATGAATTTTACAGCTTTAAATCAATTTTATCATGCATTCACAGATGGAAGTTCAGTATGTTATTATCCAAAAAAGATAACGCGTGAATGGATTATAGATATGGACAGATAAATATGGATATACAGGAATTAATAGATGTGCACAGTTTTTGGACGCAGGTAACAAATACTGTTATCATTAAGTCATTTTGTCAATACTAAAACCTTTGTTGGATGTTGTGTGCCTGCACTGCAGAGCAGCAGCTGCTGAGACATCATTCAGGCTCTTTTATGACTGGTAAAGAACACACAAAAATGCAAAGGGTTATTTTTTTGTGTGTGTGTGTTAAGGGCATCAGCTTGTGCACCACGCTTCAGCACTCATGTTTACTAGGCCTGCTAAATCTCTTCTGGTCCAACAATCTAAATGACTACCAGATGTCAATAGCATCCTCCTGCAATTGAAATTTAGGCACATACATGAACACACTAATTTTTACTTTTTACATCTATACTTCAGCTTTGTTCACTCATACTGCTGTCTGTGGTTTCCTGTGAATAGCAAAATATATCTGTCCTGGTACAGAGCAACCCTGGCTTATTAGCACATTTATTAACCAGTATCTTTCTACTGCTGTACAGGCACGTGTACACATATATGAAAACCTGAGTCTGTTTATGAAAGTTAAAGGTGATCAGAAGCTATTGTTCAACCACAAAGAAAGATCTGGGGCTGTTCAGCTCAGAGAAGACTCTGAGGTGACCTAATAGCAGACTTTTAGAATCTAGAGGGGAGCTACAGAAAAGAAAGGCACAAACTCTTTAGCAGGGTCTGTTATGATAGAACAAGGGGAAATGGTTCCATGCTTAAAGAGGGGAGATTTAGGTTAGATGAAAAGAAAAAGTCTTTTGCAATGAGGATGGTGAGGCACTGGAACAGACCCATCCCTGTGGACTTTCAAGACTGGACCAGGCCCTGGGCAACCTGATCTGGTTGTGGATGGCCCTGTTCATTGCAGGGGAGTTGGACTAGATGACCTTTAATGGTCCCTTCCAACTCTAACGATTCTTTGCTTCTATTCCATGATTGTTGAAAGTCTTGAGACAGCACAATCCCAGCAGCTCCCTATGCCAGCTATTCTGCTTCCACACTTTTCCCCTTGCACACTGGAGACTGGGCTGAGCACATATGCAGCAACTC
The DNA here is from genome assembly GCA_036925125.1 of Oreortyx pictus. Taxonomy (NCBI): domain Eukaryota; kingdom Metazoa; phylum Chordata; class Aves; order Galliformes; family Odontophoridae; genus Oreortyx; species Oreortyx pictus. Next base: position 94,638,116 of record JAUPFR010000001.1, read on the forward strand.
TGAGGCATCAGCATGGTCTGGGGGATTTGGGGCATTAATTATTAGGTACTTCTGTTGTGTATGGTTGTACTGCTTAGAATTTAGAATTTTACAAGCCAGATAACTGTACTAAAAGCAGTCTCACACTGTGCATATCTAGTGTATATTATCAGCATTGTGGTTAACATCTGAAGTAGTCTTCAAATTCAGTAGTAGAGAGGAAACAAGGATACTTAGAAAGTTTTGGCAATCAAACTCTCTCTCTGGATAATGTCTTTAGCCTGAGTAACTTCTGTCAAAAGCGTGCATCCCTTAAGCATCTTTTGATTTAAGCTCTACATGAGTTCAGAGAATGCTTCATATAATTGCAGAAATTAGACATGAGAAGGATTCAATCATTCTGTCCTTCCCCTGTTGCTGAAATATAGTATAGTGCTCAATATCAATGTCTTGCCAAATTCAAATGGGTCTGTTGAGCAAAGAAAGTTCATGTTGAGGGCCTGAAATACATTCAAAACACACTTGGAAGAGTTAATTCAGACTAGCTCTAGTTTGAAGCCTAGTGCCCATAACTGGTTGGAGCAAATTGGCATATTTCAGCAGCGTGCATTCTAGGTTAGTTTCACCCCAAAGGAATCTTTGGGGTTAGTAATGAGGCAGTCATGAAAACCAATGCACTCTAAGAAGGGACAGTAATAGATGAATTTCAAATCCTAGTAAAATCTTCCAGTAACTGTCTCTTAAGATAGAGTAGTCATTATTCCCAAAATTGACGTTTTATTTTCTTCCTGACGGTCAGTCTGGACTTTGCCTTATCCATATGTAGTTTGCCTTACCCACTTCCTGCTACTGAATGTTTTGAAGCTTCAGATAATCATAATCATACTTCCACAGATAGCTGTGGATACCTTAGATATTCACTGGAAAAAGGATGGAAAAAATAAATTAATCCCCCGCCCTTTTAATGCTTCAGCCTTTGCCACTTCTGGCAACACACACTACTGCTAGTGCATCCTCAAAAGCTTCAAGTGAAGACCTTGGGCTTAAGAAACAGAATGAGTTCTATACAAAGTTCGGAAGGATAATTCAGAGAGCAGTAACTCCAACTTCTGATCCCAGCAAGAGATTTTTCCTTCCCTTGATTATAGTAATTAGCGTTTCAAATGACTGTCCATCTCTGCTCCAGAACCATTAATTCTATGCATTTAAAACAGTCACCTGTTAATTCTTACACAGCTTATAGAAGAAGTTTGTTTAAAACCAAGATATCAAAGATGCTCAGAAATATTTAATCACTAAATTTGCACTTAATTCAAATTATTGTTTCCACACTTCATTTATTTAGCTATGGCTTTATTACATTTGGCTTCTTTAAAAGTTAATGATTTGATTTTAGCCAGGAGAATGACTAATTGCAAAAAAACATGAGGGGAAAAAAAGGAGATATTGGGCTGCATGCTGTAAGCTTGAAATAGCAAGTTACCCACAAAACAAACCTAAATCCTCTGATTTAATTCTTGGATTGTTTACTGGCGCACTTACAAAACTGTATTTTGTTATGTCAATATTTTGTATACATTAGGATTTTTGCAGAAGAAAAAAAAATCAGAGTGTGTTTCCTATCTGTAAGAGGTATCTGTTATCTTTGCTGTACAACAAGAGTAGTTTAATTGTTTAAAGAAAGAACTTCCGATAGTCAAAAAGAAAACAACCGGGGAAGGGTATTAACCAAAATATCTGTCAGTTGAACAGAACTTGTAAATCCAGTCAGACAACTAAAGGACATTGCACTGCTGAATCATCAGATTGCAGATCCCTGCCCTGTGGTTTGCTGTCTTTTAGAGAAAGATGCAAACTGTTAAGCTTTCCCAAACCCTCCTCCCTTCCATCTGCCTACTGACCCATGCAGCTGCCTTAGTGTTCACATTCGCTCCACTGGAAGTTTCATGCCTGCCTTGACAGAAGAAAGTAAAATGTTGCAATGACAGCAGCTTCAATGGGACCAAGCAAAGAATGATGGAGAAGAGTAAAATGTGTTATTTCTGTGGATAGCTGAGAATTGGATAAGAAAACTTTGTGAATCACTTTGCTTCAGAACTGTCAGAACAGAAGGTATGAGGAAAAAAAAGGAAAAATATGCAGAAGTCCAAAACTCCAAGGTGTGCTTTGTGTCACTTTTAGGAAGAGAAGACAATATATGTAAAGAAGATGCACTGCACAGAAATTTAAGTACTCGAGAATGCAAGCATAAATGCTTAACCTGCTAAAAATAATATTAAATTCTACTGAGACTGGTTCATAATAAAAGCAGCTTCTCTGTTCTTGACCATCATTTCCTTCAACTTGGCATTTAGTAAAAATGAATTCTGGAAGGTAATTGAGCATGCTTTTCTTCCTTCCTCTGAGGCCCATAAGGTTATTTACAAAAGAATATTTAAAACAGTTATAATGAAGTGGATCTCTACAGAATAGTTTCCTCGCCTATTCATGCAGTTAATCTTCTGAAAGGGCACCTATTGGTTAGTGAGCTCACACAGGATTCACTGAGACAGGATATCCTTCAGAAGTGGTAAGCAAAGAAAAACTGCAAGCCAGCATACTTTGTTAAAGAGATAAATAAGTTTACTCTCAGTAAAGATGAACTTTCTCTCTGGAAATACAGGGCAGCAAAAAATGTTATTTCAAGTAATGTTCTGCACTATTAAAAAATCTTCAGGTGATCTAAAAGACATTGCTTATAGTAGCCTTTGTTTTGTATTTTCTTGCACTTTATATTTGTTTTGTCACTCTGCAGGCAATTCAAGCAAACTGTCAGACATAACATTTCAAGAGGTAAGGTTGAGACCAGAAGATTTTTAGGGAATATGCAGGTGGTTTTGCAATTAGCTGTGTCCAAATTTGAAAAGCTGTCCAACTACCAAAACCTAGATTCATTTTAGTCTGAAATGTTCACCATTCTCAACATAGAAAGTGAGCTCTGTTTATTCCCGTAGGCTGTATCACTGGGCAGAAAGATCAAGGGCTTCTCATTATTTTTGGTGAAGCTCAAGATTTAAAGGAGATGACTATTCTACTCAGTGATAGTAATTTCTTTAATCACAGCAAGTTGAGTTCAGTAGTACAATATTTATAGCTGATGTTCTAAAACAATTTGAAGTCTTTGCTTTTGAAGACAATGATAATCACAGGGAAACTGGAACTACTTTTCTAAATAAATTTCTATACACCATACTGTACAGTGCCTGAGTTAACTTGTGAGCAATAAAATTATAAACTCTACCAGAAATCATTGGAACTAAAGTACTTTGTAATTCTTTTCTGAGCAGAAAATTGTCAAAGATAGATAGTCTCTGCATAACCTAATGTTGTACCATATACATCCATTTCCTCTTTTGAAAATAAGTACATACACTGACTATGCAGAACAGTATAGTTTCACAGTAGTTTTTGGTTATAAAACATAGAGCCCAGGTCCAGCAGATCTGTCCCTCCTAGCATGCCTTGGGGACGGTAGAATCACAGAATCATTAAGGTTGGAAAAAACCTCTAAGATCATCTAGTCCAACCATCAAACTACCACCAATACTGCCCACTCAACTATGTCCAATGAGATACTTTACTTTGGACAGTCCCATGTTCCACCTTCTTGCCTTTTCATCCATCCTATAAAGCATACAACATTTGAGCTCATGACGACAGTGAATTTCTACCCAGAATACACATCTCCTTTTATACCTCTGAACAACATTCCTCAATCAGGGAAAGTCTGCCTTACACCAATAAGACAACCCTATCACTAATATTACTAAGTATCTCCTATCTCAGAGCCCATTGTACTATTTGATGAGGACCACGGAGTTTCAAAGCCTTTACTTTCCTTTTCACATAATCCTTTCCATTAAACAGTTGCAACTTTTTTTTTGTCTGCCTCCTGAAGGCTAGGATTAGCCATGAAAAGCAGACAAGGATGCTTCCTTATACTCCTATCAGCACAACAATTAACAATTTACCTAACTTACATTACTGAAAGTAGAATTTATATGCATTTATATGCATACATTCATGTTTATTTACATCAGTGTATTCAGTCTATCCTTTATCACTTCTATATATGGTTTAATCTGGGAAAACTGACACACATCTGCAGAAATTACTGGACCAGTATTGACTGTGTTGCATAGAGTAAAATATCGACGAATGCCTGAAGAAAACAATCTATAAGGCTTACTTCAATACTTACTTGGATGAAAATACAAAAGAAGTCATTCTTGGGAACTATTTATCTGGTCTTTATAGAAAATTCCTCACATTTAAAATACCAGTCACAACCCTGGCTGACTACTGCACTTCTTGAAATGAAGCTTGTTAGCCAATGATTATCACACGGAAAAGACCAACACAGAAGAAAAATATTTCTGAAGTTTTACCGGTATAATTAATCTCGTGTATCACAGGATGTGTGAATGCAAACACTGTGGAGCAGCAGTGCACAAAGAAGTTTGCTGAGTTCTGAGTAAAGTGAAATTAACCTCAAGCAATGCTAGGGATATGTGGCTGTTTAAACAAAGTTAACGCTCCTTAAGTCCTCTCTATCCTTCCTTTCTTTCACAACCCTCCCCCTTCTCCCCCCCCAGTTCACAGCCGGCCCCACTAGAACCTCGAGTTTTGATTCAGCTGCACCACAGCTCCTCTGACAAGAGAGCGCATCTCCTCACTTCTCAATAGCTTAATGGTGTAACTAATTGATCTCCATTCCTTTGTAAGTACCCTAATTAAAAGCAAAGAAGCCACTACTTCTGCTCCCATTTACTTCTGTCAGGAAAGCTCTTTACACTTCAGGAAATGTGAATGTTTGGTCCAAATAGGTGCCACAAGTTCAAACTCACTCTAACACTCTCCTGAACTCTCTCAACCCCATTTAAAATGAGTTAGAGATAGCCGGAGGATTAGATATGGCTCGCTCCAGCTGACACTAGTTGTACTAAGCTACTCTGAAAATACACGCATTTTTTGTTTAACGCTGGCCAGAATTTATGAAGTTTTTTGCTATGTTAAAGCAGTGAGATCAAGTTCTGTTGGTACTTCAGAGAAAACCACCACTAACGTGAGCCAGGGTACAAAGTCCGGGTCTTTGTTCACAACTGACTCATCTACACTTGGTTCTAAAATCAAGGCCTCTGTATTTGGCCTCAGTTTCACAGTGAAAAAAAAAAAAAAAGAAAAAAAGAAGAAAAAAAAAGAAAAAATCATTTGCTTTTGTTATTCTTATCCTGCATTGCACACGTGCCCACTGTTTTCTTGGAAACAGCTGACCCAGGGCTCTGTTCCTCAGGGTTCCTTCTCATTCTGAGACACAAAGCCTCAGACCAGTAGGGTAACTTAGCTGTGCTGTATGAAGAGATAAAGACCTGCAGACCTTTAAAAGTTCTTATTCCTAATTTGTGGGTAGACAATGAAAACAGGGAAGGGCTCTGATGCATAATAGCAGGCAGTCACCTCTACCTGTTGCTCTGCTCTACTCCCTTCTTGCAGATGGGTGTGGGCTCTCTGTACACAGAGGCAGGTTTGGGCAGCTTAAATACCCTTGTGTGCTTAAATTGCTTCTGTTACCTGTGGCTAGCTGACAGCCGTCTGTGAGCCAAACGCCAAGTATTAACATTTAAGATTTTCAATACGTCAATTTTTTTCCTTTTAATCCAGAACATTACTGTCACATCTCACGCCCAGACCAACCCCTTTGGTTACCAGTCAAGTTAACATATGCTTTTAGCTGATGACTGCTTGCTTTGTAGTACCTAGAGCTACAATAGTATGGTTACTTTGCACAGGAAAAAATAAAAATAAAAAATTCTGATTGCACCGTGGTGTTTATGGTTTGCGTTTCTGAAGGTAACTTAAATTATTTGTCTTGCTGTTTCTTTTGCTATGAAAAGAGCAAGCTGAGCCCTAACATGAGGAAGGACTTTGTGACAGATACATTTTTTTCAACACTTCATGTGTCCACAAATATCAGAAGTTGTTACCAGTTAGAACAGGAAACTAAATAAAACCCTCCACTTTTTTCCTCTGCTGAGGGACAAACTGCTTAACAGTTAATTCCCATGAATCATTTTGACTTGTTAGCCATGTAAGCAATTATCAGAGTTAGTGGAAATACCATAAATCATTTGTAAAGAAGGGATTTTTAAACTCAGAAAATTTGAAAGTTAGGAATCATGAAGCATGTAGATACAAGAAAGTGAACTGAAATCTCCAGTGTAACTTTCGGAAAACAGTTGGTAGTTGTTTAAACTGTGTGTATCGTTCTTTTGTTGTTGTAGCTGTTGTTTTGTATTGTTTTGTTTTGTGAGGAAAACTAATGTGAATACTCACAAATGCCACTCAAGTGCAAAGCTCAAAACAGAAGCTCTATCTGCAAGAAGCAACAAAAAGCAGCATCTGGACTTCATTGAAGGTGTCACACAGCTCTATTAGGCACACAAGGAAAGCTCTGAGGGGGTTAAAAGTCAATCGTAAGATCTGGGACCAGTGCCAATAAACTAGTACCTGGCCAGGCTTAAATTGAATTTTAGCTGCCAAATGTACATTTTCAGATTCCCAGAGGGAGCTGTTTCCTCCGTGTGGGTGAAGTAGACAGAGGCAGCTGTTGAAATGGAAACCACTGCATCAAACAACTTGGGAACTGATTGAATTTAAAATTGGACTTTCGTATTCCTTGATTTTTGCTTCAGAACTCATTGAGGGGATGCAGGTGGCTGATAAACAGAAATGTATCACTCAGGCAAGAGGTTAAAGAAAACCTTCCAAACAAACAAGAATTTTGTCTTTTGGGAGGGGGAAAGAAACCTCAACAAAGTCAACAATGAGATACAGAATCAGGCTCTTATTAGGTGTTGATCAAAGGAGCTGATCTGGTTTACATCACTGTTAGTAGACTGAGGCCTAGATTTCACAGCTACACCAGTATAAACCTCATAGAACAATTTATTAACTTGAAATATAATTACAAAAAAAATCCCAGTATTATTTCAATTTAAGATTACAGCTAGACTTGAAATAATGTACAACTCTCTCTCCCCCCCTCTCTGCTTATATCCTAGTGGTGGTCATTTTCAAAAAGTGCACATAAAAACAAAAAGCGTGTTAAGGTGTCGAAGTCCAATATTTCACAGTGAATTTTGTTTTTAATTATTGTTATCCTCATATTATTAAAATAAATAAATAAAAAAGCTGGGCCACATCCTATTTTTCTGTCTTGGAGCATTTCATATAATTCTGATGTCAGGTCCCCAAGAGGTATGACTCCCTTCAGTATCAAGGGAACTGGATTGCATTTGCCGCAGTGAAGGATGTAGTTTAGCATGCGCATTTGACTGAGTCCAAGATAGAAATGGATTGCTGCTTACCACATGGTCACCTAGTCACCAGTGATGGTCTTGATGCCTGCTTGTAGTTCCTATGCAGGAGAAAGTCTGTATTCCCTGTGACAACTCCTCAACTGAAATACATTCCAAAAAATACGGAGACATAAGTAATACAGAAAGCATTTTATGTCTCCCCAGACAGGCAAAACTAGTGATATAACAAAGTTTACTATGATTCTTTATTCAGCAATAGTCATAATGTGGCAAGTTAATAATTGCTTAGCCTTTAACTTAACTGAAAGCAAACTGAGTGAAGTTGATGGTAAGTGTCATCACCAATGGTAACAGTAAAAACGTGCATAATATCAGAGAAAACTCTTGTTTGTATTTCACTAACCTCAAGTCTACAGATTTCATTTTCAAGTTTACAGATAAAAGTATATATATTCCAATAACCGTTCTCATAGGTTTTTTTCATCATTTATGGTGAAGTGCTGTAAGATAAACTTACTGTCCAAGATCTTTAACGATATTTTACCACAGGAAAATATTTTTCTATATAAAATAAAAGCTGAAATCCACCCCAAATATTTGTTTTCCTTGAAATGTCTCTTTTGTGAACTTTGACACACAGAGTGATGGAAAACACAGACTAAAGTCGTGTCTTCTTTACAAAATCAAATGTATACAGGCCATATAGCTATAGCAATAATGATGCTTAGAGGAATCATAAAAGAAATTCTTCTCCCCAGACCATTTCTAAGATGGAGATAAAAAATAAAGCAAAAGTTCTTGGCCTTCATGATATCATTTTAAGTACACTTCCAAAAATTGAAGGAAACATAGAAAAGCTGGTTGGAAGGACCTTAAAGATCATTTCCTTCCAGTTCCCAGAACCATCAAGTCCACATCAGTGCTTTCTAAGTGAGTTCTTCCCCCAGACTGTACACATATCTGGGATTGTGATGACCTGGATGCAATATCTTACAGTTGTGTATTGTCATTAGTTTCTCATGGGCCTACTTTTCAGGGTTGTACAGGTTCCTTTGGATGTCATTCCTTCTTTTACATATTACAAAAAAAAAAAAAAAAAAAGAGGCTCATTGGAATATATTTGTCTTAATGCTATTTAACTGTCTGTGTTACACTAAAAAAAAAAAATTACAGACATAAGCCAAAATATAGGGGAGTAGAAGGGAAGAAGTGGAATGAAAGACATTTTCCACTTAAATGACAACATACATTGACAATTCAGGTTCATTATTTCAGGTCTCTCACAGATGAAGGCACAGAAGGGCAACATCTAAAAACATTTCTTGCTAACTGGTGGTTTCTTAGCAGGTACCAGGCTGCAATTGCCAGTGCCCAAAGAAAAGACTACACACCATAGCTGATGTTGGTATCCATGTCTCCTCCAGAAGAGGTTTTCTCAACAGCATAGGAGACAGACAGTAATCTGTGAGCAACTGCCTTTATCCTCAGTGGAGCTCATCACAGTTTATTCAGACCCCTCCCTGTCGAGAGCAGGGAAACAGAGAGAAACAGATTTGGTTTCTCTCCAGGGAAGTACATTTAGCCTGGAGGCACACTGAAAATCTGTATATTTAAGGAATGTAGTATTTTTTAAAATAGACTGTTTCATTTATTAATGGTCAGTTGTCATCTCAGTAATATTTTTGCTTTTATGATTATGGGAGTAGTAAATACATGCATGTTGATGAGTCCTTTCCCCACCCTATACAATTTGCCATGGAATATTCAGTGCAATTAAAAATGCGTTTATGGATTAAAACACAAAACATTCCTATCTTGGTAATGGTAGAAACAGATTTAAAAAAACAGAAATTACCATCTTATAAGATGAACAGTCCTACTGCCTGTGCCAGCATCTGTATTAACTAAGAGACAAAAAAAAAAATCCAGTTAATAATAACATTATTATTAACTTTAGGTATTGACCTTACTGTTTTGAAAAAAGAAACAAGCATTCTCAGGTCAATTCAATTCATATTTTGTCTTTCATTGCCCAGGTAGATAATTTCAGCCTACGCTAGAAAGTTAACAGCACCAGTTAAAAACAACAGCAACAACAACAACAACAAAAAACTAAATTAGAATAATAAGTGACCTTGCATAACTTTAAGACCTGTTTGACTTTCAGGTAAATTCAGAAACCTTCCATAGAATGAGCTCTTATTTTCACATCAAGCTTATTTTTAGCCTCAGTAGAACAGTGATATACTGTTCTCTGAGGATTAAGAAACAAGCATCATGGTTAACTTAACAGTGAATTTGACTTTGAATTTATTTCCTATTTAAGCTTTGAGAATTTTTCACAAAAACTGGAATGTTTTGGACTATTTTTAAAGAACAAACAGAATTCTCCCTGTTCTTACTCTGTCTACAGACTAAAAAGCATTCTTTGACAGTTGAATTAAATCCTCTTTGAGGTGGCAAAATGGAACCCCAAGTACAGTACTTCCCTGGCATAATATCATCGAACAGTTCTAAGCCTTTTGTTCATTCTAAATCTACTTTGAAAAAGGAAAAAAGGAAAGATATGCATGAGATATAATGGGGATTTTTTCTTTGGTTGTAGTTTTTCTTTCTTCCTTTCTCTGTGATTTATATGAATGCATGGGAAAATCTGCAATGGTCAGAGACCAGAAAGGTTCTCCATTGTAATTCTCTTACCCTCTCCTCTCTCTCTTTTTTTCCCCCTTATTTTATTTTTTTATTTTTTGTGAACAGATGTACCTTTTTATTTTCTACACACCTTTCAATCCCATATTTAAACAACCATTTGTTTCTTTTTTTTCCTTAGTCCCTTCATTATAACTTAAATGTTTCAGTTTCTGTAGATGCAAAGTAACAAGTTATGAATTATGTGTGACCTATTTAAGAATCAAAAGAGAACTAATGGAAAACCATAATTCTTAAAACAGAGAGACATACTTTCCAAACTTAAACAAAAGGTAGGTTACATTTCAAAGAGAAATATCTAATGTACATCATCAAGGTCACACCATTTTCTTTTAGCTAGTTTTGTACATATTTGCAAGCTCTTCTTTCACTGTAACAAAGTGGACATTTAATCAGAACATCTATCAAGGTCATATATAGTGCAGAGTTACCTCACCTCTTTTAAGACAGATTTAGCTACATTTTGAGGCCATGGAGGTTGACAGAAATATTCGTACTCTGAAGAACATGTTTATCTGTGGTAATTTGTAAGGGATATTCATATTGTCATACTCCTCAATGGTTTAGTTTAATTACCTACTACAATAGTTTGTAGTTATTTCTTATTTTAAAAAGGTAATTTTCTACCTTGTAATGTCACTGTTATTAATTATAAGTATCATGCTACATGATAAGACAAGGTATTTTCAAGGTTTTCCTTAAGCTGTTTTTATTGGAGGCCCCTCATTTGAAATACACTGTTGTAAATTAAAATGATTATGTTTTACTGCTGTAAGTTGCTAAAGAACAATTTCCACTCTACGCTAATGTATTTTCATTGGCATTTTGATAAAAGATGATTAACTAAAAACAGAAATATATGTAGGATTTGGAAACTATACTTCCTGGACTTCATTAAATAATTTATCTCAATACATTTCTTTAAGTGTGAGTGATACGTGCAACTTGAGAAACTTAATTCAGTACATTTTGAACTGAAGATCACTGGAAACAATGGTTGATTTACTACATTGCTAATCCTAAAGCAGATAATAAAAGTACACTGAACTAGATTTTACCTCTCATGGAAAGGTTTTTCTGAACTTATTAGGCTTGTTAACAAATATCCATTTTATACATAGAAATATGTAAGGAATTGGGAATAAACTAACATCCTCAGTCTCATAAAGAAGTGTGTCATGGAATAACTGTTTTGGAGCTTTGGGCCAAACCTTTAACTCAGTGCCTTTTTAAAATTTATTTTTATCTGTAATTTTAATTATTGTTTCTTTACATTAATTTAATTTCTAGGAAATAAGATACAGAAGCAATTATTTCAATAACACCCATCATTCTTAGATTGCAACTACATTTTTTATTTGATGTTTTTACTTGAAGTAGATGGCATCTCATACTAATTGAAATTCTAACTTAGTAGGCAATAGGCACTGCAAAACCTAGAAGAACAAAAAGTCCCTTTGGGTCATGAGCAATTTATGGTGAAGCAACACAAAATGGTGAGTTTCTGAGAGGGAATTAGTTTGTACCCCACCAATAACTGTTTCAAACCAGATTCCTGTGCTGCAATATATCACACTCAGAGTATCTTTTGTAGCTACTACTGTATCTGAATTCAAAAATTTACTGCATTTCTGTGGTATTTGGTAAATTATTCCCCATAATAAGTCACCCTTTTCGAGCACCACAGAGAGTCCTAACTTTTCTGTGTCTTCAGATTGTTTTATTGCATTTTATTTTTAACTTCCAATCTGAACCATGATAACATTTTAAAGTATATAATCACTAATGGCTAGTAGATGTACATAAGAGAATTCATGGACAAACAACAAGACTCAGAGGATTTTAGAAGGCCAGGTCTATGAGGAAATTTTAAACAAACTGAATTTAAGATTAAAAATGAAAGATATGGTGAATAGGAAGCAAATGTGTACAGATGAAAATATCATATGGTTTACTATGTCTACCATGTGTAAGGAAATAAAAGACAGCTCATTTGCAGCAAGAAAAATTTAGATCAAATATTAACAAAAATATTGTAACTACAGGAGAAGCTCTATTGCTTGGCAGAATGGCAAGTATTCTGTGTTTGTAAGAAAGTGCTGGGAAGGAAATGTGTATGTTCTAAAGATATTAGATTTTGTGTAATAGTAGGAAAATTCCAGGTTCTATCTCTCTTTAATTCTAAACTATTAATTGTTGTCTTCTGGGTGCTTATGCATTTTAAAATAGCCTGATTTTCAAAGCCGTTTGTCATCTACCATATTATAATTGTATTTATAGACTGTTATTCAAATCACCTATGAAAAATGAAATCACTCAGATTTATCTATCACTTTATAATGAAAGCAAATAAATTCAGACAACAACAGTAATAATAATAATAAAACTACCACCATTGAATATATCTGAACAAATTTTCTGAAGACAAGGAGACCACAGTGCCAGTGTTTGAGCACATAAAGATTTTGAAACCTAGTTATTTACTGAAATTAACCCGTACATATGGATATCACATATCTTACTATCACTCTCTCTTTTTTTGTTTGTTTTCCTTTATATATGAAATAAAGGATATTTAATGTGTATGAAAACAGACAACAAACTATAAGATATTACTCATAGTTCACACATCTTCAAGCCATTTGAACTATTCACAATGAGTCATATGCAGTATAATGCTTTTGAGTTCTGTAGAAATCAACCAGTAGAAGTGAAAAAACACTAGCAGCAATATTATCACCCCAGAGATAATATCAAAGTAATTCTAAAGAGTGATTTACATGCTAACTGACTAGTTTTATAAAAGTAGTAAATGGAAATATTCTTCAAGAGACTAATGATCCAAAAAGGAACTATGTAAAACAGGTAATCATGTGTTAATTGATCTGCTACTGGTACTGTAAGAAACTTGAGGCAATACATCTGGTACAGAGCCTTAAGAATATATTTGTTGGTTAAGCTGTACCTTGGAATAAGCTGCAAAGGTGGGCACCCAAATATTTATTACAGGAACAGAAAACGTTGACAGCTCATTAGTGAGATAAATGTACACTTTCCGTGAACTTAGAGATACCTGCACATACTTCAAGATCTGTGAATATGACAAAAACTCCACCACATTGCTTACCATGGAATGCTTTGTTCTTGCAAAGAGAAAAACAATACACAGTGTGAACTATAATTTCCTTCAACTGAAATATATCTTTGATGAGTAGAGGAATGAATGTGCTCTGAGGCTGCAAATCATAACTACCACAAGGTTGGCTGAATAGAATACTTTTGCCCTCTCAGTTTGTTTTGTTTCTTTCAAGTTATTAGAGTTGATTAAAATCCATTTTGTACATTGGAATGAATTCTCCTTTACATTTAATTTCTCAAGGCTCAGATCCCCCTCCCCTCATTTCTATAAAACAGTAAGAAAACATAAAGAGCATCCTAGGAAGTAATATCAATTTCTGGTATGTTTTTCAGGATTTTTTTCACTAACACAACAGGTTCTGATTGTGGGATGGTAGAGAGGGGAGAGACAGAAGAAAGAAATACCGTGTTATGCATGCACGTCCAGTGAGCTATTTTTTTCTGTGCTTGGCAAGAAATATTTGGAGAAGGCTTTTCTAACTTTTACCCTCTGCATTTTACCTTTATTGAGTGATTGTGCAGAAATAGCATCTAGAGGTTTTGTTTGGGGAATGATATCTGAACAAGCAAAAGACATGCAACATGAGAATACTCTAGAATTTGAAAGGTGAAGAAATTAAAGACAAAGGTCCTAAAATGATTAAACCAACTCAGCCTTTCTACATTCTTCAAGCATACCAAACTACAGCACATTAATCAACCAGTGAACAGGTGAAGATGACGCCTGAATAAATTTCTAGCCTGAACTGATGACTGTGGAAGAATTTGATTTTATGCTTTATATTAGCAATAATAACATGCAGTGAAACATAGACTTTAGTTGTCTACCATCAACTTCATTTTCAATTGGATAAACTTTATCCACTTTTCCAGTTAGAGCTGAAATACAGAAAAAGGCTGTCAGACACTGAATCTGATTTTAAGTAAATACATTAGGAAAGTGTTCACAAGCAAAATCTTAATTTTTCTTTTCATGTCTGTCTTCTGATCAGTCTGATCAGAAATGAGTAAGAGAACAGCAAGGCTGATCCCAGAACAGAGGAGGAAAAACCTATGGCTTGAGTTTCACCAGTGTTAAGTGGTGAGAGCCAAAGCACTATGCAATCGCTGTATGACTGGTGACAATTACCTGCTCACATTTAACAGTAGAAATCAGCAGTACAAAGAAGGACATGTAAAAAATAGACTAAAACTAAAGATGTGAAATATATATATATAATTTTTCATACTCTGTGAGGCCCAAGGGTTAAAAAATATATATATTCTGAAAAGAGAATATTAGTGATGAACAAAGATTTTCAGTTATCAGACTGGGACAAATTCACAGAGCCATTGAAGCCTCTAGTCATTGTTTAAGGACATTGAAGGGAAGAAATCCATTTGATCTGAGGACTTTCTTTATAGTTTGCCCTTGCTTTGGGAAGCAGAAGTCACGAGATCTTCTGGGAGACTTCAGCTGAAGTACATGCAGCATAGATGTAGTCCCAGTTACATAGGGAATGGGGAGAGGAAAGATGTCAGAAAGGGAGTGTGAAAATTCTCTGTGTGTCTTCAATGCATATTTAAGTACAATTCTATTAAAGAACAGTTAAATGATTGAGGCTAGATTTTTACCTCTCCATTAAGAGAAACTTCACCTTTCTTTGACAGTCACCACAGTACAAAGGTTTCGCTCACTCCTTCCCTCAGCAGCACAGGTGAGTGAAGTGAATTCTTGCTACCCACAGCAACCTTTGCCATCAGCTGCAGGCTGCCCTTCTTTTAATTCCAGCCTGTGCATTATATTCTTTTGGTCTTTTTCCATTATGCTGAGTAATGCATAGGCCAGAAGGATGTGTGTGGTGTGCTGAGACTAGTACTCTGTATTGATAGAACTTTATTAACTTTTTTATTTTTATAAATTCTCTTTTTTCTTCTTTTCACAGTCTTCCACATAAAGTCCCCTATTTGTCTGCTGCAGCTAAAGCTTAGCTAATTACTTTGTAAATAAGAGTAAAATCTATATGGTCATTGAAAAAACACATATTTACTGACTTCTGTAAATATATGTATATTTTACTCTGCAATTTAGAGAAAATGAGATTCATTTTCTCTAAACGTGGATAGTATTACTTATTGCACTGCAACCTACAATCTGATCGCGCGTAAAATAGATGAACTCTGAACACATGAACAATTAATGGGGAAAACTAAAGTGAAATACTGGTAGAGTTTGCTCATTTGATAACACACACCACAGGATAGCAGAGTTTAGGTTTTCTCACATGTATGGCAGTAGTTTTTTCCTTTTATTTTTAACTAAGAAAAATATCAAAACAATGGATAAAAAGGAAAGCTCAATATAAGAAACTAGATTTTCCAATTCAGATTGATGTATTCAACTCATCTAAATAAATATATTAAACAACTACTTACTGTAAAAAAGGATGTGTCCAATATCTCTTTTGGATACTTTCTGTAGATTTTCTCTGTTTAAATACACGCATAGTATTAACACTCAAGCTTTGTGTCATAGCAGGACTACGAGAGTGTCCTACTAAAAAATGGGAACAACTTCTCTTTTTCCAGTGAATGTAACCTTTAGGAAAAAAATTCCAGGAGGCCTTGAACTGTCCAATGAAATAGTCTAGATATTCATAAACATTATTATTTAAGTATCAGAAAACAGTGAATTTGCTTCTCTAGAGGAGTAAGAAACTCTCTCTAGAAGAGTAAGCTCTCAGAAATGCAGGAAAATACATAAATTGAACATTCTCTTCTCTATCAGACACTCACAAGCCCTTAACAGTACAGAAGACCTTTAATTTTCCAATACTTGATCTTTTTGATTTTTTTTTAATAAGCTTACATGGATGTAAAGTTCTGCAGTCTGTCAGTGAGCTATAATCTGAGTTGATTTAAAAGATATTTAGGATAAGATGTACCTCCCAGCTCCCTAAGCTTAATTTTCATTTGATGGGCTGACCTCAAGAAGTAGATTCATATAACTGTATTGTCTTTTTTGTCCACTGTTCTGAACCTAAAAATACAAATTTTTACATAAACTACAGAATAAAAGCTATAGATTTTTTTTTTCTAATACATTTCAACCTTTCTTCTTCCAGGATTCCATTCTTAAAAGCATATCTTTGCAAAATGAAGAAGAAGATTTGCATATACATTCCAACCTTTAGATCTGGATGTTTTCTTTTATTCTGCTGTCATCTTAATCTTCATCTATGATCACAAAAAAAGTGAAAAATATTTATTATTAATTACATTCATCATTTAAAAAACACATTTGATAATTCTGAATTTGTTGGACTTACTGTTTTGTCCTGGAGACTGTGACATACTGAAGTGAATGACATACAAATTCTACGCTGGAACAAAAGAAAAAAAGCCATCAGTTTCTCTGGAAAGGGGTATCATGAAATTCATAAGACTGGATCAAATGACAAGACAACAACAAGAGAACCAAGAACTACACTCTTCTAATTTACTTTGAACATTACGGAATTTGTGTATAAAATGTCATCTTCAAAACATGGCATTGCTACAAAAATTGTGTATTCTGTGCCAATTTTTTAACACAAAACAGTATACAGTGTGCAGGAATGTTTTCTCATACTGAATATATTCTTTATGACTTAAAGGGGTAGTAGGTAAGATTTGCCTTCTGGATAAATGCAGCAGTTACATTTTCTTCCCTATTTCAGAATGAGGTATATGAAGATACTCTTTGCAGAGAAAATTTCCCTAGACTTTCTTGCAAATTCTGTTTAATTTCATTAAGACGTATCCCTCCAAAATACTGACACATACCAGACCTGGTAGCTACTCCATCCAAACCTGTTCTTCCACTTCCACTAAATCTCTCTACAAGAGTGACTACACAGTAAATAAAAATTAAAATCAGAACTGTGATAGAGAAGCTTTTACCTCCAAAAGAAAGAAGATAGAGATTTTATGAGGACTGTTAGTGTTGAAGATATTATATTAAATTTCATATGGACCACTGTGTGCTTCAATGCAAAGAAAGACATTTTTGGCATTCAAAACCCAGTAAATTTGGCAGATATGCAGAGATATCTGCAGTTGCTTGGGAAATGTCTCAAAGATGAAAAATAATTTCTGTAAAAGTAGTTGCTATCTACAACCACCTTCTTCTGAGCTCCTCTCTGAAATTGAACAGATTCAGTTACTTGCAAATTCCAGAATTCAGATTTGGCAGCAAGTGTCTTCTGCATGGGAAAATCCTGGCATCTGCTAAATTCCCTACCTTGTGAGCATGAAGTATTGAAGCCTCTCATTTCTCTTTCTTTTCCCCTGTAGACTCCCAGCTCCAATGCCTTTCACAAAAGCAAGGTACTTCAAGGTCGCCTGATGAGAAGCATTCTGCTTTCTCAAAAACACATCCATTAACTGAAAGTCATTAGAAAAATTAAAAAAAAAATGTGAAAAAGGAACAGTAAGAGGGAAAGGAAGGAAGAAATAGGATAATTGGCAGATAGATTTCACACAGCTAACTATGAGTCCCACATCTGGTTCCATTCATCCACCCATAGCTTATTTTCTCCACACAATAATGTTTCAGACAACACAATACCTATTCAACATTTTCCCGTATGTTCAATGATAAATAATGGTAATTAAAAATTCACATACCCCTGGGAGTTTATTTATACTAATAAAAATGTGTCATTTACGTTTTAATTGTGTGTGTACTTTTAAGATTATTTGACTATTATAAAAGTCATAGATATCTCTACAAAATAACTAAATATATGAAGACAGATAAATGCATTAAGGACAGCAGAAAACTCAGCTCCAAGAAGAATTATTCTCAGAAACAGTTAAGTTGATCTTAGAACAACAGATCCTGCTAGACAATACCTAGCATTTAAAATACCTACAGACAAAATTCATCATTGCACTAGAATCCTCAGTTTGCACTACAGTCAACAAAAATGGAAGAACAAAGAAAGTCCATGCATCTTGAAACAGGGTGTAAGTAATGTCTGGTAATAATGTTGAAGGATCTGTATAAGAGTGAGAACAGACATTCAATTCCAGTTCAGAACAAAACACAGATAATGTACTCTTTATGCTTGGTGCTGATTCTTATCTTCTCATGGGCTTTGACAGCACTCCTTGTCTCTCAATGTCAGTGAATCACTGCTGCATTTCAACGCTCTGTTGTCTTTTCTGGACTCTGTGCACTCCTAAAGCAAACAGCTACAAAATTTTCTTTATAGATTAGGGGTGAATTCAGAGTTGCTCTGAATGACAACTTGCTGTCTAGCCCAGTTCACAAAACAAATGTGAATCATTTCTAGTATCTTTCAAGTTTGAATGCTGGCAAATGCGAAGGTGACGTCCTGATTCAAAGAGCGCATTCTGGGAAGAAGAGATCATCATGGCAAAACTTGGAAAGATTAGCTAGATTTTTACCTGAGTAACAACCAGTCAAAGAAATTAGGGGATTGTACCAAGCAGTATATAGCACATCTGAGATTAAAAATAAAATAAAATATCATCAAATTATTCCATGGAAAATAGAACTAAAAGAAAAATGCAATCAAAATTCCCCCTAATGACTTTCTCCCTAATCTATCCTTTGATTATTGTCACTAACAAAAACTATGAGGTTTTGACTACAAAAGATTTATAGCCTTATTATGTTTTTGGGAAAGACTTCTGTAAGTCAAAAGTCCTGATCTTTCTCTCGACTCTGAGAGCTACACTGCTCCTTCTCAGAGATTCCTGAATTTGCTTGTCTGCCTATGAAGTCATCCTCTAGGAAGTGTTTTTACTGTATTGCAGACTTTATTCTTTTTGTTATAATGAGAAAAAGAGGTTTTTGTTCAACCTGATATTTGTACTCCATGTTCCATTAACTTGAAACAGACATCAGAAAGGCCACAGGTACAGATACCATTCTCTTGAAATGCATTTGACAAGTAACTGTTTGAAAATAACCACACTGCTATCTTGATTATGATTTACCATGAAATTTACAGTATTAACTGTAATTTGTTTCATTTAGTTTCAAAAAAAAAAAAAAAAAAGAAAAAGAAAGAAAAAAGTGACTAATTTTGAGGAAGATAATTGATCAATTCTACTGCTAGATTTAGCCAGAGGTTTTTGGATTTCCAAGTACAAATCTCTATGTTTTTCTGTTTATGCTAAATGGAACATTGTTTTACAGCCAGATTTATAGTTTGCTAGTTTAAGCATAACTTTTTATAAACATGGATTCTTCTTGGACAACAGCCAAAGTCATAACAAAGAATATCACTTTTTTAAACTGATAAGAGTGTATCCAAGAAAGCAACCAGTCAGACTATCTGTCTACCAACAGATTTTCTAACTGTAAAACTAAAAGTATGACTAGATTAAAATTATAAAGTCAGATACAGCAGAGAGCAACAAAGAACTCCCCTTCACCAATTAAAACACAATTAAAGCACAATTAAAACAAGCTTAGTGGTTTCTCATGTTAGTAATTCTTAACTTCTTTTAGTGGAGTTTAACAAACTGAATAAGTAACACTGACTGACTCTTGCAACTGCTTTTCAATCATTTTCATTGATTGACCAGACATTTCCTTACATAAGTACAAATGGAAGAGAACATCAGTAAAACGCTGAAGTAAATAGTGGGGTACTAGCAAATGTAGATTGATTATGCTGTGCACAAATTAAACTGTTGTGGGATGGATGGAAGGAGGAGAAAGGAAGGAAATCTTAATTCAGAAGAGTGTTAATGGAGAACTTAATTAATTTTTAATTAGGTCCTTTAGAACACCAGCTCTCTCTCTTTTGCCTCTTCTTTCCCTCTCAGCACACAGGCACAGAAACACAAAATTAAAAAAAACCACCATACTAACATCCAAAACCCCACCTACTCTGGTAGAAGGACAAGTGAAGACTCTTTAGAAACATTCTTCTTTAAGAATATAATTAATTTACATGTTTTTAAATGTGCTCTGGGACATCAAGGACATCTGCCCAACTGTCTTGCTCTGCTGATTGGCAGTGACAGAGGGCAGCCTGGTAAGATTCCTGGAGGGGGTAATCTCCTCTTGGTATACCAAGTCTCCTCCAATGCTGTGAGTTCATACCTGTGAATGAAGATACTTTCATTTTCAGCTATTAGGGAAATAATATTCGAAGCTTCAGGCTGGCAGGGAATCTTCAGAGACAGTGCCAGACCTAAGGTTTGTTTCCTCAGCCTGTGGGTGCCACTAATCAGACTTGACTACTTCACTGTACTGTGTGACTGTTCAGCAAATATCCAGCAGGGCCACCTACCTGGAGATGTTCTTTTCAGAATTGCAGAAGAAAGCTTCATTTCCCAAAGTCTGCTTTCCACAGATTTGCAAAAAATGATGTTTGAAGAGCTTACTCTTCATGAGGAAGTTGCCCCTAAGCTGGTAAAGAGGGCAGACAGACTGAAGTAGTGTATGAAGAAGATAATAGTAAGTGTCATATATTTTCTGGAGAATAAGCGACAAAGAAAATGAACATAAAGGCTTAGAGACTGACAATATGGAAAACATATGGTGAAAATACAAAAAAGGGAATGTGTATCCTACATCCAAGAGAATCAATACATCTTAACAACCTGCAGTACCTGCCTTCCCGTTTTTACAAAGCTTTGTTTCTCACGTTTGGTGCAGTATTATTTGGCACATAATAATAATGCAAATTACTGATAGTTCTTACTACCTGGCTGCTCAATACAGATTTTACAGAGGATAGAGCAAAATCTCACCAGGGAGAAATTGCTTCAGTGTTTCTGAGCAGTAAAATATTCAGAAATCAGGAACTGAATGTGAAAAAGAAATGCACACTTTCTGGAGGTCCCCATTTTTGTGGTTTCCGTTAGCAAGGATCCCCTGGGAGTAACTTGTTGAATTAAAATGATGAATGTTCATTTCTTAGGAAATCTCTGTAATTTTATTACTATTTATTCTTATCAGGGCAATACTTTCATGTCACTGCAGGTATGCATATATGTGTCAGGGCTCCTTTCTTTGCCACCTTTTTAGGAATTTAAATGTAATGCACATTTGTCATTAAAGCAAAAATTTGCTTTGTGGCAAACTTTGCTCTAAAAGCTTCTAGCAGGGAACTCCTTGACTTGATTCTAATTGAGAAAAATAAGATACATATTAATATGAAGAATAAATAACAATTAAGTACTGAGTGCTTTATTTTCCCTCTTTCTGCCATTTCTAGATTTTCACAAATCTATATAATATCACTATTAACTCAATAATTCCAGTATGAAAAATGCTCAGAGCACTAAGTAACAATATTAAGCACTAATTTGAATGCACTGGCTACCACTGGGGAGACAGCTATTAAAAATTATGCAGAAAGTAGATATAATTTGTATACACATTCCAAAATCTCTAATAAACGATCATGAAGGACTGTGCTGTTTAAATTAATGCAAAATGCAATCAAATATTTAATCTATGATTAATTGCTCCTTACTACACCTTCAAAACCTGAGTTCTAATTTAAACTTAAATTGAAAATGAATGTTTTCAGCAGTTTTGAATAGTATAAGATTCAATATTCAGATGCTTGATCTACTCAGAACCTGCAGAGAGTTAGCCTCCATATAATTATGATTTGGAATCTATGATTCTATGATAATTAGGAATATTGATGTTGGGTAGACATTATATATATGTGAACATGCATTGTGTGTGTCTCTCATATTGCAGGGAGAGATGAATGCACATACACATACAAATTATATGGACATAGTGACTCCTCTTGAACACTTTTTGCACTACAGATACACCAAACTGAATACCAATTCAGTACACTTCTGTAACATCTACATGAACAAGGAAATGCAGACTGCGTGCTACAAGTTAAGCCACGAAACTATGGCTTTTTAACTACTGTGAAAGAATTTGATATTCCAGTAAGTGTGCTATATGACTGGCAAATACAGGCTTGCAGTTCTAGAAAGGAATGTGGATTAGAAGAATACACTTTTCTGTAAATGCTCAGATTCTGCAGCAATGGAGTGCAGCTGCAAAAACATGAAGGAAACACTCCTAGAAGATTTGTGCTGAATTAGCCATGGCACTGGAGAGATAGGCCACCAACAGGAAAATCCAATAGAGTGTGGGAGAGAAAAAACTAACAATAATTACAGAATTGCTGTGAAGATACCCTAGGACTCCACGTAGTTTAAGACTAGAAAGCTGATTTTCGTTTAGAGTTTAGCTTTAGGACATGAATATTAAGGCAGCAGATTTTTTAGAATAAGAAAATTCTTTTGGTCAGTTTAGACAGATCATCTGTCTCTTTAATACTTTAATAAAAGCTTTATCCTCTTCTATTCCTTACTGCCAATTAATGTCAGTTAACATGAATTTAATCAGACTTCTTATGCTCCCAGTACAATGCCATAGAAACAATGTAATTTCAGTAATTTTGGTGTGACTTATGGTAGCCTAAATGAGACAAAGATGAGCCTTAATAGATGCACATTTAAGTGTACGTTCTTAAGTCACAGTTTTTAAAGTGCCCCAACACAGTTTAAAAAAAAAAATCCTGTGGGGTACATTTGTGATCATAAACTGATCTTTTACAATAAGTTATATTAACTTTTCAGGAACAGCTTTGCAGACATACTCTAAAGAATGTAATACCACAGAGTAGCTTTATTTATGAATGAACTAAATATAGAATTTGATTGATAATCATGTAAAAAACCTAGTTTGGTTAAACTATCCAATCCTGTCTCAGAAAAAAAGAAAAAAATAAATCAGTGGATGTATCATGAAAATGGTGGTGTTATGGCAAGTGTCACTCAACTAGAGATTTGGAAGATGATATGCTTACAAAGTATATAACTTACAATTTTAAAAAATGATTGGAATTGAGGGGAGGTGCTAAATGACAAAGAAATAATTAGAAAACTGTAGTAAACATAAATCATTGTATTTCAAATAATAATAATAATAAATTTACTTCAGAAATATTCAAATGAGTGTAAGACAAAAGATTTCTGTCTTGAGCACCTATTTTAGAGACAGTTAGTTAAAATTTATTCTTATATTTTTCACGTAGTCCTCAGTACACCATAATCTCTCTGGGGAAATCTGAGTCCTCATTCCATAAAACGGACAAAATCCTCTATCTCACAGGAAAATCGTTCCACTTTGTTTTGCTCAGTTGAAGAAGTGAAACATACAAATATTCTGTTCTGATGGATATTATTCCAGATTCCAAATGAAATGTGTGGTATGTGGAAGTAGGAAGGAGAGTGATTATAGCAGAACAATGCACTCT
Source organism: Oreortyx pictus (assembly GCA_036925125.1). NCBI lineage: Eukaryota > Metazoa > Chordata > Aves > Galliformes > Odontophoridae > Oreortyx > Oreortyx pictus. Next base: position 94,661,607 of record JAUPFR010000001.1, read on the forward strand.
GGAATAGTAAGTCCTTATTTTAGTATCATGAGCCACAGTTTATGTTCTCACCTGACACAGAGAGTTTCAAAGATATTATCAACCTGAAGCAGCAACCAGTACCAAGAAAAAATATTATAAAAAGAAAACAGTACGTAGAAAGGAACATTTCATACTGTTCTGCTCATTAAGAAAATAGACATGGATGCAAGAACATCATAACTGTAACAGCAGCAATTCTGAAGCTAAAAACACAAATATAATTTAGAAGCAAAAGACCATGAAGTTGTGTGTATTTGTCCCCATCATGCACTAAAAGCCTGTGAGTAGTATATAAGCCCCCCCCCCATCTCCAAAATGTCTGAAAGATGGTAGAAGAAGGATTGGTAGGAAAATAGGAGATTGTAGGAAGTTATTGAAGCCAACTACCTACAAATGCAAACATAAAAATAATCAAAACTATGTAAAGACAACTGAGATATTCACGTACGATGCCTGAAAGAAGACAAACTTATGGAAAAGCATATACACAAATAAATGCATTTGAATTACCTGTTTTAAGTATTGTTTTCAAAATAAAGTGTAGGAATATACAGAGAAATAAATAGTAGAAATATAGGTGGGAATAACCAAAACTGCTGGGTACTGTAATGAATCAGAAAGACAGAAAAATAATCAAAGGGAATGAAAGGAGAAAGAATTATGTAAATATTGCAGCCTATATGAAATGTGCGACAGAACTGGGATAGTATCAATAAAATGTTAGCCAAAAATTGTTTCATTAAACGATGTCAATCTATGAAACAGGGAGCTTAAAGGTACTGAGAGAATTCATTGTAGCAGCTGAAAGCTATATTACGAGCAAGACGATGTCAAAAAGGCTGGCAGCATGGTTACATCTGTGGAATCCTCTTTTCTAGCACAGGATTCCGCTCCAAACTCTCCTTCAAACTGTGTATGAAATGCTGGACAAGTCAACTAAAATCAAACATTTTTTCACAGTTGTTCATGAACTGTGTGCTGTTCTTGAACTTTGAGTCACCTTGATGCAATCTGTTCAAGGCAGCTACAACTAAAAACAACAGAATGCTTGCTTTCAGAATGCAAATTGCCAAGGATGGTGAAAATACAAACTCTAGGTGCCCCAAGTAATGGGCAGCTCCTTTAACAGTCTATTCAGCAGTTTCCGAAGTATTTCAAAGGTGTTAATGTGTTTGAAGTATTTGCATATTTTGTAAAGAGCAATACAGAAGTGACTAATTCGTTTAGACTTTGCATATAGTATAGTCTGAGTCTCATACAACCGAGAGCAGAATAAGATGCTGAAAGAGTATTTGAGAAAAACTGAATGTGACAATGTCCTTAAAAACAGTAGCCTGCCATGTGCATACAACCAAAACAAAAAGAACAACTGTCATTCTTCTATCTTATTACTCAGAATCATATGGCTTTCCAGTTTTGACACTTCTTATATTTCTGAAAATATTAACTTTGTAGTAAACTGAATCTGATTAAACCAGAGAAATTTGAGAAGTAAAATCCCTATCATCTTCTCTGTTTTTCTGTCAGCAGTGTGAAGGTTCAAAGCCTTACAGCTGAGAGATCAGGCTAAGATTATGCAGGTAAATGGAAATGAAAACAGCCAAGCATCCACTAACAGTCAGCAGAGAGGGACATACTTTTCATAAAGAAATTAGAAATTCTTTATTGCACAATAAAAAACTGTTAAAATTCAGTAATTCCTGTGCCAGCTTTAAAATTCGTTTAATACATATTTATTTCCTCATTGGAAAGATGAACAGAGGCTTGGGGGAAGTCAGGTCTATTAGTGTAAATATGAAAACCCTGTCACTTTTCCTCAATACTCTTTAATAAAACACAATACATTGAAGAAAATGTGTTGTAAAGATTCTGGAAGAAAAAAATTGATAGCATTACATTTTATAGAAACATAGAAATACTTCAGAGTGTTCCATTTACACTAGTGCTCTTATGCTTAACGCATCTACTCATACTCAGGGACCAGACTGCCAAAAGAGCTTTGTCTGGAACAGTTAAAGTAAAAATGTTTCAAATATTAATGTACCTTATCCACTGGCAGTATTACTAGTTCTATCTATGATCACCAAATTTTACAAAGAGCTCAACTCCAATTTACAGGCATTAATGAAACTGCCAGATGCCCTGAATTACCTAATATTCATGAAATTTCTTTGTCTGCCATGTTGAAATATTTGACAGTGAACATCTCTGGGTGATGAAGTTCTATTCATGGCTGCATAAATCTATGAAGAAAGCAAATTAATTTAAATTTACACAGCTGTAACATAGTAAAGAGAAACAAGATTACAGCCTTTCAAAGAAAGAACAAAATTAAATACAGTCTGAGACAGGCATCCAAGGAACTCATCAAAGAAAAAGGTTGTTTAGCAACAGTAATGGAGAAGCGTTAGACAGTTAAGAAAAAGACTAGACTGCCTAAAGAACAGTCGACATTACTACAAAAGCAGTACAGACATTCCAGTTAATGTTCAGGGACCAGTTCCACATAGTTAGGTGTTGCTAAGTGAATTTCTTTTTGTTCCACAGTGAATTGAAGAAGATAAAATATTTAAAATGTTCATTGATTCACTGATAGTTTAGCATTAATCAAGCTGTCTCCCATGCAATAAAGTAAACAGTCTCCCTCTAGGTCAGCAACAGAAAAAGAAAGAAAAACAATAACAATAATGAAAAACAGAGAAAGACTGTTGTGGAGTTAAGAGAAAGGACAGCATCACTGAGATCATCTCACTACATAATACTTGCCTGCTATTTGTTCTGTTTAGAAAGGGACTCTGCTGAAGAAAGTCAGGACTTTTGTTTAACCACAGGATAGCCCAGGGATTTTTACCCTTGAATATTTCTGAAAATCTCCTGTCTAGTTGCCACAATAACTCTGTTTTTTTGTTTGTTTGTTTGTTTTGTTTTTATTATTTGTTTGTTTCCAAGAGGAATCTCTTATTTATTACCTTCCTTCTGTATGACCTTGGCAGCTCTGTAGCTTAGGAAAGATCCATGAAATAGACCAATTAGATTATTATTTTGGAATACACTTGATAGCATTATTAACCAGCTTGCTAAGTCTGTTTTCTGTAGCAACTGCCAAACTGATGACTGGTAGAGTCATGATTGTTATCAATTTCTTTCAATTAACAGCAAATCCTGAGTGAATCAGAACAACATAGCCCATTAAATTCCTAATTATAAATAAGTACATATTTTTATGAAGGCAGCCCTGAAAGTAATGCCTCCTATTTTATTATGTTGGCCAACAGCATTGGAAGTGGATGCTGGTGATGTGACAGTAGAGGCTGAACATTCCATTATATTTTATTCCTTTGTGGCAGATGACAGAATAGGGACAAGTCTGACAAAATGGTGACTGACTTGGAAGTGTGTGTGAAGCAAAGCTGTGTCACTAAATACCTCCATGCTGAAAAAATGACACCCACTCACATTCATTAACACTTGCTAAAAATTTCTGGAGATCAAACAATGGATGTGAGCACAGTCAAGCAGGGGGTGATGGTTTCAGCAGTGAACACAGCGGTGTGAAGTACAAACCATGTTCCAGGTGGCCATGCAGAATTTTACAATTCTGCTGCATGGAGACTCCTATCCCTCACTGCTGAGAATTTCTAATGGTGGTGACTATGCTGAAAAATAGTGTTTTGTAAATGAGAATTTGTTCTATCGAGTATTGTTATTCTGCTCTTTGTATCTGTTGTAGTTTCCATGGAAACAAATAGGAGGCACTACTTTCAGACCAAGTTACATACAAACCCACCTACATTAATCACAGAATATTGGCATTGAATTTCTACACAAAATACCATTTCACTGGCATAGGAAGTCTGCATCAAGAGGTTCTCACCTTTTAGTCTAGTGTTCCTGTGCAAAACCTAATTATCACTCAAAGACAGGAGTGAAGGGATAAGCCCAGCATACCTTCTGCTTCCTCATCTCTGCAGTTCTATGTAAACTTCCAAGACCTCAACTACTGTCTTATTAACACTTTCAATTTCTGTGACTCATCACATTTTGATTTGATAGTAGTAATATTAATAAATGGTGCTAGCAGAAAGGCAACTACTCAATTTCCTCTGAAAACTGCCATAATCCAGAAATAAAGAGCAAAATCCTTTTGTCCCTCCATTTCAAACTATAATTGAAAGAAGAAATTCAAGGAAGACCCAGAGTTACACAGCTAAATAGCTTCAATCCAACAAAGAAAAACAAATTTCTGAAGTCATTGTCTGCTATAATGTTCACAGTACGTAGAAGGGTCTAGAGATAGTAGAAGACACAAAATCAAAATAAGCTTTTTGTAGATCCATTAAAGCAACCAGTTTTCAAGTTCATAGATTCTTTTTTTTTCTTCTCTACAGGTTTTTAAGGAAGAAATTAGTGCAAAGGCACATTGACCTTATTTTTATCTATTTCAAATGCAAGAGTTTTTTTCAGACATTTTTCATAATTTCTTAATTGAACCAAATATAGAAAGTGTTGAATTTTACCCAGGAAAAGTTTCCTCTGACTAAACATCTCAAGATAAAAATGACCTAGAAGTAATGCTTTAGATTCATAACAGCAAGGGTATGAAAAAGAAATATAAATGTATTTCATTTATATCATAATCCTATGTAAAATAGTACAAATACACATGAACCCATGAACCACCCTTCTGTCAAATTGTGACCCGTCTGTAACGTTATGGTAACTGATAAGGGAGAAAAACACTCAATTACTTACTAATTTTCTTTTAATTCAGAAAATGAAATGCATGTTCATGGCAACTGTCTTGGTGATGTTTGGGAATTATGGAAGAAATCAAAGCACTGGAAACAACTTGAGGTTAAGCTTTGTGCTGAAGCAACACAACCTGATTAATTCCCCAGCTACAGCTTCTCCTTTCTACAACTAATGTACAATTTGAGACTACTTGTCCCTTCTATTTTATATCTTATACATGACTATGTGTTTTCTGTTATGCTAAGGCACGTGAAACATACCTCAGTATTTATAAAGAAAAACCTGTAGAACTGAATATGGTGTTTAACTTTACACCTATGATCAATTCCTTCTCTGAAATGGCAGGTATTTTTCATTTTAATATCTGCTTTTCTCTAATAGTTTGATTCTTTAACATTTTTAATGTATCTATTCCAAGTTCTGTATTTATAGAGTTTCCTGAATATTACATTTTGTGAAACTTCTCAATTTGTGAATCTTATCATAATTGTTCAGTCCAGAACCCTGTAAACTGAGTGGTATCTCCTTTACTGGTGAAAACTGACACAGCTAAAAGAACCTGTTGAAACTGTACGAAATTTTTAAGCTTTAGATTCTCCTTTAAAGCTACTGAGGCAATTTTGTGAATTCAGCAAAAAAAAAAAAAACGTGAGCTTTGCACATTCACAGACAGAATATTAATTCTTCAGGTCTAGTCCTCGAACCCTTGAGAGCAAGAGGAAGTCTAAACATGCCAATCTTCACTTGCATGGCTCTGTTTTTCATGCTTCTTTTTTGCAGTGATGTATTGCAAGTTACAGTTTGAAGAACAGCTTGTATTTTTAAAGTGAACCCAAATAGAGCAGAAGAAATTTAGGCTACTTACATAGACAGTACTCTTAAGCTTTGGAGAAGTGTTTGCTCTTTCCCAGATCAAACCACTGTAACAACAGAGGATAGGAACGAAGGTATAAAATAAGATATACCACTTCTTTCTTTTCTTTCCACTAAAATGTCTGGAGTTCTTAAAGCAATCTTGACCTTCTGAAATGGGCACCTATGGAATTAATAGACCAAAAAGTCAGACTTATGTCAATTTATAGAAAAATTAGTAGATCCAATAGTCAAATCAAAAAGAGAAAAGATGACTGGGACAAATCTTGGATTTAGTCTTTTTCAGCTCTCTCCTTTTCTGTCACATTGTTCTTCATTTAAATGTCATTAATAGTTTTTTTCTCTATTTTCAAGAGGATGCTGCTTTTAAAACAAAGCTCCCTACTTATGCTCCTTTATCAATAGAAAACCTACAATGATAGCTAGTTTTCTAAGCAAGACTTTTTTTACTGTGTTTTCTTCTTTCTTTCTGTTTTTTTTTTTTTTTTTTTAAATGACAAAATCATCATTCCCTTTCTAGACTTGCCTTGGAATCCAGAGTAATGTCACTCAGGCCTCAGGGGCTGTTCAGCAGCAGCAGCAGGTGTCAGTTGAGGAAGTCAAGGTAGCATTAGCAGTCGTGCCTTGCTTTATAATAGTAGATTCTTCCTCCAGGATTTGTCAATTTTGATTTTGTAGTTCAGTCAGCAATGGCATGTGCTGTTTGCCTCCTGTCTGTTCGGCAAAATAAAGGGAATCATTTTGTCTTCCAGTTGACAAGACTGAAAATGAAACCTCTGCAGCTGATTTCACGTTTTGAAGTAAAAGATGCATTATTTTCCTCCTACCACTGCAGTGATCTTTTTGGTTTAGGAACATTTGGATTCTCTGGATAATTTAATAAGGGATAACTCTTATTCTGACTTGCTACTTATTTTCAAAGCTGGCATTCTTCACTGAACTTTTCTTCTTTCTCTTCACTAGCTGTGAAGGAAAGACAAGTGCAGAGAAGTGAGAAGGACAAGTCTCATTTCTAACTGCAGAGGAAAGACAGTGAAGAAGAATGAGTTGGAGGATACAGATGATCTCCCTGAGAGCTTTGTTCCCACTAGAGGATACTCTTACCAAAGAAGGAATGAGAAGAATAAAAAAAAAAACACGAACTGCAGTGAACTCTTAAGGCAGCCCAGTGCCAGGACATGAAGAAAGTGCTTCCCTTCTGAACAAGAGCAGGGGGAGAAAACAGCCTAATACTAAAATCTCTGTTGCCAACCTACGAATCTTAAAAGTTGTCAAGTATTTTTGCCTATTTACTGCATGAAATGACACACCAGCACAGCTTTGCTGTTAGTCACTGCTCCTTTTTTGCTTTCTGAAAGCTTGCAACATATGAGCTTCGTTACTCAGCTATGGGATTTCATTCAGAGCTTCTTTCAAATTCCTACTGTGCATGCAGACTGCAAAAGTGTGCCAAATACTTTTGGCTGATTAGAAGGTATTTCAAAGCTGCGAATAAAGTTTGCATGAGCTATAAGGAGTTGTGAGGGAAGAGGGTCAGCATCCACAATACTAATTAGCCACAAAGCACTTGTCCCCTGAGAAAGCAAATTGTAATTTTAGTTCTGGGAATGTTTTCACGTTTGCCAGCTCACATACTGTGCAGTGACTCATCAAAATGGATAGTGTTAGTCATTTGCTGCTTCAACTAACAAATATGAGAAAACATGAATTATGTTAACAATGGTTAAGTGAAATGGTGAGCTTTACTCTAGGAAAGAAAAAAGTTTTTAAGGTATGTTTTTATTTTTCTTCTGGAAAGACAGAATATCACACATCTCGCTCTATAGTAGCAATAAATTACAACATCTCTGTCAATATAAAGATCTCTAATAATTTTTTTGCATTTATCTCAAATAACAAAAAATTCATTCTATACTTACAATATGGTCCATTCACTCTTATGCCCTCTCTCTCTCTTTTTTTTTTTCCTTCCTCAAAACTTATTGTCAGTAATGTTCAATTGTAATTTGTTAGAGGGGGATAATTGTCTCTGTAGAATTCTGGCAAAAATATAAAAGGATTGGAGATTGTCCCTCTCTACACAATATTAGCAGAGTTTTACATAACCTCATGATTAACTGCAGAATATGTTCTCTATTTTGTGTATACCTCAGAATTTTGGAAAAAAGTAAATCTGAAGAAAATAACTTATTATATTAGATTTCGTAAAGAAGAAACTTCAGTCCTGGGAAAAAGCCATAGCTCAGTTTCAGGGTAACCTGGCTGACATTGTGCTTTTAGGAAAATTGAAAGGAATTTGAGTCAACCTAGTGCCTGAAGGGCTTTGTTATTGTTGAGAAAATGTTATATGGGAAAACGTTATGTGGTATTTTCCCCAAGACAGGTTAATTTCAGTAGACTACCTGCATTCTCACCTCAGAGATATTTGAGAGATGAAAGATAATATAATCAAATACTAATCTAAAATTCATGTATAAATCCAGATAGCTTTGAAATAAATGTCTTTCATTTTAGAAGAACTGAAAACCTAATGTGGCATTTTAGCTAGGAATTAAAGAAAGTTCTTGATAAACTAATCCATCTCCAGAACAACTCTGAATTATTCTGTGGTAGAATTATGACTTCATTATTTTAAAATAACTATGTACTGCCTTTCTCTTGTACAGAAATCAGTATGGGAGGCATTTGACAGCAGCACAGGTGCATGCTTACCACAGGTTTCTAAACAAAGAAGCACAAGAAGTGGAAGGAAGGTGCACAGGGTGTTAAAAACTAATGGTATAGTTATGAAGTCTCAGAATCATCTGTAAAGTTTATTCTTAAGACTATCATTTTGACCTAGAAGTGTACAACTAGAAAGCAAAATCTATACTATGTGTTACAGTACACACTATAAAAATGTAACCGCAGCTTAAAGCATGCTTTATTCATGATTTTTTAAAACTATTGAGACCTTAAAGGAACAAAGCTGAAATAGTTCCTATTTAAAAAGCTAAAAGATAAAATATGCATTTAAAACAATAAATTATACATAACTGTTATTTATAATTTATTCATTATAGAAGTTTTATCCCAGAAAGAAGAAAAATGGGATGCATGTAAATACAAAAAAGAAAGTAAACACTGTCATAGATTGAGTGCAAAGAAGAAAATGATCTCGCATTTTTTTATTATACTCTTTAATGTAGGTATAATTCAAGATGCACTCTTATAATAGTATCTTATAGGAATGGTAAAGCTCAGGGTATTTTTTGCACTAAAAGCATACTTTTTTTTCCTGCTTTCATAGTAAACCAGAGTATTTTCTCACATGCAGTACAAAAAACAAAAACAAAAAAACAAAAAACAACAAAAAACAACTTCCTGTAATTCAGCAATGTTCTGTAGGGCAGAGCAAACACCAACTGAAATAGCTGAAATAGCCAGTTCCCATATTTTTTGCATAGGAATTGCACCAAAATAGGCAACAAGTCCTGTTTTAACACTGTGATTTCTGTTTGTTACTCAAACAGAGTAACATGCCACAGATGTGACAGAGATTCATAACTAAAAGCAAAGGATACCTGAGAAACAGAGGTTATAGAAGCACTTCAGGCTTTCAAAATCTAACATGCTTACCTGTGAACAGGGCTAGTGTACAATCCTACTGTCATTCAACACTCAGCTTCTTTGTCTACTTTAATATAGTGAAAATACAGGTTAGATCTAGATCTGTTTCCATGGGTTGTTCCAAAAGTTATATCTCCTGTTTATGTAGGTTACTCTGAAAGTAATGCCTCCTATTTGTTTCCATGGAAACTACAACAAAGAGCACAATAACACTATTTTTTCAGCATATTTACCACCATCAGCTGTACATTTTCACCAGAGAAGAAAAAGGGCCTGAGTGCCATGCTTGTAAAAATCTGAACCAGTGGAGGTGACCCACTGTGTCCATTACCACTGCTGAAATGCACCACTCCTATCTGTGTTAACATCTACTCTTTGGTCTCCATAAACTTTCATCAAGATTCAGTATATCTCAGTGGGTGCAACTTTTTTTCTGCTTGGAGAAATTCAGTACAAACCTTTGCTCTATAGGCACTTCCGTGTCAGAAGCCATTTTTGTCAGACTGCTCATCTTCTGCCATCTGCCTCATGGCAACAAAATATAATGGAATATTGGCTGGAAGTTTCAACCTGTACTGACATACCACCAACACCTGTCTCTGACATTATGGACAACATAATGAAATGGAATCATAGAATCATCAAGGTTGGAAAAGACCTCCAACATCATGCAGTCCAACCATCCATCTATCACCAGTATTTCCCCACTAAACATTGTCCCTTAGTACCACATCTAAATGTCTTGAACACCTCCAGGGATGGTGACTGGATGGTGACCTTCCTGGTCCAGTTCCTGTCCATTTTCGAAGAAATTTTTCCTAACATGAAAACTGAACCTCCCTTGGTGCAACTCGATACCATTCCCTCTTGTCCTATTGCTAGTTACTCAGAGAAGAGGTAAGTAAGTACTTTGTTTGGAAGTAAACATCCAAAACACTTACCACAGCCTAGACCCAACCCTCTTTCCCTGCATTTTTCAGAAGCCTGTTTTGAGCTGGACTAACCAGCTCAAATCTTGAGCTGGAACAGCACTCTGTGGGTAGAATTGGAATCCACATAGCAAGATATGAGGGAGATTCCTGTGGGAAGGGATATGAGAAGCAAGGACTCACCTCTGTTCCTTGGGACTGCTTTTCAGCCTGGTCATTGTCCACTTCCTGGTCCTGTATTCTACTGAGCTGGGCACCATTCTGTCTCCATCCCAGTCTGAGACCTACCTTTCTGTACAGGCCAGGACCAGTGTCAGTCTAGGGATGGCCAGGCAGTGTTCCTTTCTCACCCTGGTTTACCTTGTTGGAGGCTGAGGAATAAGACTGTTCTGCTCTGACATTATCTGTACTGACATTTTCTGCATTGATAGCCAATGTGGTCAGGACCACAATCCACAGTGCAAAATGTTTATCCACATTTTGACTTGGAAGAAAGCCTGGTAGAGTGAAGAGTGGTAAGTTAATCGCCAATAGCATTAAATATGGCAGAGTAATCTGTCTGGAGAAATATGGATGTGATTGACTCTTAGAACTAAGGACAGTAAAAAAGAATTCAGCAAAGCAACAAGTTTTGCTTCCATATTGTACTCCAGCCTGAAATTGACATAGGTGGCCCTAGGACCAGCTGTCATTTGGTGGTATCCTTTCTCCAGATAAGACTATTCTACTGTATTTAATCCTACTGATGGTCAACATATCACTCTTTACTCTGCCAGTATTGAGTGCCTCAATAGCTTCCAGACATGAAATGCAATGAGCAAACTATGGTGGAAGAGGTTAAAACCAAAAACAACAAACAAATTAAATCACAAAAGTACATAGATATAAAAACAACAACAAAAACAAAATAACTTGCCTTCCCAAGGAAAAAATTAATAATAAAGAAAAGAAAGAGTTATTCAAAGATACTAACTTATGTTTGCAGTCAGTTTTCCTTGTTTATCTTGAATAAACACTTTCTTCCTCAGTTTGAGTACTCAGAAAAGGGCAGTCGGACAATCCAGAATGCTGAAGTCCTTTATGCACATCCCATATGTTATAAAATTAATTTTGTATGGGTGTACTGTTGCAGTGCTGGCACATGAAGGGGAACATTAAGAAAACAAAGTGTGTCTTTCACATTTTTATATGCATACTCTTCTTACTTTTTCATAGTTATTAGCACTTTAAAAAGTTAAGAGTAAGTTTAATACATTTTTTTTTTTTTTTACAGCATGAGAGTACCAGCATAGCCATTGTTTTTAAATTTACCCTAATGTCAGTACTGACTTTATTTCAGTGCTGACATACTACGATACCTATGCTATGCCACTGCTGCACCTCTCTAGAGTGGTGAGGCTGCCAGTCTTGTCTACTTCTAGACCAGGATAGGGGCAATGCTATTGATAAATATGCATTAGGAGTGGAGTGATCCTAGTAAAATTAATTTTACCTGTGTCATATGGACTCAAAACCAATTCTGTATGTAATATTTAGAGAATTGGTTCCTTTCTGATAAAAATGACGATGGATGATTTATAACAAATTGCATTCATTTGTGCTTCAAGGAAGCTTGAATGTCTGTATTTCAGTTATATACTATTTTTGAACTTTACTATATGCATGATTATATTTTCATTTTATAGTAGAAATTAATTATAAAAAAATTAAAGAAGCATATATTTTCTGAAGACAATAGTTAAGCCTGCTAGAAGGTATGCTTGATAAACCAACCAGGTTTGAATGTTGGGTTGAAGTAAACCATGACCGTTTTGAAAGTGTCTAATAATCTGCTTGTCTGCAGTCAGTTAATCAGCAGATTGTAAAGTATAAAAATCTTTCTTAAGATAACCTCTTTTTTTCCTTTTCTGCCCTACATACCTATTTTTGTTATGTTAATTGATTTCTACTATAAAGGACTGGTAGATACTACTCTAGGAGAGCAACTCAATTCACCTAGGCTCTGATTTACAGTAGGTCATCCATGACAATACTAATAAATTGTGCATGAAATTGATTTAACCTATACTGAGACATAATTTGTCCTGCAGAATGACGTGTGTGCAATTCACTCGTGTTTCTGTTTCATTTGTAATTCTGTGTCCTTTCCTGCTGTAACAATTTGCAATATTTTGAATTCTCATCAGAAAAAATGTACCTTTTTTTTTTTCCCTTCTTCCTGTTCACCCTTATTTTTAGCCAGGGCAAGACAAATATCTGAACTGAGATGACCTTTTCTTCTGGTTTTATCAGTATTCCATAACATGACACCATGCAGCAGGCTGTTTTAGTGATGGAACATAGTGCTGGGAAGCTGCATTTCCTTAGCCCCTGACACTGTCAGCTTATATGAGCACTGGCTCTCTGAGAAGAAGATACACTGAGAAGAGACAAACTACAGTCTCCAGAAGTCTCCATCACTACATGTGTTTTCTAATTCTGAATAAAAGAAGTAGATGAGTACATTGATGGGGGAGAAGACTCTCTTCTGTTTCTGGTGGCACAACAAGCAACGTGGTCAGAATTCCTCTCTCACTCAATTTGTTTGATTTATTATCTGTAACTACTTTTCATAACGTCTTACATTCTCTTATCGTTTGTAGTAAATTAGTTATCTCTTTTTATCATATCCTTCATACTTTTTACCCCCACACCAGAATAGGAAAAGGTGTGGGGAGGAAGCCCTGTCAATGGTGATATAATCCACAACCTTTATGATTTTTTCCACCTAAAGAACTCTCTGCAATAAGGTTTTCCACTTTAAATTTTTCTCCCTCCATAAAAAACATCTAGTAAAATTCTCTATTATTCTCATATAAAACTCATCATTGTCAATAAAAATATTCCTATTATTGCTAGAATACACTAGATCATGATTTCTCCGTTATATACTTAGTATGGAACTAAGTCCTAGGACAGCCAAACATAGGAAAGAGTATTCTGAGGATAGGACAACATTGTATTTTCTGCATTTAGATACTGTAATAACAGGGACTGGTGAAACGTGAACCTACGATGTGAGTATATCTTGCATTTGCATGGTTGAGAAAGGTTGTTGTGATCTGCTGTTGCTCTTAATGGTACATTTAAAGAAAATTCTCTTGCTACCAACAGTTGTTTATTTCTTTTTCTCCCACTATTTATTCAAATACTTTGTTTTTTTTCTTTACTCTAGTTTCCTTATGCTAGAATACTAGCTTCATTGTTTTTTCCTTCTTGATAAATGAAGTGCTACAGTACACCTTTTAAGTATTTTCCCAACTATTCTTCATTTATAAAATGCACGATTGTGCATATCTCAAAGTCAAATACACACCTGCTCACATGTAAAATTTGAAGATATGCTATTATGTCCATATCTTCAGGAAAAAAATGATAAGCATTATTTTTAATGTTTTCCAGTCTTAGACTTCAGACTATCAGCATAAATCTAGTGATAGCTTCCCAGAAGAGGGTCAGGTTTGAATTTTCTTTTACTGAAAATAACTAATTGGGCAGGTTTTCAACAAAGTATCGTTGTCAATAAATAAATAAATGAATAAATAAATAAATAAATAAATCTCATTACTTTAGATACTTAGCAATAGTCTAAATACACTTACATGTCTTAGCAGGTTCGCATGCTCGCCTTTTATTCTGTAATTCCCTTCCATTTCCTCTGAAGAAACATCAGTTTACATCTCAAAATGGAATCATTAGTTATGACATTTCATAGGAGATGTTGGGTTTCCTGGTACGATGAGTAATCATCAGCTGTGGTTGATGAACTTGCTCATTCTTTCCTATGAACAAATAATAGCTTTTATAATCAATTACAACAGGAATAAAACATATAAATAAGGAAATCTTAGGTGAATGTTTTCAGTACAGTCAAGTATGGTCATGTTTTTCACAATTTAGTAACAAGAAATGAGTAATCGCTTACAAAGGGATCTGCTAAGCCATGCAATTTTATCTCAAAGAACAATGACTATTTCTCAGACCGCTGATTCATGCCCCAGTACATCCATCTCTAAGGACCAGTAAACTATATCAATATAGCAGTGATTACTTCAGATCTTTCTGATGTCTGCATCCAGTAGAACTGCGTTGTAGCTGGGTTTTGGATTTCCCTTTATATGTAAAAATTTATATATACTGATATCAAACCTACGAATGCTGAACCTACAGTTTAACCAGTAAAATTTGTTTTCCCAACTATTAATTTCTGTTTAAGTAGGTAAGATACTAATATAGTCACTTTTTTATTTGGTATCAACTAAAACTACAATGTTGTATCAACAGTTCACATTTGGTTTTAGTTCAATTCCAGGTTTCCCCAAATTGCAGTTCATTTTAAAAGTGCTTTCGCTTCCAAAGCATCTGGTTGACATGGCTGGGTTCAGTGCCTTCCATGTGTGGCAGGAAGCTTCACTAACCTTTCATAAAGCTGCTAGCAGAGCTGAGTTGGAAAACACTGCGTACTTACTTGTTTTGGCATATGTTTGCAGTTGAAACTTGGAACAGGATAAATCCCTGAAGGTTGCACTAGCAACAAAAATGCCTGAGGAGCAAGAAGGGAAAGTGAGGAGATAAAGTGACTGGCAGAGCAAGAGAGTTCTGAAAGCATGCATTAAATATTAGGTGATATATATTTGCAAATGATTCTCATGAGTTCACCCATGTGGCAAATTCTGATGTACTGACTTGAAAGTTCCCCATGAATGCATTTTTTAATCTAAAGTAAAATCTCAGACCAAAAACTCTTTTATTTAGAGTGTGAGAAAGTTTCTCTTTGTACTAAAATAAAAGTCTTAGCCTCTCTCTTTACCTCCAAACCTCACAAAGATTAATTGCTAAAAGGCAGCTCAGGAGCTGCTAGGAAGCACTCTGGCTAAATTTCAACAATGTGACAGTATTCAGATGTTATAGCGATTCTGCATTGTATTTCAACAGCTGAATCTGTTACTTACCATATATGAAGGGTAGGCTTGTTATCAAACCATAAAGTTTTCTTCTGTTGACATAACT
Organism: Oreortyx pictus; assembly: GCA_036925125.1. Classification (NCBI taxonomy): domain Eukaryota; kingdom Metazoa; phylum Chordata; class Aves; order Galliformes; family Odontophoridae; genus Oreortyx; species Oreortyx pictus. The sequence goes on from JAUPFR010000001.1 coordinate 94,676,840, forward strand.
AAATAAATCTTTGAGTATATATCTGTTCTTCTAACTTACCTCCAGACTGTTTTTATTCTGAACATAATGAGGCTAACTTCATGAATTTGGAAATGCTGTATCAAGTCATAAGATACATGTGTAACTCTCAGACCCACTAACATTACAGCACATACTTCTTTGGCTCCTTACATCTGTAACATGGTTTTATGATTTTTGTTATTGGTATTCCACTTCATAACATCCTGTGAGTCGATGGGCGTTAAACAGTTAATGCTCCAGTTCCATGGACTGCTGAATTTCTAGGTACCTGGCTCTCAGAAGAGAACTACATACCCCAGAGGACTTTGTGTACCTGTTTTCCACCCAGAGGGAAAGATAAAACTGCATGCAAGTCCTGAGACTTCCTCTTTTGCTGGTCGTCTCAGCAGTGGAGGTTCCGTAGCTGTCTTGCCTTCAGCTTTAGCATAAGACCTCCTGTTTTCAGACACTCTCTCTCATTTTATTTGATTTCTTATCTTCAATTTCAATTATATTGTATTATACTATATTATTTTGCATTCAGACATCTTATTTAGCAGATTATTTCTCCTCCTCAGATCATTGCTGCTGTTTTGTTTTTAGGCACATCTCCCTACCCTCACCCTTTTCCACCTTTCCCTTTCCAGGGGCATGGGTACGTAGGTCCCCTACGTCACAGAACAGGGCCAAACTGGCATGTAAACTGTTGACAGTTTGGAACACTTTCTCTGCATTGAAATAAGTTCCTTTTGCTAAGTTTACAGTTCTGGAGGATTTTATTTTCACTTTAATTTTACCTCTGCTTTTATTTTTCAGCCCTTTCATTGATTGGTATATCTCCCGTTCTGTTTTCATCAATTTCTTTATCTATATGCTTTTTTCAGTTTTCTTATCTCCTATTCTTTCCTTTTTAGAGCTAGTTCTCCTGTCTTCCCACCTTTTCTCAATTTCTTATAGATTTTATTCTCCATTTGCCACTCACATTTTCACTACCCCAACATGTTTTTACCAGCACCAAATTAAAATCAATCACTCTTCCCACCAAATTATTGGGCTCACTGGCAGATGGAGGTGAGAGAATTTATGCTAGAATTCATTAGGTCCCCTGCAAATGGGAACTAACAAGAATGTTACCATACTAAGGGCAAGGCAAATTCCAGAAAGGTGTAAAGGTCCAGACTAATAGCAAAAAATAATTTCCAGTTTTTAAACATTGTCCTCAGTAGGTTCCACATCAGTAGCTAGAGACAGACAGTTTAAAACATTTTCAAAGCCTGTTCGGTAAGAAGACTGAACTGTTCAGCAGGCTGAGATAATTTCAGTTCTGGGAGGGCTGAAAGAACTGATATTTTAATCTTTCCCTCTCACAAAACAATCTGTTCCAGACATTCTCCAGATCCTCAAGATCCTAGGAGGGCATCTCTAGAAAGAAATACTGAAAGCTTTTCCATCATATTTCTGTGGAAACAGGTGCACAGTAGGGTGGTTTTACTCTGTAGATATACTCTGGATTGTTTCTGAAAACTGTTTGTTACTATTCCATCTGATGGGCAGTTTCTCAGCATGCCATCATGAGTAGAGCATCTGCTCTCCCTAAAATGTTTCCTTTAATATGAATGGTTGTAAGAGTTATTTGTTACTACAGTGTATTCATTCATGCTATGAAAAGGTTTGCAAAGCATTTCAGAATGCAAAATGGTGATATTGTCTGCTCAAGGGCATTTTAATATTTTTGTACCTGTGTCTATCATTCTTTTTCCTGATTATTCTTCCCTCTAAATAATTTAGCATATGTGGCAGTCTTCCAAACCTCAAACTAAAACAGTGTAGATAAACTATTTCTGTCTCCTCTATCACCATGTTCTGATGAAGACTCTTCAGGACACATTCTTGTTAATTTGGTACAACAGGGCTTTGGTGTGGTAAGCTTACTGTTTTAAAGTGCAGATAGTGGCAAATAACCAATCATTGGTAGAAACTGTGTTGCAAATGATGATCTTTGATATGGAAAATAACAGCATGCAAATGCTGCATTTATTGCACCCAGTGAGCTGAATGCTATGGAAGGAGGGAGGGAGATTGGTTTAGACACACAACGTTTTAACAACTGGTAGCCTTCTAAAACTTCAACTAGGTCAGAGAGCATTAATTTCTCAGAATCACAGAATGATTAAGCTTGGAGGGGAACTCTGTAGCTGATGAACTCACAGCATGTCTCTGGTTCTGAAAAACACCTAATAGCTGTGACGATACAGCCCATAGAGAGACAAGCTCTGGAAGCATGTAAGGAAAAAGGGCATTTTCCGATTTCTGGATATACTTTGTCTTAAAACAGTGAAATATTTTGGGATCTGACCATAATATTACATTGTCAGTTAGTAATAGGACAAGGGGGAATGCTTTTAAACTAAAAGACGGGAGACTTAGATTAGGTGTCATGAGGAAATTCTTTACTCAGAGGGCAGCGAGATACGGGCACATGCTGCCCAGAGAAGCTGTGGGTAATCCATTCCTAGAGGTGTTCAAGACCAGTCTGGATGGGGCCTCAGGCAACCTGATCTGGTCTAGCGTGTGGCATCACTACCTGTGGTTGGGGGAATGGAACAAGGTGATCTTTAAGTTCCCTTTCAACCCAAGTTATTCTATTATCTTGAAAACATCTAGTCTTAACACTTCACTCAAGCAAGATCAGCTGGAGCAGGTTGTCCAGGACAATGCTCTACTGAGCTCTGAGGCTGGGAATGCCTCAGTCTCTTTAGGAAGCATATTCAAATAAAAAAAAAAAAATTAAAAAAAACTGCTTTTTTTCATATAGGATTTCATATTTTAACAATCCATGTCTCTTGACACCAACCATAACAGTCTGGATCCCTCATCTTCTTTTCCTCCAGTCAGTTTTTCACAAACCTTGAAAAGATCTCACTTGAGCCTTCACTTCTCCAGGCTGAAGAGTCTCAGCAATCTGTCTCTGGAACATAAGAAAGCTGCTTCAGTCCCATACTGCTTATGGTTGCCCCGTGCTGGAATTGCTCCAGTATGTTCCATTCTTTTTTTCCTGTAGCTCTGGATCACACTGCTCTGGGTCTGGATGCAAAATATTGCAATTCTGAAAACATCAGTAATTTATTAGCTGCTAATTTCTAGTTCAACATTTCTTTCTTTATGTTAAAAATAATAATAATAATGTAGTATAGGTCAATATAGGTCAATGATTTTAAAACTTCCAAATTCAAATTTTATTACTACTCATTCAAGCTTATAAAGATATTTGTAATTAATAGCATCTTTTTAATATTTTTGGATAACCTTCAAACTACTAGAAGAACTACATACCACATTCAATGTACACATTGAATGATTTTTTTGCCAGTGAACTTTCTGTTTGGTATCCATTTTACAATTGGATTTGAATTAGTCTTAGATCCAAAATTCTGCACTGACTTCCTGTAAGCAACTCTCTGTAGAGAGATAGAGCATATGCAGTCTTATGAAGATGCTTTTGAAGCAGACCCACCATCCTTAAGAGACTACACCTGTAAATGCAACCTCAGGCACAGCTGAAGAGCACTTTATAGAGCATGTGGTATCCTGTGCACCTTTACAGACCCCCGTGACACAAGGCAGCTTAATATGCCATGAGGCACTCCTAGACAAACCACATGCATGCTGCCTGCGGGCTGTCTACAGGCTATCAGTGCAAAAGGCAGGTGGATGTTTCAGGCAAAGTGCTATGCTCACATCTCCTCCTTCAGACTGAAACCACTGGTGGGATTATGTGCAGGCACAGGGTCTGCCAAAACCACAACTCACAGCAAGTTCAGAACAAAAATAACTACATTAGATGTGATACATTAGGGATCTTTTCAGATTCCATATAGTAAAATACTCTTAGTGCTCACACATGTAAAGAAGCAAAATACAGTCTTGTTAGCCACCAAGATTTTATCATGGGTCTCATGATACCTGTAGATTTTTTTTTAAAGCCTCAGCTCCCTTTTATGAATGCTGATGCTTCCTTATTATTATCATTTTTTAAATCTTATGTTTCTAATCCTTATAGTAACAAAAAAAAAAAAAGCTTAGTAATACATGATTGAAGGTCGGTCTTAAAGCTTAAAAGCAGAGACAAAAGAAAAAAATAGTGGTAGGCTGTTTGCTGTCATTTTAACGTCTCCTGCTAGTTTGGCACTTGATGTGTGCCTTTTGAACATTCTGGCTTGACAATGTAGTAAACACTTCACCCTTATTGTCACCACAGGATCCAATATACTTTCCAATTCAAAACTTTTGCTAGGAAAAATGATAACCAAAAATACATCTATACTATAGGACAATATTCTTCAAAAAGGGCATAGAACCTCATGGTGCTGAGAAAAAAAAAATATATATATATTTATATATGTACATTTAATCTAGAAAAATAAGGACAAATTAAATTAAACAGTAAACATATATTTGAGGTTTCTCACGTCACAGTAAAAGCAAAGATACACATATCATTAGGAAACACTTGCTCTTCCTACCATTGTAAAGTCATCTGAAATGACACACTGAAACCAACATGGATACAGGCTGGAATGCATTATTTTGTCAGCAAATGCTGTTGGAAAACACACTGAAAGCCTTGTTGCAGGTCTGAAAAAACAATGAATATTAGAACAAATTATACAATGTGAGAGTTTTGCTGCACAGTTGGCTGAAAGTACAGATGTTTCTAACATTTCTCAGTTTATGGTATTTGCTAGATTCTGTTTCAATATTGAATTGCATGTAGATCAAATGCTGTGCGAGCCACTAGAAGAAAAATGTACTGGAGAAAACATATTCTCCATGCTAAGTGACTTCTTTAATAAGAACAGTGTTTCACAGAAACACTCTAAGTTTAACCTCTGATGGAGTAGCTTCTATGACTGGAATAAAGAAAGGATTCTGGGGTGAGGTTACAGAACTAGCACTGCATGTGTGCCATGGTTTTACCTTGAATAGATAAAATTTTCCTTGTAGAGGCTGATACGTTACTTTGTGCTGGATTTTTGGTGAGAATAGTTTCTGTTTCTGCAGTGCTGCACAGAGCCAAGGACTTTCCTGCTCCTTCTTGCTGTCTTGCCAGCCAGGGGATGGAGGGGAGAAACTTTCAGACAGATGTCATTTGTCTTCCCCAGAAACTACTACACACAATGAGCCCTGTTTTCTTGGAAGTGTCTGAGTATCTTCCTGCTGGTGGGAAGAAGCAAATGAGTTCCTTGCTTTGCTTGTGCACATACTGCTGTTGCTTTACATAGTAAACTGTCTTTGTCTCAATCCATGGGTTCTATTTTACTTTCCAATTCTCTCACCCATTCTACCCTGAGAGAGTAATTGAGTGGTTGCATGGTGCTGAGCTGTCTGCTGGGGTTAGACCAGAACAAAGTGAAAAGCATTTACAGCATAATTCATGGGCAAGCTGTTGCCACAAAGAAATCAGAGTCAAGAGTGCATGAAATTCAACTGAATCTCACTGATATAATTCAATTTATGAAAATAAAACATTTAGATAGTATAATCTTTACAATATTTTGTAATGAGACAAGAAGAGACAACACAAATGTTTGGTATCACAGTTTTGCTGGTTACCTCATGGCAGAGTGCTTATAAGTGTTGTCAAAATTAGAGGACTTACACATTTTTCTTTTACAGAACACAAGAATTCCAAATTGGCTGACCGCTAATCCGATGTCAGATCACTGTCAGTAGTTTGCTAGGTAGCAGATACTAAAAAAATAAAAAGTAAACAGGCAATGCATTCTTTCAAGGTAAAAAGATGAGATATCAATCGGTGAGAGATCATCTGCTTTCTAATGAAACTCATGCTATGGAGACATTTTTAAAATGGAGATTTGGAAATGTTTTCATAATTATGTGATTCAGTTGCATAAAACAATGTATGCCTCCTATAAAAATCACAGAATCACAGAACTGTAGGGATTGGAAGGGTCATCGAGTCCAGGCCTCCTGCCAAAGCAGCTCCCTAGCCCAAGTTGCACAGGTAGGTGTCAAGGTGGGTCTCTAATGTCTCCAGAGAAAGAGACTCCACCACTTCTCTGGGCAATCTGTTCCAGTGCTCTGTCACCCTTACTGCGAAAATCTTTGATATCAGTACCTTAAAAAATAAAAAGGAATGGATTGAGATTATTACATTATTTTTTAGGACAGCAAACAAAATACTCCATCTATTTCCATCTACCTATTTCTTTAAAATATTTTTTCCAGCTTAGATGGCCACTAAAACCAAGTATCAATATAATCAGAGCTCAGACTGAGAGTTGTATCATGATGTTCTGAACCAAGATTTTTAAAAGTAGTGAAACATACATATTTGATCACATTGTTCTCACTAGCAATATTTTAAAGTGAGAGCTAAAGGGATCTTCATACTGCAAATATTTCTATTTCAAAAATATTGTTTATTTCACCTTTATGTCGTGCTAAAAAAGATAGAAGCGTCTTCCAACTCTTCACATGTAAGGAAAGTGAAGAAACATACCAGCCCTGAGAAGCACTGCACTGCGGAAATTTTCAGTTTACAAACGTATTGAAAATGAAAGAGAATCAATATCAACAGGAAAAGAAGACCAAAATTTTGGATTGTACACGGCCTAGCAGAATGGAATTAACTTTCTTTTAGAAGCCCATTTAGTGGTCTTTTTTATTTGTGACTAATACATATTGATATAAAATCACTATTTTGGCTGTTGCTGAGCAGTGTTGCACAGCATCAAGTCATTATGTTTCTCTTGCTGTTAATTTGAGTGAGTAGGGTGCGGTAGAAGCTGGGAAAAAAAAAAAAAAAAAAAGAGGTGCCTTCCAAGGTAGCAATTGCTCAGAGACGAGCTGGGAACTGGTCTGCTTGTATGACGTGATAAGTGATAGCCTCTGCACCACATATTTTTTCCCCTTTATCTCTTTCTTTCACTTATTTAACTCTCTTTAACTCAACTGATGAGATTTTTCTCTTCTTATTCTCTCTCACATCTCACTGTGGTGAGGGACAGGAGGATGTTGTAATTTAACCTGTCAGGCAGCTGAACACCCCACAGTCATTCACTCTTCTTCAGTGGGTTGGGGGATGAAAATGAAAAGTGTAAGAACTTGTCAGTTAAGATAAGGAGAATTTAATAAGGAAAAGAAAATTAGCAAAAAAACAGGACAAACAAGTCAGCAACAGGCAACAAAAAGAATAAACAAAGTAAGTGACACACAATTGTTCACCATCTCCTATCTAACTGATGCTCAGCCAGTCCCTGAGCAATATATCAGCCCCTCAAGGGTAACTCTCCCTAGTTTTGTTGTTCAGCATGATCCTAAAAAGTAATGGAGCATCTATTTGGACAGTTGGGTCAGTTGTCCTCATCCGTGCGCACCTTTCTCTCAGGGCAGCACAAGAAGCTGAAAAGTCCTTATTTTTCTGTACACACCACTTAGTAACAGCTAAAACATCAGTGTGTTATCAACATTACTCACCCTAAATCCAAAATCCAGCACCATTCCCTCTACTAGGGAGAAAATTATGCTAGCAAAAATCAGGACAGAAAAGCTGTGTGGGTGCTTAGCTGCTGTCTGGTGTCAAGCCATCACAAAGATGGAAAGGGAGTACCACTGAAGATCTTCATAAGCTGGGTAAAACCTCAGGGAGACATCGCACAGTAAAAGGTATCTGTCAGAGATAAAAGTGTTTAAAACGCAGATGTTCACCTTTTGTTCCAAACAGGAAAAGAAGGTTTGCTTTCCTTTAGAAACAGAACTTGAACAGAAATGGTATTAAAAACTATTGTAAACACTGATTTACTAACCTGAAGACAATACATACCCTTTCTCACATTGTCTCTGTTCTAAGCAGGAAAAAGATTTCATATTCACTCAGAAATAAAACAGATCATGAACAGTAAGAAAACACCACACTCCTTTTGAAACACTGGACAAGCTCTGGAGGCAATAGTTAAGAGACAGCTTTTGAGCAACTGGGAACAGAAATGGAGGAGAGAACTAAATGGATGAGAACTGTTATTTTCCATATGGCAATGGATTGCTGTAATAATTTTAAGAACACGTTTTCTTTTTTCTTTTTTTCCAATTGATATTTCATACAACATGATACAAAATAAAACACTAAATTAACACTGGATTTCACCAGTTTAGCATCACTCACTTCAAGTTCTGTCTGTTTACACTAGCTGAGAAATGTATTTGGACTGATTGAATAATATAAATCTTCATCTAGTTAATAGTTAATTGTTCCAGTTGGAGGAATCATGATCAGCACATATATGGTCTTTTTTCCAGTTTTATTTCTCTGGAAGACAGAAACATTTTCAATTCACCTAATCAAGTTAAGATCAAGAATTACTTCTTGATACAGAGTATTTTATTTGCTAAATTCTAGATAAAAGCAGCATATATACATTGCTTGTATAGCCTTTAAAATAATGAGTGCAAAAAAAAAATGTACAAGCACCCTTGCTGTAATAGAACATGATTAGAATACAGTTTTAAGAAAATACTTAAATTTAGTGGGTGTTATGTTACTGGAGCTTCAAAATCCATGCAGATTCATAAAGAGTCTTTTTTTTTCCTTCTCACTGTTATTCACCTATAGATTAATTGCGTTCTTCTGTGCAGAGGCTATGATAATAACTATAATTCCCAACTGAAAAATAAATATACATGTTCTGTATTTTTTACTAAATGCCATAGCAATTCAACAGAGTTAATGCAGAAACAGAAAACTACACTAAGATAAGTTTACATAATGTAATGAAGCATCATAATCCATACAGTTTATGTTACAAAGAATATATGGTGCTAGAATAAGGTATGCTCAAAACTATTGTGTTTTCAGCCAATTCTGCACTCCAGTTTCTTTGTTTGCATGGTGAAGCCATGCTTATAACAAAAAAATAGAAGTCCCAGTAATTTGTTTCGCTTTTCCTTATTTAAATAAATAAATAAACAACAGAATAAAACACTAATAAAGTAAGGATAAATGAGTACTTGCTTAACTCATACCATACGTGCGAAAATAACTCAAAACACAATATTCTTCTATTTTTTTCATCCAAGTGGCTTGTCACTAAAGTATGAATGGAATTCACCTCTTGCATAGTTACATCACACATTTCAATCTAGTAACTGACCAAATGTGCAGGGACATATCTTTAGCCATGTGCATCATGGAATCCCTCTATTTTAGCAAAATTTAAAGCTTCAGTTGACACAAAAATAGCGTGTAAAACAAATATCCTTTTTCTAAAAGGAAATTCTGTCTGCATAAGTTCAACTAATATGATGCTTCATAGATCATCTTTTTATGTTATTGTTTCTAAAACATTTAGTCTGTAAAATTATAAATAAATAAAATAAAGGAGTAGCTTTTAGTTTTCAGAGCAGTGTTATATAAAGCACAAGAGGTTACTCAGTACTTTGGATATCAGAAACTACACACATGCTGCACTCTGTCTGGCAATAGTCAATGACCTGATCATCCATTAGGATCTTGAAGTAATGGTTTCCGTGCACCAATCAGCAGTCACCAGACAATTTCTTGAAAATTACCACACAAATTTAGACTCAACTATGTGACTGTGGAGAAAATAAGTTTGTAAAAGGGAGCACATTCTTCACATAAAGTAACTTCATATCAGAGGATGAGAACTGTTAAGACACCAATCATTACGTCAGTCTGAAAATCATCACAGAAAAAAGTGAAGTAAAAGCTGAGGTCCAGACAGAGATGTTAGAAGCTGAAGCTGAATACAGTTATGATAGAGAAAAGATAGACTTCACAACTTGAATAATGTGAATCCAGAGGTTTATATGTCCCTCCCACTCCCCATTTAACTTGATCTGTCTTGGATAAGATCAAGCAGGTGTGCTGAATGTGTAACTGCCATATTCACTACTGTTGGTCTTATTCCTCACAGCAGTGAGAAACCTATTGGTTTGACTGTTCCACTTACTGACCCCTTCTAAATGAGGTTTTCAATATGAAGGAAATTAAATTATGGGTTAACTTATGCCATCTAATTCTAAATAACTATGAGAGAACAGATAATACAAAACAAGCTGAGCAAGTATCAAGTGACGCTGCAGGAAAAATTGCTGAATTACGTGGATAGCAATAATAATCTAATACAATCCATTAAGGCCCAATATAATTTCGTGTCTGAAATCAGACTTGTAACCCAGCAGAGTCCTACTGTGAACCACAACATATGCAGAAGAAACTAATCCATAAATGAAAAAGAGAAGCTCATTTTGATAAAATAAAGGAGAAGGGGGTATAGGAACTAGACCCTGTACCATTACTCAGACTCAGCCATATCCAACCTGCAGGATTTTATTTGAAGTAAAAAAATGTAGGTGAATATATATCCAAATGGTACAGTAAGGTCAGATACATAATGCACCTATTAATGTGACAATAAATATGAAGCTGATAGAAAAAAACAAACAATGAAAATGTCAAGCAGTAGAAGGACAGAACATATCTTGAAATGCTAATGAAATGTCCAATGGCACAATATAGTAGCTAAAACAGAGTAATAACATTCATTCTGATTATTTATTCCATGTAAAATGAGCTGACATATTTATACTCTGACACAGTATTGGAGAGGGCAATGAGATTAGAGGTTAGAAACAGTCTGGATAAAGACAAAGCCTGGAACTAACACTTGTGTACCCAGGCAAAATGAGCAGAGCTCTAAGAAAGCAATAGATAAATCCAGAAAACAAAAGTATTAATTATTTCAGTAATTTGAAACACAGTTCACGTTAGTCCTAAGATGATATTTCTTTCACGTAGGCTTACAGAAAGAGAGAGCATAAGTACCTTTGTCTCATTCTTCTCAATTATATGAACTATTTTAGTACCTCCCGTTTGGTATATATTCTCTAAAGTATTTTCATACATACTGTTAGCCTAAAGGCCACAAGTTACGGGGGAACAATGTCTTCCCCCTTCTCTACTTCCCACCCCCATCAATTATACAACAAGGATTAAATCATTAATTTAGAATGTTTAGTAGTCACTACTGTCACAGAAAACTACAGAATACTTCTCCAGAGTGCACGGGAAACAGTACACTTTTGAGAAATGGACTTCACTTGAGGCAAAATCTTTTTATATAGAAATTTGTGGATAAATAGTCCTGAAACAGCTTTAATTAGGCCTATCGCTTCCTTACAATTACTCATGAATAAAAATGAACTTTTTTTTGGTCTCCATGGCAACTTCCCCCTATGAGACTTTTCAAAGAGTTTTTGCAGTTAGAATTTGTTGCCCAAGGATGTACAGAACGGAAATCCTCAATTTTTATGATCCAGTTCTCTGTACCAAGATCCATGATTCCTGGTGACATTTTTGACAAATAATGAAACAGTTTTATTCTTGTTTAATATTAAAAATATCTTCTATGTAAAAAAAAAAAAAAATAATAAAACACCCACAAAGGTTTACTCTACAAATGAACTTTAATTTGAAATAATGGCTAAGTCTTCTCTGTATCTGGAGAGGCACTTGTAGATAGGAGTGCTTTCTTAAAGAAGAGTACCTGCTTTAAGAAGCATTTTTTTTTTTTTTTAATTCTCCTACCATCTGAGTTTCTAAGGTCTTAGCCTGTGACAAGAGTCTTTTGCTGATGATAATTCTTCAGTCAAGAGTAGAAAAAAAATTATGTTCAATTCTCCGTATTTTACAACATTTTTTTTTCCCTCAACATCTAGAAGAAATAATTAAGCTTGAGCAATGGAGAAAAGAGGGGTGAGAGGTACAGGAAACAATATTTATACAGAATTCAGCTTTTCAGAACCTCAGTGTGCAAATCAACGTCTTTCTATTTGGTCCCTTTTAAAGCTGTATTCCTAAGGCCTCCTATCATGCTCCAAAACAGTCTTTTTTTCATAGACTCAATTTACACACTCTTTCCATTAAATAGAAAAAATAATCAGTCTGTTGCAAAAAGGAAGTGTGTTTCTAGACACAAGAATATGTTTCATTTCCATTGTCTTGTGAAAGTTACTGGTAGTGATGTTGGAAAGAGGGATCGAGGTCCTTAAGAGGACAAAATCGCTGATTGGTTGCAACCTGAGGTAAAAGGGAAGACATGTACAGCTACATATGATAACTTGCTCTATATATGTTAGTTAATGTCCTAGCTGTTTAATAGCTTGCTGGTGTTCATAAAAATGGCACAAAGGCTGAGGGGGAAAAGAAAGCTGATATGGCAAGATAGGAATGTATTCTCCCATGGTAGAGCTGCAGACCACACACAAAATTACGCACCTCTACTAGAGAGTTAGTGAGGTGAGAAAATAAATCCTGTCCTTCAGAACTCTCCAATCAAATCCCTTAATCCTTGCATACACTGACATTCGAATACTGCAAAGCCAAAAATAAGCAAATGTGATTAATAGTTACAAAAGAATCCAAAGTGAACCACGCTGAAAAAGATACAATAGAAATGTCGCCACCTGCTTTCAGCAGAGATTTCAAAGTATCCATTGATAGCTTCTGCCAGAAGGTAAAGAGATCTCAAAAGAAAAGCTTCCTAGGTTTTTTGTTTGATTGATTGTTTCAGAAAAACATACTATAGATCACAAGCACTTCCACCTGTAATAGGTTTTGCATGGATTTTACTCGTGCTTCTGTGACAACACATGACATTCAGGGCAGCAGTCCAAATTTCAACTATTATTTTAAAAGAATAGAATGTCAGTCTTCACTAATACTGTCATATGCCTTAAGCTTCTTTCTGGAACTCATCACATTTGACCCTTCGTATTACTGTAGCTGTTTAGGAGTATTCCTTCCCTTTAATTTGATAACCTGGCCATTTAGTGATGTCACTTTTGAATGTAAACTCCCAAAACAATGTGATATTCTTTGGAGTAAGATGATGATTGAACTGTATTTAAAATTTTGGGTTTGATGTTCTCAGGCCTACAGTATCTGCAACTCCTGCTGAATTTCAACAGTAGAGCAGCTCAACATATTACAAAAGTCTTATTTTCAGATATTTTTTTCCATTTCTTCTAAAGCCTCCTGAGATGTTTAGATGAGTAATCTGTTTGAGCTTTTGAGCATTTTCTTCCGTAACACACGTGTTCAGCTCTGTTATTGTTAGTAGCCTCATGAGCCTTTCTGTGCTGATAAAGGCTCATATAATGATCCGGGGGAAAATGAAGTATTTTTAATAAAGGATTACACTGAGCTTATAGAGATGGATATAAGAAAAAAAATATTCAAATGGGAGTCTAGCATGTTTGACAATGCCCCTGTAATTTACCCAGCTTTTAGAGATAAAATAAATGCTAGATACATTTATGGTAAAGGCAAAGGAATTAGAAATTTACATTGAATTTCTTATTCTCAAAAGATTTCTTGTTTGACCTTGGGCAAATAACCTCAGTCCTCTGTGCCCCCAGCCTATTTTAACAGTTCTGTATGTTTAGGCTGTAAAATACCGAAAAGTAGGCAATACCTAAAATTGAATGCCCTCCTTTTAATTGTGCCCTTGGTCGCAATTGCAACACAAATGCTATAAGCTCTCACACAGTTGGTGACTAAGGTAGAAACTAAGAATAACATTTGTCTGAGAAACCAGTTTATTTACTGTCATTTTAATGCTAACAGCACATCATCATGGGGTCTTCCTATCAAGCACAGCTTTTGCACTTACTAGTAATCAGCCCCTTAAAATTGTCAGTACATCATGGTCAGGCTTAGTTTGTCTGCTTGTGTTTTAAGTTCATTTCTTTCCCCTGAAATATTTGAGATGAAGACTACAAATACATCTGTCTAGCACTATTACAGGTAATGTAGTCAGTGATGAGATCAGTGTTTTCCAGTGCAGTTCCCTTTGAAAAGGGATAAGTTAGGATGCTGTGAGCTCACCCATCACACTTCTCTGAATCTTTACTCAGTAGGAACAGAATTGGCATATGTATGTTGCCAACTTGAAAATATTTTGCATTTTCATTGGTTTTGTTCTACCTATAAAATTACATGGTCACAAATACTCTTTCCCATAATAGACCAGTTGTGGCTGATAGCAGGATTTGGACAGTTTTGGAGTTAAACTAATATATTGCACTGTTAGCTCTTTAGATTTGGCAACCTGAAGTTTTAGAAAGAAATCTTAATGTTAAGTGGCTAAGTGGTTCAAGGATTAGCAGGTTCTCTCCTTAAGAATGCTAACTGGACCAATAATAAAGCACATTAATAATAAAAGAAAAAGGAAAAAAATACTTACCTAAATGTCAGATGCCTCCCACAATCTTTGTGTTGTAAAATATCACTCCCTCTATTTGGATATTCTCCAGTTTTTAACACAAAGTCTCCATAACTTCTCAGCAATAGTTTTAACCACTTCTGGTTCAAACATTAACTTTCTGAACAAATATCTCAGCAATATCACAAAGGCTTTGATTACATATAGTATTTATTGCTTTTTTTTCTTCTCCAATTTATTTGAGGGACAGCACAGGGGTACAACACTAAATATTCAGCATCCAAGAAGATTAATCCTCCTGAAAAACAGAACAAATTATGGTAAATCTTAGCAAACATGTGCCAGTTGTTGTTAATATCTATCCTAGTAGCATTCACACTGAAAAAAAAAAAATACAGAAAAATTGTATGTACAACCTGTACATTGATTTTACCCAGGAAGCAATCTAGGGGGGTTGGACTAGATGATTGCTAGAGGTCCCTTCTAACCCCTACAATTCTGTGATTTTGTGTAATTCTATGTATCTTCTAAAACAGATTGATTTACCTTTGGGATTTTTATCCATTTCTATTATTTCTGGCACATAAAACCACATAAGAAAAAAAAAATTCCACAGTTTGTGGGAAGTGGAATCATTTCCAGGAAGGATAACTCAGGAGATCCATTACTGAATCTGGTAGGGTATTATCATTTTATTACCCATTTTTGATGTTTTTTTCCCCCCACCCTATTTATCAAACCATGTTTTCTGTTTCCTCATATTTTTCCAGTATTTGTTAATCTACTTCAGATGCTTTGGAAGGTGATAGAAAATAAGATAGAGAATTAATCAGAAAATACTGTCCTTAAGAGTGATTGCTCACAGTTACTTACCAATTTATTTTGAAGGTATCTTTTTTTAAAGTTTTAAAAATGTTGCTTTGTTGGGTCATTCCAAGGATCCACTTTGCCTGCTGTCCCATTTTCAGTGGTTATTGACTGGAGTGATAAATGCAGCACATTACAAAATGTACATAGCCGTCCCCGTCATTAATATTCTCAGGTTCCGGTGATTTGAGGCTTAGATTTTTGATTGAAATGTGTGAATATATCTTGAGGCTTCAAATCAGAAAGCAAATAAATATTATAAGTACTAGGAGTCTTTTAAATAGATAAATATCAAATCCACTTTATTTATTTATTTTTGTTGACTATGGCATGAATATGACACTTGTACTATTTGCTTCTACTCCTCTAGAAGAAAAAAAAAATAAACAAAATAGGCCTCTCCAAAGCCTTTTGCTGTTGTTGCTGTTGCTGGAGTGAGGGAGAAATTATTACACTAAGGTTAAATTCCACACTATCCCTCCCCCCCCTCAAAAAAAGAAGGGGAGAAAAATATGATGAAACCCAATGCAACTACATTTTTCAATGGACTCCAACATAGCTAACATACAATTTTCCTCCAGAAATATTTATTCTTTACGCTAAGCACATTACCACATGAGATGATGGCATACTATGTAATCAAAAAGCATGAAATTTTTTATATTATTCTGTGTCTTTTAATTCAAATTACTATGGATATTGAAGTGCATATAGAAAAATCGATGTCTTGCAGAAGCAAAATGAGAGCCAATTATATACTATTGGGTTATCTAATTGGAAAGCAGGTTTACAGAAAATGACCCTGGGGACAACAGACTGCATATGAGCCAGTAGCATGTCCTTTCTCCAAAGAATGCTCTAATGGTATCATGAGATGCATTAGGAGTCGTGGAGCAAGATGATCTTTTCCCATCTAGTCAGCACTGGTAAGGTATCTCTGGAGCAAAGGGTTCAGTTCTGGACTCTCCAGAACAAGAGAGACATACTGGAGAGAGTTTGATAAAAATCCACAAAGACAAGGGACTGGAGCATTTCTCCTGTGAAGAAAGGCTGGGAGAGCTGGAATTTTTCATCCTGTAGGAGAGGAGGCTCAGGGGGAATCTTGACAATGTAAACAAATACCTGAAGAGAGGATGTAAAGGAGATAGAGCAAGGATGAAAAGCAGTGGGTGCAAACTGGAGCACAGGAGATTCCATTTGGACATCAGAAAGCACTTTTTCCAATGTGCAGGTGACTGAGCACTAGTATGGGTGTTTCAGAAATTATGCAGAGTCTGTCTCCTTTGAGATCTTCAAAAGCTGCCTGGGCACAGCCATTAGCAGCCATGCCTTCACTAGATATCTCTATATAATTATCTACAAGCTAGATAGGTGAACCATCATCCTCAGAGTAGCTCATCCTACAGTTGGTAACATCTTGTTGGTTCCATGTATTTTCATGTTATTTTCAATAGTTGACTATTTCTGTAGACTAAAAATTAAAATATTTTTCTCCTTGTTTCGCATTTTGAATTCCATTAAAACATTTTATTTATAAATGTTTATTTATTTATTATAGAAAAAAAAATTTTTAATGTAAAGAGTAATAAGAAGGAGAAAAATGACAGAAGGAAAATATACAAATATATAACCCCTGAATGAAATTAATGGAAAAAACCATACAGCTAGGAGGAAAGATGCCTCCATGAACCTTCAGTTTTGAGAGTAATAAATTAGAAAAGGGGAAAAAAAAAGTTGGTAAACGACCTGTGGATCCTGACTCTCTTTTTTGTTTGCCATATATTTGTAATGCATTTAAAGAGAATAGGAAGATAACACCCAGAGTGGCTAGACAGAAATGAAGAATGTAAGAATGAAAGTCCAGCAAACAATCTGAATTAGAACAGTTATTCTAACACATACCCTAAAGATCACTTTCAATCCATAAGAAGAGTTTATAGAAGACTGAAGAAGTAAAAGCTGCAAAATAGATTTCTTTTTTCCTCATTTGTATATGAGATTGCTGGGGGCTACACATCTTTAGGCATGGCATTTGGCATTTAATTGTTTTCCAACAAATGAATCAAATTTAATTTTTTTATTGATTTATTTTCTCTCAGTGTCACATACTACTTGTATACTAAAGAAATGTATGGAAAGAGAGCAGAGAAAATATGTTAGTGTAGTGTTGACACACAGCAGCTCTGGAAACAACTGCTTCAGGATATGCCTTAAGCAACTTTTGTATGTTAAATAACCATATCAGGAGAAAAGTAATTTTCCCAGGCTGATAGGTTTTTTTTGGAATCTCAATTACAGTTGCTTCAAGGACTGACTTGTAAACTAGACATCAGGTAAATGAGAGACATCAGATTTTCAGGAGCAGATGAATTGCTTTTCAGTCTTAGGGAAAAATAGGCTACAGGATGCTGAGGCTTACAAAATACAAAACAATACGTTATTTCAAATAAGTAAAATACATGATAATGTATGTCTGATCACCAGAATACAGTGAATGAGGAAATTGACTTGATTTGTGTCCTAGATATAAAACATAGGAAAATGTTGTCAAGACAGTGAATTTAAATTTACTTAAACTAAAATAGATTTTAACTTAGATTCATGAGAAGTTTGAAACCATGTATGATAAATGTAACCAAAAACCCCCAAAAAGGAAAGCAAATAATTTTCCAACAGGAAAAAGAAAATTGCCTTGAAGGAGAAAACCACATTAGCACCATTACCACAGCAGTGCTAATGGCTTATCAAAATACTACAGTCCAATCCACTTAAGTAGGACAGCTCCATATATAGCTTACTGTCTCTATTGACCTGTTTTAGATTAATAATTTTAAAATTGAAGCTACTGGTCCCTCCACCCCCCCAAAAAAAAAAAAAAGAAACAGAACAAAAAAAAAAAAAGCGCAACAACAAGGAAAATCACCAAAATCTATTTACTGAAAGCTTATATTTAGAATTTTATATTCTGCTCCTGAGAATGTGTTCTCCTTTGATTTTGATTTCAACTCAAGGTGAGACATATGGATTCACGTTTCTTTAAATCTCAGCTGATTATATTAATTATATTAATACATTTGAATATATTTATATTAGGGGTGTCCACAATGGAAAAAAGAAAATAAACAAACAAACCCTAAATCCCTACTTTCTTTAATTAAACAGGTTAGTCTTGTTTCTGACTTCATTTTCTAGTACATATAAATAACTTGGAGCCCCTCAATAAAGCATCTAAGCTGATTAAGCCAGTTAAATAAATCAAGTATATTCCAAGTTAAAAATAAGCCATTTTTTTGGTAGGATTTTTCCTCTCAAAGATCTACATAAATTTGCAGACTACTTTATGCATATAAATTATTTTAGCACTCATTAAAATGCATCATTTCAAGAATGAACAGCCAGCAAACAGCATATGGCTGTAAGGAGAATTATCATATTTCTTATTTTGTTAACAAATAAAATAATTTTATGATTTAGACTCTGAGCAAACACAATCAGTGTGAACCTGGTGTCACCTACATGCTTCCCATGGCCTATTCAGTCTTGCCTACAGCTAGTACAAGTGTAGAACCTTCTGTTCTGACTGTCTTCTGGGCATACAAAACAGCAGAGCAATTACTGAAAAGCCATGATAATAGGTAGGTGTCTTCAAAAGTAATGCCTCCTATTCACTTCTAGGGAAACTACAATAAATACAAAGAGCAAAATAACACTTCTTGATAGAGCAAATTCTCACCTATAAAACACTATTTCCTAACATAGTCATCACCATATGCTATGTATTTTCATTAGTGATGAACAACAGTCTGCATGCTGAACTTGTAAAAAATCTGCACCAGTGTAGGTGGTCTTACTCTTGCCACTGCTGACTCGCACCACCCACCTCCTCTCTGTGCTCACAGCCGCTGTTTCATCTCTGGAAACATTCAGCAAGCATCAGTGAATGCCAATGGGTGTGATTTTTTACACATGGAATAATTTAATGACACACCTTTGCTTCACACACATCCATGCCAGACACCATTTTGTCAAACTGCCCCTCTGCTACCATCTGCCATGCAGAAACAAAAGGAAATGGAATGTTGGTGGGAAGGTTCAGTCACTACTGCCATACTATCAACATCCATCTCTAACATTGTGGGCCAACATAATAAAATAGGAGGTAGTAATTTTGGAACATTCCACATATATATTCAAGAAGGTATTAAGAAGCAGATACCTCTACGACTATGGAAATGGATCCAGAGTAATAATGAACACAGCTACTTGCAACATGTGTGATAACCTTATCTGAACCACAAAGCTTTTAATACCATTCTACTCCACAAATTTTCACTGGAAGAACAGTGGCTAAACAGAAGTTCAGAATAAATATTGACTATCAGTACTACTTTCTGTAATATGGTTGTCTTAGCAGAGTCTTTTTTCAGTCTCAAAGTATTAATTTATCAAATCTCTGAAGAGCTTGCAAAATCTGCCTCAATCACTTCCTTATTACAGACGCAGAGTACACTGGAAATCATAGTTACAAACACAAGTTAGCAGAAAGTGTTTCATCCAGATAGATCTGGTCACAAAAAAAGAGAATGGTAGTGTAGGTAATAAACCATATTCAGGATAAACCATAAACAAGATAATTTGCACATTGCATCTAGACTGCTCAATTAACCCGAACCTTAGGAGACAGTTTTTTTCTTAGAAGAAAATCCCAGACAAATACAGCCAAGAGTATCCCGGGCTACATTAGGAAGAGTGTGTCCAGCAGATAAAGAAAAGCATTCCTTCCCCTCTTAAGCACTTTTAAATCCAATTTTAAGTACTGTGTATCAGTTTGGGTTCCCTTGTAAGATGACAGACAGAGAATCAGATTGGAGTGAGTCCAGTAAGAACCACTAAGATGATAATTCCTGAGAATCTGGTATGTGAGGAGTGGTAAAGAGATCTGGTTTAGTTCAGAATTATGAAGAGAAACCTTGGGAAACATAATCTTGTTCTGTCTCCTCTCCACAGTGCCTCACAAGGAAGCTAAAGACAATCTCTTCTCAGAGGTAGACAAGAACAGAAAGAAGGAGAATGGATACTGGTTGTAACTGAAATGAACCGAATTTTCCATTCTACATTTTCTCCACAATGAAGGAGATCAAATGCTGGAATAGGTACCCAGAGAGCTTGGATATTACTAATGCTACCAATATTCAAAACTTGACTAGATGTGGCCTGAGCACTAGATATCCTTTGATCAAGCTATTTTGGGCTATTCTTATGATAACACATTACTTTCACTTTGATCCAGCCTTCACGAAGATAGCATCTGCAATAGGATCTGCATTTCAATTTCTTCCTTCTACAGCAACATAAAGAATGCTCTACTCCTGAGGCAGAAAAAAATTAATTCCTCAAATATTCTTTTTACAACTGTCTTAGTATAGTTTCAAATGAAAAAATATAATACATCCCCACAGAAAACGCCTAATTTTACTAAATTCCGAACTTGCACAGCCCTTTCATTTTTAAGATATTCTGAGTCATATTAGATTTTGATGTGATTTAGAACCCCAGTTTACCTAGGAAATTGAATGTCAGCGTAAGGAATAATTAGCAAATATTTGATTCCTCTTGCAGTTTCACACGCAATGATTAAATATAATAATTACTGATTCTAGTTAAAATCCACTCTATTGAGTGGAAAAAACATTTTTTGAGCCATCTGTTCTTTGGGACTCCCACAAATTAATTCCAATAGATATAAAATTTACATATGTTTAACTGCCCATCCAGAAGTATAACTCAGAAAAAAAAAACACACAGGAAAGTACAGATATTGAAGTATTTGAGAAGACAGACACTTCAGAGTTTTACTAATTATAAACTACACACAAATTATCTTTTAAAAACAAAGTTATAGGTGCTTTTACCTGTAGATATAAATTTAGATGAAATTTACCTATTTGAATTATTACAAAAAGGGGCCATTTCTTCTGTGTAAGGTAAATTGAAGATTGCTAGCTTAGCTAATACATTGTCAAGGTTAATTCATCGGTGCTATACTGCTTCATGAAGAGAAAGACCTTCCTGTTTCCAAAAATCACTAAAGCAGCATTTGTTACCACCCTCACTTTTCCAATCCATGCTTTATTTTCATATGATTACTAAAGTTCAGAATGCAACCTAGAGAGAAATGCAACAGTCTGCACTACAAAGAAATTCTTCTGTAATCAGAACAGATGTCACCCCAGACACAAGAGCAGAGCCATGGCGCTGTACCGTGTGTGGCTTAATGTACTTTAACTACAATTTAATCAGGCAGTTCTAATTTGCTAATAAAACAAACCAACTTACCAAACTCTCTGAATTTTTACAGTATTCAGAAAAAGATTATCTTTAATAAATATTATCCAAATATATTTAAGCAATTATTTTTCATTCTTGAGAAGCATTTTTTTTCCCTAAAGTGACAGAAAATTGTGCTGTTATCACAACAAAACAAAACTATTTAAGCTTCAAATAAAAAAGGACAGATCAAATCAATTCAGACAAATAACAAAACCATTCTAGATAAGCATTTTACCCTATTTTGTAGGTGGGGTGTTTTTTTTTTTTTTTTGTCATCTTACATATTTACATGGGAAAGAAAAGTATTCCTATTTCAAGATGAGGAAGTTTTATACTAGCTCCAAAAGTACTGTCTCCTATTTTATTATGTTGGTCCTTGACATCAGAGGCAGATGTTAGTAGTACGGCCATAGAGGCTGAACCTTCCCACCAATATTTTGTTACATTTTGTTGCTGTGTGACAGATGGCAGCAGAGGGACAGTCTGACAGAATGGTGTCTGACATGGAAGTACATATGGAGCAAAGGTGTGTCATTGAATTCCTCCATGCTGAAAAAATTGCATCCACTGACATTCGTGGATGCTTGCTAAACATTTCTGGAGACTGTGAGCACAGTGGGTTGGTGGGTGGTACATTTCAGCAGTACCAGAAGTGGACCTACAGGAAAGCTGATGAGGGACTTTATGTAAGGGCACGTAACAAGGGGAAATATCTTTAAACTGGAAGAGGGTAGATTTAGACTAAATATTAGGAAGAAGTTCTTTACTGCATGAGCTGTGAGAGACTGGAACAGGTTGCCCAACAAGATTTAGGTGTTTTAGGTGTCCAGTTGTACTGGATGATCTAGTAGATCTTTTCCAACCTTGGTGATTCTATGATACTATAAAAAAAACATGCCCCCTCCCTAGAAGCATTCAAGGCCAGGCTGGATGGGGCTTTGAGCAATCGGGTCTAACAGGAGGTGTCCCTGCCTATAGCAGGGACACTGGAACTAGATGACGATCTTAAAGCTCCCTTTCAACCCAAACCATACTATGATTCTATGAGTCTTGTGCAGAGTGAAATTAGAACAAAAATGGTAAGTAGAAAACTGCAGTTTCAGGCAATTGCAAAGGCATGGAAAGCAACAGAACAGGATGAAATCACAAACCCTCAGCTAGATACATTCTTCTTCAGTCAGTTGTCTGTCATTAAAGGAAAGGTAGCTGTTTGGTGAGATTACAAAAATTTTAATTTATATATTAATACTGATGTATTGTTCAACTTTTCATCCCTATCCTTGAAGCTCAGTCAATTTGCAGGTAAAATCAGAAAAGCAATAGTTTAAATTAGGAATTACTGGCACACCTGACAAAAACTGTTGATTTCTTTTGTAGCCACTTCACCATACTCTAAAATTCAGAGTATTCAATATCTGATCCACAGATATTGCAGATAAAATACTCCAGACTGCAAATATTTAAACTCATTAATCATTTGAATCCTATTGTTTGAATACGACTATACGAATATCACGTGGCTTTCTTTTCTTTCCTTAAACAGAAAGACCATAAAACAGGCAATAAATATGCAAAAGGGTCATTTCCATAGATCTGACAAGTGAAGAAAAATAAAACAACAGATTTTAAGGACAATGACACAGAACAAGAACAAACAAAAAAAGTCTTTCGTTTCACACTATCAACTATTCAAAGCAATATAAAAATGATGATGTGCTCCCTCCCTTCAAATTTTCTACTGTGAAACAAAATGTCAGTAGGTGTTGAGTAACAGTTAAAGAAAATACATTGAGGCACAGAGAAGTCTATAAAAATAAATAAATAACAAATATAAAGTCAAGCACCATGAATTCTTGACAGTAAATGTTCACTCTAACTGCTAAACGTAAGTGTATTACAGTGAAAATATTACTAAATGAGGAGGGGAATATAGACATCTATTTTAATCTATTTGCATATAATTTTAATCAAGCCATTTTTCATTGGATGAAGAAGGTTCTGTTCTGGATTTTAAAGCCTAGAATGTCCTTAAAATCAGTAACTGAGTCATTGGAAAAACTGAATTGAGATGGAAGCAATAGATCTCTAAAACTGTTGGTTAATTTTACAGGCCTAATACATGACAGACAGTTAATAAGAACTTCCTGAAGTCTAAAGTTCAACTACAATTGTGAAGCACAAGATTATATGCGAAAGCTTCTCCAAAGTTACAGTTAAGAATTTTATCTTCTAAATTTCTATCAAGTAAAATTCTAAGTCCAGATTGTCTTTCAAAAAGATCAAGAGAAACAAATGAAAACCATATGAATTTTAATTGAGACAAATTTCACTGTAAATTTATGGAGACAAGCAGACCTTGAAGGCTTTACACTTTATACAGCATCTAATAATAAAATTTGCTTCATAACTTATGGAGATAAAAATCGAAAACTTCAAACTGGTTTATAATATGAATTGTTTACATAACATCTGTGCCATTCATTGCCATACTGTGGGTTTTTTTCCATTATTATTCATTTTCTCAGAGAAAATAAGAATAAAGAAAGTGTCAAAACCAAGAGAGTGCATGCATCCTGTTGTCATCTTATATGCTTTTATGTCAGCCTTATATGCTGTTTACAATTCTCAGTCGTGCTAGAAGTGTGAAGGACTTCTGACAGATTTCTTAGGCAAAATGAAAAACTCCTTGTACCTGCATATGGCAGGCAATACAGAAGCCTTTCTCTATGGCCTTTCTCTATGGATCAACTTAGTGTCTCTTTATGCTGAGAAAGGTCTGTTTCTGTAAGTCAGAAGAACATAGCTTCTAGCAGTTGCTGAACATTTCCCTGATATTTGAGCCCATTTATCAACAGTTAGAAAAACAGAAACCTGAAGAAGATATTACCTGATGTTAACACAGAGAGGGGAAAATCTATGGAACGCATAGAATCACAGAATGCCTTAGGCAGAAAGAGATCTTAAAGGTCATCCAGTTTCATCCCCCTGCCATGGGCAGGGCTGTCTCTCACCAGCTCAGGCTGCCCAGTGCCCCCATCCAACCCAACATTGAAAGTCTCCAGGGATGAGGCACGCACAGCTTCTGTGCCTCATCTCCCTTTGAGTAAAAAATTATATCCTAACATTTAATCTGAATCTCCCCCTGCTTTAAAACCACTCCCCCTCATCCCATCACTAACGGAGCATGTTATAAGCCCCAGTGATTGGAAGATCACGATAATGTGATCTTGGCCTTCTCTTCTCCAACCTAAATAAGACCAACTCCCGCAACCTTCTTTCATAAGACAGGCATTAAAGCCCCTTGATCATCTTTATGGCCTCCTCTGGACCCATTCCAACAGCTCCACATATTTCCAGGCCTGGATGCAATACCTCAGGTGGGGCCTCATGTGAGCAATACATATGAGGACAATGACCTCTCTCACCCTTCTGGCCAACTCTCTTTAAACGCAGTCCAGAAATCTAGTATATTTTGAATAAGTGCAGAAGAAAACAAGTCCAGCTTGTTGCTGGTTTCTCCTATTATAAATGAGTTCATTTACTGATATATTTTAACAACAAAAACAAACAAAAAATAAATAAAAAAAAAACAAAAAACAAACAGCATTCAATAATAACTTTCACCTTTTAGCTACTACTTGAAAGAGATCATAAAAGGCTTGAAATGAAGACAGGGCAAAAATCTCCACGACATGTAAAGTTTGTAACATTTCAATACAGAAATACCACAAGCATGGACTACTAACAAACGTGTTTCAGACTGCTGCCTTAATAACAGGGATCCAATAAACTTCTAGAAACCAACGTGAAATAGACCAGAGACTGCTGAAGCAAAACTTGGGCCTGTTGAAGACTGAGCATCAAGACAGTAACAAACAATGCAATGACACATAAGATGTGAACTTGAACCCTCAAGGAGAAAGGCACAGAAAGCTTATAAGGTCATTGCTACATGACTGCTGTGAACTATGAGAAGATGAATACCACTGAAGCAAGACAGAAAGGTTACAAACAACTGGCCCAAGGCTAGAAATGAAGAAGTAATAGCTCAAAGGCTAATCTGGCACAGGACAGAAGGTTACTACTGTAAAACAAAAGCAGGTCTCTATAGAAAAGGAAAGAGAAGTGTTAATGAAATAAACGTAAAGCCTGAACAAAACTAAATATACAATGCATGCTGATCCAGATTTTTATGAAGATCTTGTTTACTGATGGAATAACATAATTTTACTGAACATACTCCTGCTTAAAACCGAGGTACATGATACCAGAATCAAGCCCATGGGGCACACAGATATCACACCTTGAAGGAGTTGGTAGATTAAAAAATACGCAGGTCTTGTCTCAATGGAGACAAAAATGAGATTTTTTTTTTCTAAGGGTGAGCATTATATTTTTTCCAGTAACCTCATATATCACAGAATGACAGAATTGTGAGGGTTGGAAGGGACCTCTGGAGATTATCTAGTCCAAGCCCCCTGCCAAAGCAGGCTCCCTAGACAAGGTTGCACAGGTAGATGTTGAGGTGGGCCTTGAACATCTCCAGAGAAGGAGACTCCACAACCTCTCTGGGCAACTTGTGCCAGTGCTCTGTCACCCTTATAGTGAAGGTGTTCCCATGCGCATTTGTACAGAATTTCCTATGCAGAAGTTCATGGCCATTTCCCCTCGTCCTAAAATCACACGCTGCAGAGAAAGGTCCAGCCTCATCCCTTAGAATCATATAATCACAAGGTTGAAAAGGACCTACAAGAACATCTAGTCCAACCATCCACTCATTACCATTGCCACCCCAAGCTACTAAACCATATCCAGTAGCTCCTCATCCAGAAGCCACTTGAACACTGCCAGGGATGGTGACTCCACCACCTCCCTGGGCAGACCATTCCAGTGCCTGACCACACTCTTGAGAGAAAAAGTTTTTCTTTATGTCCAATCTAAACCTCCTCTTGTAAAACTTGTGACCATTTTCTTGGGTCCTGTTTGCTGCCTGGGAGAAGTGGACAGACCCCTCCTCATCACAACCTCCCTTCAGGAAGCTGTAGAGTGCAATGAGGTTTCCCCTGAGCCTCCTCTTCTCCTGACTGAACAATCCCAGCTCCCTCAGCTGCCCCTCATAAGACTTGTGCTCCAGATCCCTCACTAGTTTTGTTGCCTTGGGAGCTGCATTTACGGATTGCAGGCTTTGAGTTTGCTTGAGCTATGCACCCCAGGATCCCATTGGCCTTCTTGGCCAGCAGGGCACGCTGGTGGCTCACGGTCAACCTGTTGTCCACCAGAACACCCAGGTTCCTCTCTTCAGAGCTCCTCTCCAGCAGGTCATCTCCCAGCCTGTACCAGTGCATGCAGCTATTCCTCCCTAGGTACAAGACTCTACACTTGCTCCTGTTAAACCTCATCTGGTTCTTTTCTGTTCAACTCTCCAGCCTATCCAGGTCTTGCTGAATGGCAGCACAGTCCTCTGGCATTTCAGCGATTCCTGCCAGCATCATGTCATCAGCAAACTTGCTGAGGGTGGATTCTATTTCCTCATCAAGGTCATTGATGAAGATACTGAACAGGACCGGACCCAGCACCAACCCCTGAGGAATACCACTAAGCACAGGCCTCCAACTGGACTCTGCACCACCTATCACAACTCTCTGAGCTCTACCAGTCATCCAGTTCTTGACTCACCTCACTGTCCACTCATCTATTCTATACTTCCTCAACTTTGTTATAAGGATGTTTTGGTGGACAGTGTTGAATGTCTTGCTGAAATCAAGGTAGACTACATCCACTGCTCTCCCCCACCCACCCTGACAGTAATGACATCATAGGAGGTCACCAGTTTGGTTGAGTATGGTTTCTTCCTGGTGAACCCATGCTGACTACTCCTGATAACTCTCTTCTCTTCCAATTGCCTGGAGACAGCATCCAGAACAAACTTGCTTTCAAAGAGATCCTTGAATTAGAGCAATAGATTTTGTGATATACACAGCCAACAGTTAGTTATATATAAAAGAATGAAAAGTAAGTATTTTCTTAGTTTGCTCTAAGCAAAATTTTAATCCCTTTCTCCTTTCTAGGATCCACAGTAAGATATAGGAAAGCTTCAGTAATGAAGAGAACCATGACATCATGTTTTTCTTATTATTATTTTTCTGCTCTTAAATTGAACTATACTTTGAGTCATTAGGAGTATTGTAATATTCATGACAGCCTCAGCTAGCCACGTAAGTAGGATTCTGAATATGTATGAACTCTTAGATAGAACGATCTTTTATCAGAAAACTTGGAATTCATTCTTTCCTGGAGTCTTTGATACATTGTAAGGCACAGAGAGACTGTCAACATTTTTTGCATCAGCTAAACTGGAAATTGCAAGTGATCTTTTAAACTGAGGCAAACACAAGGTATTGCATCTTTGTTTAATCCTCTTTCATCAATAGCTGTACTGAGTCATACAGAAACATCCATACAGTCATCAGTAGTTATTCTTTAAATATAAGAGACTGTTGTAGAAAGAGGTACAAAAGAACAGGTTGTGCAGCGTCAGCTCTGTATTAAGCTAGCACACACTGAATATCTTTACAATAGTAAAAACAAACCCACATCACTGCCATGTATGCCAAACCAGTTAGGCTGTCAAAACACAAGCAATGATTTCACAGCTTGATGAACATGACAGGGGGATAGGACAGTGGCTGCTCCATTTGCTATATCTTGACTTGTTCTTCAATTCCGCCTCTTTTGAATTCTACCAGGTAATCCAACCAACATAGTATCTTCCATGACAATAAATTCTCCCACACCCTTGCTGACAACAGTAGGTGATAGTATGGGAAGTGGACATGGTAATGAAACCATAGGAAGCAGTCACTGTCATGGAGCTATTTGGGCAGGACATGCTATCTCCCAGTTCAATCCATATCCCTTACTTCCCAGTGAGTCAGACTCGAGTGGGCTGAAGCAGACAGCCACAAACAGCCACAACCACCCAATACTGCTGCAGCCCCTGTGCACACATGCCCATAGCCTACCTGAGAAGTCAAGTCAACAGGAGATCAAGATCAGCAAAACTGAACACAGGCATAACTGCAGCATAGCTCAAGCAAACTCAAAGCCTGCAATCCACAAACACAGCTCCCAAGGCAGTGTGTTGAAGCTCCAGACAAGGCTTCTCAAAATTCCTTTAACTTTTAGCTTGCTCTTTTTTTGTTGTTTTTTTATTTTGATCCAAGGTAACACAGGATCGTATGACAGCTGGCCTTAAACACAGGCAACCTAAAACACAGGAGGAATATGAAGTGGCTGCAGGTAGCAGTGTTGAATTCTAGACCTTTACACAGACTATCCTTAACATGATGTAATTTGTTAGTTGGACAGTTGGCTTGGAGAATTTACTGTTGATCATTACTGCATGGAACACTGATAACTTAAACATCTGTAATTCTCATGCAAATTTAGACCACTTTAGGTAAAATGCTCTGTGCCCATATAATCCCTAAATCACTGGGTACTGTGGAAGGTTTGTAAAGAAAATCAAACGTAATTTCTGCCTGTTAGGGTAAAAACAATGCTCCATCTGTCGAGCTTTCTTGTACCATTCTCTACAACTGATATGAAGAAATGGGATTTATCTACTTATTTTAAATATGTAACTGAATATTGGAACTGCAGAAAACTCCCAAGTCCAAACGGAGCCTAAGCAATGAGTGAACCAAGAGCAGCCCTACAGAGATGGCTGGCTGATGAAAAGCTCAGCATGAAAAGCTGGCAATGTGCACCTGTACCCCAGAAAACCATCTGTATCCTGGGCTGCTTCAAAAGAAATATAACCATCTGGTTGATGGCAGTGACCCTGCCCTTCTATTTATTCAATTCTTTTGAGATGCCACCCACAGTACAGCATTCAGCTCTGGCACCCACAGCACAAAGAAGACACTGACATGTTAGGGAAGGTTCAGCGGAGAGTCACAAAGACATTCGAAGGGTAGGAGCACCTCTTATATGAAGAGGAGCTGAAAGAGTTGGAACTGATTGATTCAGAGAACAGAAGGTACCAGGGAGACCTTATAGCATAATTCCAGTAGTTACTGGGGAATCTACAAGTAAGATGGACAGTGACTATCATGCGAGTGTAGCAGTAGATCAAGGAGTAATGGTTTTAAACTCAAAAAAGTGTAGGTTTAGATAAAGGAAAGAAAATTTTCACTATAAATGTGGTGAGGCATTGGTGGATTCTCCATCTCTGAAAGCATTCAAGACCAAGATGGATGGGGCTTTGAGCAACCTGGTCTAGCGGGAAGTGATCTTCAAGGTCTTTTCCAACACAGACCACTGATTCTATGAAAAATGGTCTGCAAAGAGCGAAGACTTCACAACAGAATTACAAATATTAGAGGTGTACATAGTATGAGATGAGAAATAAATCATAAAAACAACATTGATATGTTTTTTGTAAATTATGAAATGGCTTTGCAAACTCTGAGTTAATCTCTGAGTTAATTTTAAAACATGTAAAACAGATCAGGACATTATTTTGCCAGTGCTGACTTGAACAAAGCTTCTCAATTCCCAGAATCCAATATAGTTCAATATAGTTATGCATATTTATGCTAGAACTTGATTATTATCAGAACTACATTATATTGCTCATCTAAATTTCCCCAGAATATACACTTCCACCATGTGAAAAAAAGTGTTAGACGCTTCATGCTATGAAGCATCTCTTTATTCTTCCACGTAGCATCCGTATAATGATGGGTTTCCAGCACACAAGGTTATTCTAGCAGTTAGCAACTAAAAAAGTATTAAAGTATCCTAGCTAGACTATTACTACTGTTGTACAAAGCAGGATGTGGTGTCAGGTTCCAGAATGGGACAGATTCATGAGCCCCCTCCAGTTGCTTTCCACTGCTTTGGTAATGGAAAGCAGCCTTAAACCCACTTTAGCTGAACATTTAATCCAAGTCTATGGTTATTTTGCACTGTCTGTCAAGTACAAAGCAGCTGGAGCTTACTAACAAATACAGCTTTCTATTTATGTATTCTAGTGGCGAGGGATTAATTTTCAGACCATATGCAATTGCTTACTGGTGAGAAAGGTTTTTATACTTTCCACATAGATATTATGCAATATAACATTCTAAGAGGGTATAATACTACAAGCTGTGAGTGATTCAAATCAGACACACACAGCAGTATAGAGTCAAACACTTTCCTTTTCTAATTTGAAATTGTTTTCACATACAATAAATAATACTTTATCCTTGAAGGGTTTTCTTTCATTTGTGGAAAGACCAGATGGGTCTCACAGGCCATTCACAGTTAAGAGAAAAATAGCATTAAAAAAAAATCCCTTTCAAGAGGTGAGATATCTTATATTCTTTAAAGGAAAATAATTATTTACTTGGATGAAAACCTTTTGTATTCCAGTGTAATTGTTAATATCTGTGGGATGTCTTGGAAAATGAGATACTTTGTATCACAGAG
Source organism: Oreortyx pictus (assembly GCA_036925125.1). Lineage (NCBI taxonomy): Eukaryota > Metazoa > Chordata > Aves > Galliformes > Odontophoridae > Oreortyx > Oreortyx pictus. The sequence goes on from JAUPFR010000001.1 coordinate 94,707,781, forward strand.
TTACAACTTATCTCTGTGCATAAGATCTAAATTAAAAAAAAAAAAAAAGAGCAGATCTTAAGGTATCATGCAGGGAGTAGATACAAGGAATACAACTGTGAAATCAGTGAAAAAAGCTCAAGTGATAACAAGTGGACAAGACAAAATTACTTCACAGTGGGATTGGGGTGATCTGCTTTTTTGGTTTGTTTTCTTGTTACTAGGGAAAAAATAAAGACAGTGGTTTTCACTGGACATCATGCTTTATAAAGCATCTTCAACTATTTCTTGCTGTTGCAGTAAGAAACACTTGCTATTAGAGAGCTCAATCAAAAATGACTTATCTTTATTTGCCTACATATATATATTTTGCAACATTTTTTTAAAACCAGGACATTAAGTTACTTTACATAAAACAGAAGGGAGTACAAGCAACAAGATTACAGACCTAGGAACATTTTATAAAGAGGTGAATTAGCACCCCTGGTCTGAAAGAAAAACAAATGTAGACATAATGAAAATATGAACAAATGTGCATTTTATGTAAGATAGATGTATGTGTTCTTTATGGAACATTAAGAAAATTCAGAAAGATCTTTGACTGTCAGAACTAAGTAGCTTACATTTTCAACAGAGTACAGAAAGAATATGAACAAACTACTGTTCTTTAATGAAAAATAGATCCCCTGTAATGGATGTATGCTGCCACAGTTTTCAGTGTTTTCTGTTATGAAAACTTCTTTTAGGCAGAGAATGAATCTGCACAGGAACATTCCCACTGACACAAGACATGGAGACAGCTGATTTTTTAAATCAGCATTGGAACAAATCTGTGTAACTTCAACCTCTGCAAATCAGAGATCTCAGGGCAACAGAAACCTAGCATTCAGTATAACACCACTCAATCTCTGGGATCAAGTTTTGACCTAGATACACTGTTTTACTGAAGTACCACCCTCATTTGCTGTAAATGAAGCCTAGAGGTCTGCTTTCCAAATCAGAGCACTCTGGGAGAAATGGCAAAAGAAAGAACACAAAAGAAGTTTAATAGAGAAAAAATACTTCACAGAAAAAAGGTCAATACGTTCAGAAAAAAAGGGAATACAAGGATACATGAGATTCAACACGAACACATTTAGAAAGATAACTTAAATAGTTCAATGAGACAGCTATTAGGCAGATAAGCAAGACAGGACAAATTATGAGATTATGAAAGTAAAATAATTATAGTAAAAAAAATTGTAAGAATCTTGGTCAGATGCAAGGAATTTGGACAGGCATGAATGCCAGTGATTTAGCTTTAAGCGTCAACATGGCAAGATTAAAAACCTTGTAGCATTCTGCATGAATTCTGCCTCTTCTTTCGATTTGCTTTCTCAAAGTTTCTAGTAAATAGAACAAGCTCAGGATAGCAATGTCAAGCATGAATTACTGTCTCACTCATTTTAGTCTTATGAGTTCCACAGAACCCCCAGTTTGGCCCTGGGAGAATTATAGAAAAGCTTGGGTTGGAAGGGGTCTTAAAGATCATCTAGTCCCAACTCACTTTCTGGGGGAAGGATTGTCAACCACTAGATCAAGCATGAGGTCAAGTACTAGATCAGGTTGCCCAGGACCACACCCAACGTGGCCTTGAACACCTCCAGGGATAGGGCATTCACAACATCTCCGGGCAGCATGTTCTTATACCTTACCAGCCTCTGAGTAAAGAATTTCCCTCTAACATCTAATCTAAACCCCCACTCTTTTTAGTTTGAAGATATTCCTCTCTGATTTTTTATTTTTATTTTTACAAGGTCTATTAGTGACAAGACATACTCCCTCTGAATTATTAGCTCCCTTTAAGTACTTGAAAGCCACAATGAAGCCTTTTTTCACCAGGCTGAACAAGACCAACTCCCTCAACTTTTCTTCAGAAGAGTTCCAGCCCTCTGATGATCTCTGTGGGCCTCTGGACCAATTCCAACAGCTCCACATCTTTCTTGTGCTGGGAGTCCAAAGCCTGGATGCAGCACTCCAGATGGGGCTTCACAAAGGTAGAGTAGAGGGGGACAATCACTTCCCTCTCTCTGCTGGGGCCACAGACAAGCTTACATCTGTTAACACTGTGATCAGAAAATTCATGCCTACTTACCAATTGTTCTTCAGATTCAGTGCTACTATAAACAACAAAAAATAGTCTGGATGTTGGCAGATATTCTAACAGTTAGTGCTTTTCACTTTTTTTTTTTTAATCTTTTTTAATACTACTTTTATTCTTTTAAGCAAATTGAAAGTCATCCTTCTGCATAAAAACCTGTTACGCTGAGTCTATAAAACAAGTGTTAATTAGGATATGCCAGTGAATAACCTTCCCTGGTATATTTTCACCTGTTAGATATTCTTTTGCAAATGGGCAAATATTTGATGCAACTGAAAAGGCAATATGCCTTGATTAATCCAGTGAAGATCCAGTAGTCAAAAGACAAGCATGTATTTGTACCTTTATATCATACTGAAGGAACAGCTTCTAATGCTTTGAAACACAAAGCATTCCTCATGATGTATTGGAGAGATCACAGGATAGGATAAAGATGACTTTACTCATTTCTTCTGATATGCATTTTTCCCTTCAATTCTTTTATCTTCAAAATGTCAGTACTAAAAATATATTTTGCTTGTTACAGTAAAACTTGCATAGAAGTTTTGATTTATACTTCATTCAATATTTTCCAAAAGAAAATAGCTGTCTATGGATTAGATCCAAAGCCCATTGATGTTAAAAAGTCTTCATTGGGTTTTACCTCAGGACTTAAGTGCATGGAAAAGCTCATGACAATACCTGTCAAGAATAATTTGAAAGAAAAATTAATATTTGCAGGCTAGGAGTAACAACCGAGAACAAGTAGTTCAACCTCTTCCATTGAGCTTCACTCAGACACGTCAACACCAAACCCAGAAACTTGTGGCTACAAGCCACAACTACTACAGCACACCTTTTGGAAGCTGTTTAGCCATCCTGCAAACACAATATGAGGAGTGCAAGATCTCACTTGATAAATTACTTCAATTATTGTTTTCTTTTAATTTATAAAAAAAAGTGGAAGCTGCACTTAGTTTTTCATTTCAATTTGTCTAGTTCAGTATTTAGAATGATTTAATGCTTTTGTCCAGTAAATTAAAGAGCCCTCTACTGTCAAAAACACTCTTCCTGTTTAGGTACTTGCAAAACGTGAACAACTTTTTAACTTTCTTTCCGTTCAGTAAAAAGAATGGATTGCAGTAGAAAGAGGATACTCTTGTCAGAAGGAAGAATGACAATATTTCACACAATTCACACCAGAACAGCTGGAAACCTTATCAGTTTATGTTTACCACTCATAACAGCATACAAGCTCCCCTGGACTAATCACATGCAGTCATGCAAAAGGGATTGCTAACAGCAACTGCAAGACATTTTTCCTTTTTTTTTTTTCTTCCAGGTTAAGCAGTTATGTGCGACAAGGAGTACAGTAAGGCAACGAGGCCTTTGGTACTGTGAATACTTTTGAAAAGGAAAAAAAAAAAAACAATAAAATTTTCATGAATATATACACACACACACCTCCATAAACATTAAGTTTTCATTAACTGGTTCCAAAGCTGAGCAGACAAAAAAAAAAATAAAATCCTTGGATGTCAACAATACTAAAGCAATTTCTACATGTGAAATATAGCAAAAGTCAGTTTCGATATAACATCCTGTCACAAATATCTTCTTTCCTTGGTACTAGAATAGTATTGCTGCACACTGGTATAGCAGTTGCAATACAATGTGCCATAATATGTACTGTTTTAAGGAAATTGTATTTGCTTAGAAGCTAGATGTTTTTAGACATGTAGCAATGCTTAGGACATTCAAATTATGTTTGAAGTAACACATACTTCATATGACAAGGAACAAGTTTTGGACAAAGAACATAGCTATGGTTGGATTTCATTTCTGAGGACAAAGTGACTTTTTTATAAGAAACAGCTATTCACTGTTCTTCTACTAGTCTAGCATTTCTGATATTTACATATGTCACTAAGATTAAGCAGAAAAGAATAGCCCAGCTAGAACCACTATCTCTATTTTGGTGCTATGGAGAAAATATATATATATACGCCAACTGCTTTTGTTTTTTTTTTAATGAATTGTGTAAATAGCTATGAAGAGAACGCTAATTCTTCTGTTTTGCATACATTAAAATGTCTGTCATAATAAACAATTACTACAGCAAATATTTATCCTAGCTTCTCTGTGCATCAAACATTCAATTCTATTAATATAGCTACACACACATCTGTATTTTAAAATAATGATTTAATAATAAACAACAAGCTGCTACGGGAACAATTTTCTCACTTGATTTACAAGTTTTGCAGAGTATTTATTATTTAATAAAAGAATGTAAGCAGTTGAAGCAGAATTTTTAGGATGCAAATGGTCTTTTCAATCAATTTTATGCATTTTGGTAAATAAGTAATTAAATTCACCATTATAGCATGACTGCATTTTTTATCATTATAAATGTGTCTAGAAAAAATGAAGGAATACTAGATAAGATTGCTCAAGTATTTCCTGATTTTTTCCTTTCCAAAATATTTAAAAATTCTAAAGGAAGAAGAGGAAATAGCTTATTTGAATGGAAACTATGCACTAGAAATCCATCTCAACTATGCAAGATAATTTAAAAATTGACTCTATCCAACATGTATGTTTTGCTAGTACAGCAATCCTACACATGCTTCCTATGCCTGCTGAATTTTTCCTGACTAGGTATAAAAGTGTCATTCAGGACACAGACAGCAGGACACATATATATTGATTAGTGTTAAAAAAAAAAAAAATCTGAAACAAGACCAACACTTAATCAAGCTCCGGCTATTTACTTCCATTTTTTTTTAAACTCAGATTTTATATGTATTGAATACACTAGGTATAAAAGTGTATTACTTCCTCAAGTTAGTAGTTTGACTGCAAATTTAACTGCCAAAATTAATTAAAACAACATTTTCAAAAGTTTGATATATTTCTTACAAGAATCTGCTTACAATACAAGGACCATCACTTTAGCTACTTAAAATATTTATTTTGAGATCAACTAAAAATAAGGAAATTGCTCTCTGACTTGTTATTTTAACATTTCACAGACAAAAAACAACTGACTGAGACTTTAAAGTTATGTTTTAGTACACCTCCCACAGCCCTGAAATCTTAAGTTGTTTCATCACAAGTCACTGTAAATACAAATATCAACTCAAAATAAATGTTCTATGAAATTGCTTTCAGGCAGTAGCACTACAGACTTGTAGTTCACTAGTCCACAAGCAAAGAAGGTGTTAAGAATATCATCGGTGGCTATAAATTCTTAAGTGAAATAGAAGTAAGCTGATACCTCAAAAGTTTATCTAAGACTTCAAGTATGGCCATAATTATGCATCTAGATAATGTCAACTTTGCACTGATATGAAAAAGAGGCATGCCATTTTTAATGGTTCATAAGATGTACAGCTTTGTTATGTTGCTGTGGTCATCTTCCTTACAACAAGGTAAGCCTGCCAAAGGTATGACAGACAAATTACAAGTATGGAATCTGTATGAAGGAGGACAACAAACATCTTTCATAACACAATGTATTTGGCTATCTACCTGAACTAAAGAAATCCAGATTGTGAGTACTGTCAGACTAACCGACAGGGATGTTTGGAAAACATTTTCTCTTCTTCCTGTTGCTTATGCTCCTTAAAAAACCTTGGTCTAACAAGTTAATCGGAAACTCCCCCCCTCTTTCTAGAGATGTGAGCTTGGAAGAAATAACATCCATGGAGTATGTTACAAAACAAGAAGGTTCTTCTCTGTACAGATTGCAATTTATTACACCCTTAGATTCTCCTGGTTTCAGATATTGTTCCTTTGTGTAAGAACAACAAAAACTTTACAGCATTGCAGCTAAACTGAATCAACAAGATTGGATCGCACTCAGTTTGATACTATCCACCATGCGTCTGCAAAGCACCACTGACCACATCTTCCATGTACCATTGCCCATCTTGGGAAATATGTTCTATTCAAAAAGCAATCTCATGAAATCAAGCCAATTATTTAAACCTTGTTTTTAATCATCTTTTAAGACCTACTCTATCTTGCTGTCAGTTACAATCTTCTTACAGTATAATGCTAGACTTGTGAAGAAAAAGTGAGAAGAAAACACTAGCATCTTGAACATTTTTTTTGGAGACGCATTTTTAACTCTCAACAGATGTCCCTAATGCACCTGCTTTATGGCAACATGGACTTTTTACATTTTGTCATTACTATTGACTTTCTATTTGACACTCTCTAATGGGTAATTAAGGTCAACTAAAACATAATCAATTAATCTGCATTAATTGGTGGCCAGAACTACATTTTTCTGGCGATTTCTTACATATCCATGTACCATACATCTTTCAGCTTTCCCCAGAGCCCCCCTCAAGCATGTTGCTTCAGAGTAACTATAATGAGTTAGGTCATCTTCAGCAAATTATTCTCCAGGAGCAACAAATGTAAGATAGACTTAAAAGATAGATTTGGCTTTAAAATATTCCCTGCTTCTACCAAAATTATCATGTTCTCTTACTGACAGTAATATTAATAAAGATATATTGACAGAGTGGCAGTAGAAAGACAGGCAAAAAAAAATTCTGTTTTACAGGACACCGCCATAAAGAAAAAGAGTAAACGTGTTCTGTTGCAGCCTTCAAACATTCCTCTCCACATATACTTCCTGGGGACTGTAGATATGTGTGGATTTCTAAAATCAGGTTGTGGATTGAAGAGAAGAAAAAAATAAAGACCTTTTCTACCTTACAGAGATGTGACTAAACCTCTGTTTGGCCAGTTCACAATTTCCATATTTTAATCTACACTATGTTTCCTTCCATTGTAGTTGGCTTCACGTTCTTTTGCATAGTTTTCCCAAGTGCTTGTGCAATGGTGCATGGAATGTGAAGATGCAAAAGAGGAAATTAACTCCATTAGAACTGAAAGATTGGACTGGAATATAGAACCATAGACTCTTAACTCATGTTTTTTCTTCTTTTTTTTTTTTTTAAATCACTAAGGTAAATTTCAGTATGATATTTTTTCCTTAGCTTACAGAAAGACAGCCTTATACCATCAGTGAAACATTGGTTAAAATGTGACTATTTATCTTCAATATAGGGTGCTTACGCAATCATTCAATTCTCTTTCTATTGGAATAACCAAATTCTATGGCAAGATTTAATATTCAGTGGTGGTCTGCAGCATGAACAACTGAAGACAGAACAAGACAAGTAGGTTCCAGTAGGAGTATCTATCTGAATTACCACTGTGACACTTCAAATAAAAACATCTGTTCTGAGGCATTTTGCCTTTTGAGAGAGCACGGGGGATAGAGATTTCACAAGAAAGCTGTATTTTTAGAAAACCTGTATCACTACTTTGGAGTTATTGTGGGATGACTTTACTAGTTACAGAGACGAAGATACAACAATGCTGCTCAAGCTTTTACAAATAGTTCAAATATTAGTTAAAGCTATTATCTACACTGGTTAAGAAGCCACCAACAGCAGAAATATGGTCTTTAATTCTGCACACAGTTAACTGCTTCCACAATAAATTGAATCTGAAGTTCTTTATAACTTCCAATAAAAAGGACAAACCTAATTCTTGGAACTGTATGGAAACTGTCATTATGCTTAAGTGTGCGCAAGCAAAAAACTGAGTTACCTTGTGCAGTTTGTGCATGAGTGCGCATGTACCTAACTTCCCCAGTATTTCTAATTTCATCTTAAGTTTATCAGATCTACCATGAAGAACCTATACAGTAGAGAACTGAGAGGAAAATGTCAGTGTAACTAATAAGTTTACTAATAGAGCAATAACTTAATAGTAAAGTAAATCCTTCAAATGAAAAATAGTTGAGGATCCAATTAAGCCTTGTTCTATCATATTTTTCCTCACATCTCTGGAAAAACTTGGCATAGACAAAAACATGGAGGATTGAATTAAGATTTAGAAAAATCTTCAGACAAAGACTTAAGAACAGAATATTATAGCTACTGCATTTGTATACCTTTTCCTTCCATTTTCCAGCAATGACTGTACTGGGAGAAAAAGACTAAACTACAGAAGCATAGACAAGTGTGGAAGAAGGAGGGTATGTAAGGGGACATTATATAACCGACAGATAAACTACTCCCTCACCTCAGAATCAGATCAAACTCTCCTCATCCATCTTCTCATAAGAAGGCTATAATATCGCAGGAAAAAAAAAAAAAAGCTCCAGAATTGCAGAACTGGAAAGTAATTCAAGTCAGAGTTCAGCTTTTTTTTCCATGAGTCAATCTTTTAGCAACATCATTACAATGAATGCACTGCATAATCACAGAACAAAGTGTTTCCAGGCAAATTTCCTCACATGCAATTCCCAGAAGACCTGTCCAAAACATGCAGGAAGAAAATCAAGATATAAGAAATGTTTTAATTAAGCTAATACTCTATTAACTTAAATCACCTGGGAACTACTATCAACAACTTATTTAGTTTAAATTATCATCTTTAGTTGTTTTACATAGTAAAGGGCTATCCTCAGACCCCAGTCTTCCACAGCTGGTTCACAACCTGCTATGGGTACTGCACCTGGTCCTCTTTTCAAGTAGAGCTGAAAAGGCAGCAGAAGAGGAGCTGTATTCTTACAGTATTATAAGTTAGATGTTCCAGCTTTGTTTCTCACTTACATGGGAGTCCCTTCACACTTGCTCATGTTTCATAAGTCTGACCTAAGTTTCCATCACTGAACTGAATTCCCAAGGTGTTATAGGAAAAAAACCCAGAAGAGCTGAATTAAGTGCAGGACAAAGAAGAAAGAACATTTACTCAGATTTACCGCAAATAAAGGCATTTGCCCTGCACTTCTTTACCAAAATGTAATTGTCAAGCAGAAAAGACAGAAGCAACTGAACACAAGCCATTGAAGGCTTGCTGTCCAGAGTGACAAAAATTGCTGTGTAGAGCAATCCAACGTTACTACGAAAAGTTAATTAGTGAACACTTCTCATTCACCAGATCCATCAGTGTTGAAACACCACTATTTCTCTATTAATGAGGTCTATTTCCAACATTGTTGTTATGCATACAGACATATAAGCAGATATAAAATTTAACAACTGATCTATGCAATGATTACATGAAAATATCTCAGAATCATAAGGGTTGGAAAAAAGACTCTATCATCTACTCTAGCCATCCACTGCTGCCCAGTGGTCACATCTTTGCTTTGAACACCCCCAGTAACATTGACTCTACCACTTCTCCAAACAGCCTGGTCCAGTACCTGACCACTCCGTATGAGAAGAAAATCATCACATCCAACCTGAACCTTCCCTAGCACAGCATGAGACTATTTCCTCTTGTCATACCGCCGTTACCTGGGAAGAAAACTCTGACCTCCTGTAACACAATGGAAAATGCAACAATGACAGCAGAGCAGCAAGATCCTAGGCTACAGCAAGTAAGGATTTGCTCAAATGCAACAGCCATAAGTGCAGGAATAAAGAAAAGAAACTACTTACCTTCAGAAGGCCTCAGGTATACAGCAGTCTCCAATAAGATAACTTTGCCTCTACTAACAACTCTTAAATGAGGCCTGGGAAGGAGTGAATTGCATGCACCTGAACTCCCCTTGGTAGTCTCTGCCTCACTTCCAGGTGCATAATTACTGTTTCAGGCAGTGACTCAGTATTTCCGCTTCATCTCTACTTTGTCACAACCTCCTTCCAGGTTACTACAGAATCATAAGGTCTCCTGAGACTTCTCTTCTCCAGACTAAATAAACCCATATCTCTCACTGCTCCCCAAATGACTGTACTCCAAATCCATCACCAGTTTAATTTCCCTCCTCTTGACATGCTCCAAGGCTTCGATGCCTTTCTTAGTGAAGGGTCCAAAACTGAACACAGTCCTTGAGATGTGGCCTCACCAGAACTGAATACAGGGAGATGATCACCTCCTTGCTCCGGCTGTCAGACTATTTCTGATAAAAAACAGGATGCTATCAGCCTTCTTGTCCATCTGGGCACACTGCTGGCTTATGTTCAGGTAAGCATTAATCAACACCCCCAGGTCCTTTCCCTCTACATAGTAAATATATGTATTTACTACAGAGAGGGTTAAAATGACAAATCATAAATATTTCAATGCAGGTAGGAGTCATCAGGTGCTCCCAACAGTAGCACCACACTGAAGAGCAGGCACTTGAATTCTCTCACGCTGTTGACAGCACAACAGTGTGTGCATGAAGTCTCTGAAGTCATAAACCCTGTTATGTTAAAGGTTAGAGTATATGTTGCTGCTTAAGAGTTTATGCCAAGTTTATTAGAAGAATATCAATACATTAATGCTAAGTCCGCATAGGAACCTGCCTGTTTGTAATGCCGAAGAGCATCAAGTTATCAGGATTTAGACGAGTCTTCTAAAGTGCACTGCAAAGCAAAATACAGCAGTTGTAAGACAATCTAGTATTGTGGCTCAATGCTGAAGAAATGCTGTGAAAGTATCTGTTGTTTTGTAATCAGTTACCTGTGATCTCTCATTTCTGAAGAGAATCAGAGTGGTGGACTTAAAAGTTTAATTCAACTGTGAGGCTTTGATCTACTAAAAAGAAATTTTAGAACTGAATCTGAAAGGAAGTAGAAATTCAGTCTGCTTTTCTTTATTCATTCTAGTTCTGCTGTCAAGCAAAACTGGCACATGCCAGCCTTGTAATGGATTTGACCAAAAAGCCTTTCTTTTACCAAAGATTTCCAAGGTATTATCTTGGATGGAAACCAGCTATATAAAACATCTTTATTTAATGAAGTTTGACACCTTTAGTCTTCCAACATTTCTTTCTTAATATGATGATGTACTTGCAGAACAAAGAAGATGGCAGATAAAGGAAGGAATTAACTGTAATATTTTACATAGCTTGTTATTTTTTTTTCTTTGGCTGTACTATATTCAAGTGTTTTACAATGTAAATTCACCAATACAACACCAAACAAATACCTAAAACAATTTGTATAATTATCTAAAATAATAATAATAATAAATATATGTATGCATATATTTAAGGGAAACTTGTATAGATTTGCAAATGAACTAGGAATACTCAATGTTCTTATATCCATGCTACTTTTAAGCTTGAAAGATTTCACTTGGTCTGTGTATTCAAAATACCATGGTTTATTAATAGCATTATCACACACTGGTGACATTATATTGCTTCTGTAGGAGAGGCAGTAATTAGAAGGTTATCTCAACATTCTAACCCTCAAAGTACTAAGAATGTGTTTAAATAGATGTAGAGAAATAGCAAGTGTTTTATCTGCTACTCAAAGGCTCCCAATCACTGTTCACTATCAACATTAATGCTCTGAAAAATTCAATTAAAAGGATTTTATGATATTTGAAATGCCTTCATAGCCTACATAGCTCAATGGTCAAGATGCAAGGCCAGTAGTTTTCCAAAAGCAAAAGAGAGGCTCAGAAGAGTTTTATTTTATGTAAACTTCCTATTTCATAGAAACTTCATTGTCATGAAAATAGGATATACGTAAGAGAGTAGGACAATACAGAAGAAAAATAGAACAGCTTTATCTACTGCAGATGGAGGAAGAGGAAAATTCTGAATCTGCAAGTTCCAAAACAAAGCAGGACACTGACGGGGAAATGGATCAGAAGAAAAAAACAACAACAAAACAATACAACAATTGTGGTCATAAAATCATAGAATTACGAAGGCTGGAAAAGACCTCCAAGATCATACAGTCCAACTATCAACCTATGACCAAATTTTCCCGCTAAACCATATCACCATATCCTTCAGTACAACATTTGAATGTTTCTTGAACACCTCCAGGAATGGTGACTGCACCACCTACCTGGGCAGCCCGTTCCAGTGCCTGACCACTATTTCAGAGAAGGTTTTTCTAAAGTCCAACCTAAATGTTCCCTGGTGCAACCTGAGGCCATTCCCTCTAGTCCTACTGCTAGGGAAAAGAGACAGACTCCCAATTCACTGCAATCTCCATTCAGGCAATTGTAGAGAGCAATAAGGTCTCCCCTGTGCCTCCACTTCTCCAGACTAAATAATCCTAGATCCCTCAGGCCCTCCTCATAAGGCTTGTGCTCTGAACATATTACCAGGCTTCAGTCTTTTTCTTGTAGAGAGGGGCCCAAATCCTAACATGGAACTCAAGGTGTGGTCTAACCAGGGCTGAGTACAGAGGTCTGATCACCTCTCTGCTCTTGCTGATTATGCTATTTCTGATAGCAAGCCAGGATGCCATTGGCCTTTTTGGTCACCTGGGCACACTGTTGGCTCATGTTCAGCTGAGCATGGACCAACATCCCCAGGTCCATTTCTGTCATGCAGTCTTCCATCCTCTCTACCCCAAGACTAGCATTTCCTGGGGTTGCTGTGACCAAAGTGTCAAACCTGGCATCTGCCCGTCTAGGTCCTTCTGAATGGCATTCCATCCCTCTGGTGTGTCAACCACACCCAACAGCATGGTGTTATCAGCAAACTTGCTGAGGATGCACTAGACCCCACTGTCATTAATGAAGATATTAAAGGGTACCGGCCCCAGCAGTGACCCCTGTGGAACACTACTCATCATTAAACTCCACCCAGACACTGAGTCATTGACCACCACTCTCTGGACTTGATCATGCAGCCAGTTCTTTGTTCATCCAACAGTCCACCCATCAAATCCATATCTTTCCAATTTGGAGAGAAGTTTAGTTCAAGCTGGGCCTTGGTTTTCCTGACACCATCCCTACACAGACTAGCAGATTCTTTATACTCTTCCCACGATACCTCCAGAGCCTGAACTCAACCATATTATGGCCACTACAGCCCAGCCAGCCTTCAGTCTTAATGTCACCAACCAGTTCATTCACACTGATAAGCAGCAGGTCCAGTATTGCATCCCCCATGGTGGGGCTGTCTATTACTTGACATGGGAAGTTGTCCTCAATGCATTCCAAGAGCCTCTTGGATTGCCTTCATCTTGTCAAGGTATTTTTTCCAGCAGATGTCTGGGTGGTTGAAGTCCCCCAGAAGGATAAGCACTTGCAATGCCTTCTGTAGCTGGAGGCAGAACTCGTTGACAGGCTCCACTTGATCAGGGGGCCTGTAGTAAACACCAACCACAAAGCTCCATTTGCTGTCTTGGTTTCTGTTACCTATAGGCTTTCAACTTGTTCATGACTATTCTTTAGGGATGGTTCTTCACATTCTATTCCTTTTCTGATATAGATAGCAACACCCCCTCCCCTTCTTCTTTGCCTGTCCCTTCTGAACAGCTTGTAGCCATCGATAGCTACGCATGGAAATCATTCCACTAGGTTTCAGTGACAGCAACTATGTTGTCGTTTCCCAGTAGCGCAGTAGCTTTTAGCTCCTCCTGTTTGTCACCCAAGCTGCATGTGTTGCTGTAGAGGCACTTCAGCTGGGCAGCTTGTCTTGTCGCATCCTGAAAGAATAACTCCTTGATTCCCTTTAAGTATTTCCCTTGATTTTCCCCACTGCCTTCTCCTATTGTCCTAGCGGTCATTGCCTCATCATCATAGGATTTCATATGTGCTGCAGTGTTGCCAGTGCCTCTCAAGGCAGCAGGTCCTTAGATTAGAGGGTATTAGGTTTATACTTAAAGAGAAAATAAAGAAGGAGAAGCAGAGAAAGAGTTTGAAGTGTCAGGGGATTATTTCAGTGAATGAGTGTGGACAATAAGAAGCTGATTCAAAAATAGTACAGAAACATCTCAAAACCTTACTGATTTTTTCTTTTCTTTTTTTTTTTCTTTTGACTCTCAAGATCAGAGAATACAGATTGTGATAATTCTGCAGGATAAGCACAAAGCAAGAATATAAACTATGCAAAAAAAAAAAAAAAAGTGGAAATCTGGGGTCTTTTATAATTTTGCTAGTTGTATTCTGTAGCCTTATTTCCCAGACTGCAAACAACTGTAGAAAATAAAAAGCATTGCAAATCCTCTAATTTATCTTCATGTTCCTATTGCAATTCTAACCTCTCTTCCTAATCAAATATGTATACATGAATAACTGTCTCAGCATCCCAACTAGAGCCCATTTAATGCATCATAAGTTCTTTGAAAAGTATAGTAACTTTATTGATGAACTTAACCTCAATTCCATCAAATTCAACTGCAAAACTATGGGCTTTGGTGGAAGAGAAGACAATCAGACAAAAAGAGGGTTAAGCCACAAACTTTGCTGATAATTGTCATGGATTAAACATCTCAAACCACTTTTACCACACTGGTTTATTAATATGAAAAAAGGAGTCAAGAAATTAAGTAACTGTTTCAGAGTGGTCCTATGCTTGAGATGTCTTGGTGTTGACTTGAAGAAGCTCACAGGTCTTATTAAATTCTAGAATCCTATTTCACCCACACAGTGTTTCGTGCTGATCCTCACCATTTTCTAAGTGAAAACTTTTTCCTTTATGTCTAATACACATTTCATTTCCTTTAGTTTAAACAATTTCTCCTTGACCTATCACTGTCAGATCATAAAAAGTTGGTCTACCTCCTATTTATGAGCTCCCTTCAAATACTGGAAGGCCACAGTGAGATTTCCCTTGAGATTTCTCTTCTCCAAGCTAAACAAGCCCATCTCCCTCAACCTTTCTTCATAGGAGAAGTGCACCAGCCCTCTAATTATATTCATGGCCCTCTCTGGATCTGCTCCAACAGCTCCACATCTTTCTTGTTCTGGGTGATCCAGGCCTGGATGCAGAACTCCAGTTGGAGTTTCACGAGGGTACTGTACTTACCCTGCTGGCCACGCCTCTGATGATGCTGTCCAGCATGCTTATTTATTTATTTTTTTAGGGGGGTGGGCAGGGACTACTACGAATTATTGTAACTTAATTTAGAAACCAACAAACAGTACTATAAAAAGCAGCACATAAAAAGTAAACTCAACTTGGTGAGCCTGTAAGGCATCTTATTATGCCATATGAACACACTGACTCAGGTCAGAAAGCTTTGGTCTTTCTAAAGTAATCTCTACTGCAGGATGGGATCACATACTTCATAATTTCAGAGGGAAAAGATAAATTCAAAGCAAATGTGGTAGGAAAAATAATTGTTTCCTTCCAAAACAGCAGAGCTTGAATTTACTCACAAAAAAAACCATAAATTAAGCAAAATCTAGTGCCATCAAGAAATTTTCCAAATTGAACATTTTGTCTTGTGCAAAATGCACTAGAGGAACAGTATAGTTACACATAACATTTGCAGATGCCATGTATATCACCTTGTTACATTACACACTGTGTTAGAGGGAAAAGTTTGTCTGATAAAGAACAAGAAAAAACAGAAGTTTTCATTACAAAATGTCAGGTCATAAAATTTTCAGAAAAAGCCTTAAATCCATCTGAATATGTGAAGTCAAAACGTGTCTTATTTTGTTTCCTTTACATTTTAGCCACAACAGAAATAGTTGCCCTGGGCAACAAATATTTAACATGCTGCTTAATCAGAGTCTTTTCATGGGAAATAAATTAATTTATTTAAAATTGCTGTGATAGCCAATAGATTTCAACACAAAGGTTGCTCTTTAGTCTAATTGAAACTAAAGCTTTTGAGACCTCTGCATTCTTCTTTTCCCCCCCATCTGATGCATCCTCAAAGTATGAGAGATGAAAAATATTTCTGAGGTTGTTTATTAAAGGTAATCTGATAGAGTTTTGAACTCTACTAATGAGCTCATGTGCTTTGCATATTAAATAATATGACAGAATAAATCTGCTAATTTAGTCCTTGAGCATTGGGCCACATAAAGGAGCAGATCTAGTAGAGCTCTCAACACTTCAGCTATCAATTGTGAATTAGTATATATTTCTATTGTATTTTCCTAAAATCATAGCTCATGACCATACTACACATAGCAGAAAAAAAATGTGTATTTAAGATGCCTTCTACTGAATAAATTTATTTTATTGAAAATAAATGTAGCAAAGAACTTTTGTCTTATTAAGTATGGACTTTAGTTTTGCTTCTATTTGTATCAAAAGGAGTTTTTTGGTGGGTTTTTTTTGTTTGTTTGTTTGTTTTGTTTTTTCCCCTTTAAAATAACAGCGATGATAGATTTAGAGAGGAAAAAGTAATCTGGAGCTATTTAAATAATAACATCTATGCTTAAAAATGAAGATTTTGCTGCTACAACCATCAACAGGTTTGGGACCAAAAGACACCATAGTAAAATGTTCTTATGGTAGATTTTCCATATTTGAGTGAACAAAAACAGTTCTGACAATAATCAATCCCACTTGCTCCAAATACATCACACTCCATTCAGAGATGTTTAAATTTTTTTTCATTCTGTGATTTTATTACCATGTAGATAAGTATATACATACATACATAAGATTGAAAAGGATGAACACTTGAGCAAAATCCAGAAGGAAGATGTAGATGAAAAGGGCTATTTCACATTAAGCGATGACATAAACTTCTCACCCATTAACTGGTCTTACTCCAACTAAGGTAACTTTACTTCTGATAAAAGTGACGGGAGAAGGTGAAGAGGAGGAAGAGAATCTAATGATTCAACTTTATTTGTCTGAACGGTTTTAATATTCATTCTTAAATAAAGTCCTAACTGCTTATTTAGAAGCACAATTATGTTTTAAAGTAACATCATCTACTTGACTAGTTTCTGTCAAATAAATGAAAGTACTGCAATCTAATGTTCTGTCTTTTCTTATGATTGCCAAAAAAGGAAAAAGGAGTATAAATTCTATCACATAACTAGTACAATGTTTGCATCATGTATTTATTCTCTATACTGTGTATAGAATTGTTTTCTGCATATAGATAAAAATCTTAGTAATCAGTGCTATGTTATTAAAAATGTTTCCACAAAAGCAAAGGTAAAATGAAACCAACAGTAGCTTACACCTCAAACAAACAAGAAACTAACTCAGCAGTTAAAAATTTCAGAGAAAAATCTATCATTTATAGAAACCTATCTTATTTTTATGAATCCTTTGAATGCAGAATTTTTAAAGTAATTCAAAAAAGTTATTTTAACTATTTAATTAATATTTTGCTGAAGTAATGTTTGTAGCAGCCTATTCAGATCACAGCTCCAACACTGAGGCAGATATTTGTAATAAATATAAACCCAACTGAAAGATTTTATTGTCTACAGAAAACTCAGCCAGACATAAGCAGTTACTCAAAGAATATCACAATTAGCTGAACACGAGCCATGATTCAAGTTATTTTTCATGCTTTTCATACATAATGAAAAGGAATAAATTGAAAATAAATTGTTACCTGCAAAATGGAGGAGCACCCATTTGCTCTTTCCCCATTATATATATATATATATATATTTGGCCATAGAATTTAAGAGGTAAGTTTGCCTGATGCATTTGAGGTCACTGGCATTCAAGAAAAAAAAAAAATCATCAGACTTCTGCAGAGGCTACAGAATGCTTCTGTGGATTTTCTGGAACTGTTACACCCTGGAAGATGTTCAGCTACCATAAGTTCTAATTCTAAACAGAGCACAATTTCTATGCAGTTCTCAAGGCAAGATTGCTTCAGATCCTCTGGACTGTGACAGCTATGTTTATACACCATAATGAACTGGCTACTGAATATTTTCTGCCACAGTACCTTAAGCCACTGTTTCTTACACTAACCTTTAAAGTTCACTGTTTATATCAGAAGATTTCAATAAAGTATTAAGCACCTGATTATTATTTAAGCATTCAACTTTTAAGAATCACATACCTGTTCTGATAATTATCACAAAAACATGATGAACTCATGCCAGTCTATGAGTAAAACTATTTAATAATAAAATCTATAATTAACAATGCAGCTGTGAAGGTATGTAATGGTATTAAAGACAGATGAGGAAGCAAAGTCTCACATTTGTATAAAGGTTGATAGAAAAATTAGCATTTCTTTCTGTCTCTACATAATGTAGATACACAACTCATAAGCCCGTGAATCAATTTCTTATGCATTATGCCTGTTTCAATGAAATGTGTGTGAGAATCGACTTTCTGTTTTTGCCTTAAAATCTTATTGCTGTACTTGCAGAAAGACTTATTCAAATTTGTTGTGTATCATTTCTTTTCACCTCTCCTCTAACTCCACTAGAAACTACAGTAATGTTTAGTGAGAGCTACTATGTGTCAC
Source organism: Oreortyx pictus (assembly GCA_036925125.1). Taxonomy (NCBI): domain Eukaryota; kingdom Metazoa; phylum Chordata; class Aves; order Galliformes; family Odontophoridae; genus Oreortyx; species Oreortyx pictus. Next base: position 94,726,015 of record JAUPFR010000001.1, read on the forward strand.
AGCTTGTCAAGAAGATTAGGTACTCTCTGCTGAGCAGAAAGTTTAACATGACCCATCAACATAGCATAGTATTTTTTTATCTGAGAATTTGCTTTATCAAATAGTGTTATAAACTATAATAGGTACAAACAGTACAATATGGAAATAAGTATGAAGCATTACTTTTGGAGTGACCTATGTAAAATGTTACATGTTTTAGTCATCATACATTGTGAAACTGTACAAGTGAGACTAATTTACTTAGCAAATTGAAATCACTCCATGGTATACTTCACAGACTGAAACATGGAAAAAGACACAGTGATGGACTACCGTTTTTTGTTATTAATGTATCCCAAAGTAATTTTTTTTTTTTAAAGCTTACAGTCTAAAAGTTGTAACATGCTTAAAGCAGAATGAGAGACCTTTTTTCCTTGGCAATCATAGAAAATTTTCTATTATAAAAAAAAAGAATACATACAAAGGAAGAAGGCAGAACAAATGAAAAAAGTATATATGCACACCAGGCAAAATTTATAACTGTTTATGCTTGATTCCTTAAAAACACACTCACTACTATCAAGACAGTGAAGGAAAAGCAATATTTTTAGTAGAAGCTGAACTCTTATTTTATTTGAAGATACACAGCAGACAGCTTAGTAACATGCTTTCTGGAATTATTTATATGCTGAACAGAAAATTTCTAGAGAAAAAAATTGTAACTTACTGTGATTAGTCATGAAAAGCTGAGAACTAATTTGCAGCTAGAATATCAAATGTTTCAGATTTTACACACTTTCTTTGCATGCAGTGCTCTTGGACCACAAAGCAGAATTTCATTTGCAAATATTTACCAGAATTTCAGGAGTTCGTAAGTCAAACTTTCCCAAACTATTCTTTAACAAATATATATAGCAGAAACAATATAGATGTGTCTGTAATATCTCAGCAGTGCAGAAGAAAATGAAGTATTCCAATGAAGAATACAAGAAAAACTCCACACTGTCCTACCAGAAATCTCACATTCTTCTTCAGATGGACAAGTGCTCTCGATGAGCCAAGAACCATCTGTTTACCACTCCTACTTCCATCCCCCCCTTTAAAAAAATAAATACAAAACAAACAATAACAAACAAAATAAACCCCACTGTTTTCAACAAAATGCCTTCGAGGCTATGTCTAGGTAATTAGCACAAGATGCTAATAGCAGAATATGCCATTTATTGCACAGCTAACAAAACGTGAATAGCCTGCATTCATAAAGAACCAAAACTAATTCTTAGATAGCACTCAATTGATTCCATTATGTAGACAATAAAAGTTCAGGATGTGGTACAAGCAAACACAGGGTCCAGCTGTATGTGACAGCTAAGTCTCACAATTCTGTTTCGGAAATCTCATTTGCCTTAAGTATTACTATGTCCTGGGCTTCACCAATAAGTCTAATTTCTACAGTTTATTTTTTTTTTTTTAATAGGATCAAGCAGCTCATGTTTCCCCTTTAATGGGGCTGATGATTATTTATCAAAAAGGAAAAGAAATAAAGAAAAGATGACTTTCTTTTTAGTTCAAATTCTGGCTTGATAAAGTCCTGCTTCTATCTTGTATCTAGAATACAGTCTAAAGAAACTGTGTCTGTTCGCACTGTAAGAGAGGAAAAAATGAAATGCATTCACCGGGAAAACTAGCTTGTACATTCCTGTAGTACTGAAAGTGCATTGTCTATTCTATTTCCCATTTTAGTGGACTTCAAAGGAAATGCTTGTGCTAAGGTGATAAATAACTCATAAACTTATTCAGGCAGCTGCAGTTGAATTTCTGAAATCTTCTGTGGCTGCTAAATAAAAATAAGGGACTTGGTGTAGCAGTTGTTAATAATGATATGGCCTCCAAGTAACATGGGAGATTAACTTGCTTGAAAGCTTCTAGATCAATCAGAAGAATAACAACACAGGAAGCAACAATAACAAAAGAATGTGATCCCACAAGATAATAGATTTCTGGTTCAAATTAGAAATGTCAGGTTATTTTCTTAATAATTTTCTTGTATCCTTTCCTGAGTCACTCTAGACATGACAAAAAAGGTTGTTGTAATAATGTTTGCATATATATAGTTGTTGTATAATAGAATCATCACCAAGGCTCGAAAAGACCTCCAAGATCATCCAGGTAACCATCCACCTACAATCAATATTTCCTCACTAAATGACATTGCTGGGTACAACATCTAAACATTCCTTGAACACCTCCAAAGATGGTGACTGCACCACCTCCCCGGGCAGCCCATTCCAATGACTGACCACTTTTGTAGAAGTACTTCCTAAAATCCAACCTGAATCTTCCCTGGTGTAACTTGAGGCCATCCCCTCCAACCCTATCACCAGCTGTGTGGGAGAAGAGCCACCACCCACTTCACCGCAACCTCCTTTCAGACAGTTGCAGAGGGCAGTAAGTTCTCCCCTGAGCCTCCTCTTCTCCCGTCTGAACAATCCCAGCTTCCTCAGCCACTCCTCATAAGGCCTGTGCTCTAGACCCCTCACCAACTTCTTTGCCCTTCTCTGGATATGTACTAGGGCCTCAATATGATTCTTGTAGTGAAGGGCCCAAAACCAAACATAGAACTCAAGGTGTGGCCTCACCAGGCCTGAGTACAGGGGGAGATATGTATACATACAAACACATAAACATTATAGCAAATATAAATTCATTTACAGGTATTACTAAAAGAAGTTGTATCTGAATATTTCGAAGGGGGAAATTTACAAGCCACAGGTTTCAAAAGGTTTTGCTTTTGGGAGACTAGGTTTCAAAAGACATAACACAAGAAGAAAGGAGACAGCTGTTGTATGCTTACTGACAGTAAGTGCAAAACACACTGTGCAATTAGATAGAACAGTCACAGAAACTCTGAAATTGAGGTATACCACAAACATGTTCTCAAAGTAACAAAATTAAAAAAAATAAACTCAACCTTGCCCAAAAGAGGGGTGCTTGTTTGTGTTAATAAAACTCATATCAGGAATCAACAGTTCCGTCCAGAAATTGTAACTTCCTCTAAGTATATATATTTTTAAATAAGGCTAGAAAAAGGATAAGATGAAATTCTTCAGAATAGAAGTAAGACTCAGATACAAAGAAACAGCTTTCATTTATATTATTATCATGCTACATTAACAGAATATATTATTGCTATTTTTATAGGTCATCATGTTAACAGACAAATCATAAAACATTTGCAAATTGCAAAAAAGTAGAAAAAAATATTGGCAATAAAATGCCAAACCCAATTAGAAAGCACATATATGTCAGAAATGAACTCAGAAGAAAATGGAACATTCACCAGAAATCCTTGAAGTCATCCACTTATTATTAGCTCCCAGAAATTACAGTTAGTGACATCCTGTGTTTTATCGTGACATTAATTTATATGAAAGTGAACTTAAATAATTTTTCAAAGTTAAATTGGAATTCTATATGCAGCAAATCTCTGTTAGAGGCAGAAATGTAATGTGCTTTTGACTAGCCATAGCTTTAAGCTTCTCTGATCCTTTCTGATTTGAAGTTTCTTTTACTACCGGATATAATATCACCCAGGTTGGAAAAAGTTCTCATGTAGCAGTGGGCAGAATGCTGATGATGTAATTCATGATTATGTAGAAGGAGATTGTAATTGCTGCCTTTTAAATATAGCACTAAATAATTCCCCCATGACCTCTTCAAGCCAGTGGAAGCTGATGAAGGATATGTCTTCATAGAGTAATTAGGAAGCTTGGGGATGTGAACACCTCTGGGAGGGTTAGCTTCATTTCATATTCTGCTATTTATACTACAAGTTTTAATACAACTAATAATTCCTTTCTGATTTTTTTTTTCTTTTTTCCTTTTCTTAAATGCGTCATGATGTATGAGATATTGGATTGATAGAGAGAGAGCAAATGAAAGGGGGGAATGTGTGGGGGGGAGGAGGAAGTGGCCTGGAAAATATGCCCTCCCCCCGTACCTAGTGAGAGTCAGAATCTTCTATTAACCAGAAAGACTGAACTTGAATCTTAAATCTTGAACTCTCAAACTATCAACAAACCACATCAATTAACATGCTAATTAATAAAATACTATACTGTAATGTGTTATCTAGAATCTCTTCCTGCAAAGTGCAGTGAAAAAATTAATCAAGGATATTTCCAATTACCTCAGACTTTTTTCCCCCCCAGTAGTTCTCCTTACATTCTTAGATCATCAGTACAAAATTCCTTTTTCTTGAGAAGCAAAAATGAAAAAGAGTAACAGTGGTCATAGAACAAACCAGTTCTCAACTTTATTCCAAGAAGTTCCCTTGCATTTATCTAGGATCAGCCAATGCTCAGGCTTATCTACTGCAGACCAATTACATTCCTTGTAATAAATAAAATTAAGCACTTATTTCTCATCTTTGTCTGCACATGCATACTTTTCATAGCCACAGGAAGCAGTGACATAGGTCTCCATCACAGGAAAAGGAAGTAGTAAAATGAATATCTAACAACTTGAAGCTACAGTCAATGATAGCCACTGCTTCTACCTTCCCCACACAACACATAATCACATCACATAAGGTAAAGTCATTGGATTAGCACAATTCTTTCTTGATAAATACGCACAAACACCTCAAAACTGAGTAGTGCAAAATCAGTAACAAAATAGCAGGTTCTACCAGTAAACTCAGAAAATAAAAAAATAAAAGTAATAACAATAAATAAAAAAATGTAACAATTTAGGTCCAAGGCCCATTCAAAACATCAATGCAAGAGCAACAGCAGATGCAGCCAGCCTGGAGACAAGCTATTTATATTAATAACATTAAAAAAAAAAAAAAAAAAGGAGCAAGCAATAGAAGACAGAACCAGGTTCGCAGTAAGAAAAACAAAAACACAACTTCTTAAAGAGGATAGATTTGGGGCCTATACAGCAAAAGCAATAGGTAGCCAAGAGGGCAGCAAACAGAGCTAGAAAGAAACAAAAAACTATAACTCAGAGTGAGGGTAGGCTCCTGGGACTTAAAACTGTGAGTGTGGGTGGGGCACCACAAATGAGGCTGGTCAGTGCAATTATTGCCTACAGTTGCAGTGCCTTTTTGCAGTTAATGGTCACATTTATTTTAGCCTTCTTTTTGCTGCCAGTGTATTTACAGAAACACATTTGTCCCCCTTCACATTTCAATTCTGTCTTTTCTAACCTTGCCTGTGTACACTCAGATAGTGTACCTATATTTCTCCTAGGTAGCTTGTACCTTCTTGTACCTATTTGCACTACCTTTTTGTGTAAGAGCTCAGCCTCAGTCAGCAGTTGCCTGTTAATCTAAGGCCCTGCCAAGCATAGTTCTTAAAAAGCTAAATTCTGTTCCCTTGAAGTCCAGGAATGAAGCTCTTCTATTTGTTTTGTCAGTTCTTCTGAGGATGGTTCATAGTCAGAGCTGCCAAGGCTGAATTTGACCTCTGTTTCTTCTTCCAGCTCTTGTATGTGATTAAGACATCTGAGTATCTCCCCTAATTGGATCATCTACATCCAAAAATTGCTATCAACAACCTCCCCAACACCTAATCTTCTGGATTGTTTGTGCCTAGACCTATTGCAACAGACATGGGGGAGGATGAATACAAAAACCATGATCATGAAATTTTATTCAGTTGTATGAAGAAAACTTCGTCTGCTTCCTATTCCTGATCAGCTGGTCTATAGTAGCTGTGTCTGATCCACTAGATGCATTCTCTTCCATATAAACCTTTATCAGCTCCTGGCAGGATTGAGACAACATTTGTGTCTACATGGCCTTGATCCTCATTATTCATAAGATACTTGCACCCCTGGCAACATTACTGATGCCCACACAGATGAGCAGTGGGCAGTAGTAATCCAAGGACTTGATAAGCCTTGTCAGTCTCTTTTCAATATTCTGAGTCCCAGACAAGCAGCCATGTCAGCTGACATATCCATCCTCCACAGAAGACAGTCGTCAATAACCCACCTTCTTCTCTTCAAGTAGACCCTCTGTTTCAGACTCAGCTAGCTCTCATGTCTGCCCTGACAGTTCTTGCCTCTCCTTGCCAGTTCCCAGGGCAATATGCCTGTTCTATAACTGCAGTTGTACAGGAAAAAAAGGAGCCTTCCTCCTGCTGCCAGAAGTCATACATTTCTATCCAGCTTTCCTCTTCACAGCATTTCATCTGCTCCTCTTATTCTTCATCTGCTCCACTATTTTCTCTATTAGAAATAGTGTAGGCAGCAGGAGCAGGGAGGTGATCATCCCCCTGTACTCAGCTCTGGTGCAGCCGCATCTCGAGTACTGTGTTCAGTTTTGGGCCCCTCACTACAAGAGAGACATCAAGGCCCTGGAGCATGTTCAGAGAACGGCAACAAAACTGGTGAGGGGTCTGGAGCACAAGTCTTATGAGGAGCAGCTGAGGAAGCTGGGATTGTTTAGCCTGGAGAAAAGGAGGCTCAGAGGAGACCTTATTGCACTCTACCACTTCCTGAAGGGGAGCTGTGCTGAGGAGGGGGTCAGCCTCTTCTCCCAGATAACTAATGACAGGACGAGAGGGAATGGCCACAAGTTGTGCCGGGGAAGATTTAGATTAGATTTGAGGAAAAATTTTTTCTCTGAAAGAGTGGTCAGGCACTGGAATGGCCTGCCAAGGGAGGTGGTTGAGGCACCGTCCCTAGCGCTGTTCAAGAAGCATTTAGATGAGGTGCTAAGGGATTTGATTTAGTAGCTTGGTGGGTAGGGATGGTTGTAGGAGGATGGTTGGACTAAATGATCTTGTAGGTCCTTTCCAACCTAGTGTATCTATGAATCTATGAATCTTCTGAACAGCCACAAGAGGTCTTTCCATTCATCCATCACGAGGTTTCAGCTTTTTTTCTTCACTCTCTTCCTAAAGAAAATGTTCAGTTTCTCCACCTTGATACAATTCAATCTGCTCATGTCCTCTTACAGCTCCTTTACCTCATCAGTCAGTATCTCAATCACTGCTCAGCTCCCAAAGGTAAGGGCACCCTCAGCCCAACCCTAGGGAGTAGCACCAGTCACAACCTGCAGTTGAAGGCTGTATCCTTACCTCAGAACTCCTTCTGAGTCAAGGCCTCAGATTTCCTCAAAAAATTCCAGCTGATGATGAAGACCATGACAAGTTGACACCACAGATTAACAGGCTGAAGCAGTCTTCAGCAGTTTCTAGTCCCCTGATCAATAATAGCTGCAGGACCTGCAACACTCCACATCCATTACCCTTCCCACTGGTTATGTACTTGCTCTCCACACAGCAGCTGCCTAAGTTTTTTACATCCTCTGAGTGGCAGCCAGTTGGAAAGAAGAACTGTAGGCACCCCCAAATCCAGCAACTGTCAACAAAAGCTGAGTTTCAGATGACAGAAGCTTCCAAAAACCAACTCTCACCTGCAACAGCAAGCTGCCAGGAGATCCCCCTGAAAAGACGATCCCTGCAGAAGCATATGGAATAAATTCCCTGAAGAAAAAGTCTAGAAAGTGCTGTGACAACTGTTACATCTCTACTAAGCTGCTTCTCTTTGTTGCACTTAAGCACAGGCACAGTGAGAAGCACTTGTAAGCATATGGGTGATATGAATGCATTAAAAGCTGAGGAGAGCCCAAGCACAGTCATCTTGCATGATGGAAAGGAAAAGATTTTCTTAAAGACTTTGAAGGGATTCTATCACAACCCAGAAAGATATTAATTGAACACTGTCAAACTAAAAGTCAAATTGTAGAAAAGGGTACCTAAGAACAAAGTTCAGGTAAATAGATGGTAGACAGGGGGGCAGGTACAATTAAATTCTCAAAGCTCTGAAAATTTCTGTGATCATTTTCAAGAAGACCCTTGATTCTCCACTACTAGAAAATACTGAAATTCCTTGGGAACAAAATTGTACTGTCCATAAACAGCAGATGTGTCCGATTTTCAATCTCTAGTAGCAACTAGCTTTGCCAAATGTAATACATATATGTCAGTGAACAGACAGAAATGAACTACTATCCTACATGCATAAACTAGTAATAGATATCTTTATACTGCTGAGCAGCACAGCTCAAATGAGGCAGATCTGAGCAGCACAAGAACTGTGCTGATGATTAGACACTGATATTATTTGGGCTTCAGGAGATTTTATTTTCATCATATTCTGGGTTTGTGGACTACTTGCCTATTAGCATGTAAATACTAGTAATGCTCCTGGAGTACATCTGCTGCTGTGGCTTCATCTGAAATGATCCTAGTTCATGCTTTCATTCTCTTTGGAGACTGTTCTGTGACGTGAACTTTTTGTGGTAGATAGATTTTCTTCAAAAGATTCAAACTCAGATGCCCATATACATACACCCACTCTCTTAAGGAATATAAAAAATCCTTCCCATCTTAACTTACCTAACCCTAAGACATTTTCATCGTTTGGAACCCTTGAATGAAAATATCATCCTCTTAGCAACATATATAGCTTCTGAAGAATTATTTGTCCCCAGTCTGGCTTCATACTTTTTGTCTATGCTGTTATGGTTTGTTAGCTCAACTCTGTCCATCAACTGAAGCAGATTGACTACCAGTGTGACCTTGAAGTAAAAAAAACCAAACAAACACAGACATGCATGTAGGATATTGCTGAATGTGGCATATGTAATGTGTTGTGGTTATCAGTGAGCTTGCCATCAATCATGCCTTTCAAAATAGTCCCAGAAATTAGTGATAGGCAACTTTTGCACCCTAAGCACATCCTTCCAATGACAAACAAGATGTTTCAGGGATCAGTGATATCACAGTTCTTGCTTCACATATGCTTATGTGAAGCTTTGAAACTAAGATAGGTGATTTCAAGCACAGCTCCATATACATTTGGAGCCACAGTGGATTCTAGTGGTCATATGAGAGATCTATAGTGAGATCTAGGGAGGACAGAATAAACGCAAGATTATTATACTTTTAATTTTAAAACGATAGTGAGCTTTTCTTTTGAAACTTCAGAGTCTCCACTGAATCCTCTTAATAGAAAACATGCACATAACAACTGTATTCTACAACTAAGAGCTCTGTCTGCCTGAGAATATACAAGAAATTAACCAATTATGTGTAGTTACATACAACTCCATGTCTCTTGCAGGTAAAACTAATACAAATAAGAAAAAATATGAAAAAATTGAAATGGTTAGGGTTTGTAATATACTACACTTTCCTACAACTATAAACAATCTTCTAAATTTACTATAGACTAACTTAACTCTATTAGCTAAAAACATTTTTTAAATCTCAAAAACTTTTGAAAGGTTCCTACTATCTGTCAGATCAATTTTAGTGATGCTGAGGATGACGTATGGACTGTGTTGAGATCTCCTCTCTCCATTGTCATTCATCTTTGCTGAGATAGTAAACCAGTACTTTGTTGTTAAAATGTTCTTTGTTTAGACATAACTTGTATTTTCAATCCTTGAACAGTATTTAGATACTATAACAACACATACAATATAAATATTACATATACTGATGCCAGAGCTTGATCTATATTTTCTATGCAAGGCATGTTATAGTGTTCCTTTCCAGTTAAAATACCATTATTGCTAACGTGTCCTTGTCAAATCAGTGCTTTTTAAAGAGCACAAAGTTCTCAGAGCACAAATAACCTTGTTCAAGCCTGGTAGATCTTCTTAACCTTGTTTCTAGGATGCGCCACAGAAAACTTCAGTGCCTTTAAATCCCCTATCAACATTTAGTTCCAAAGCTCACCTGCCCAGCCAACAAATATCAGCTAATAGGACACTAATCCATAAACTTTTCAAAAAATCTCTTTCTATTCTTATAAACTCCGTCTGTTTGTACCTTAAACCACAGGATGGAGGATGACAAATGCAGAGACAATATAATAAAAACACTGCTGTTTTTATTTGTGGACACAAAATAGCAGAAGAGTCTAGAGGATAACTGAGCATCCTTTTAAATATAAACATCAACTAAGGAGTTTCAACCATTTCCCAGCATTTTTCCAGTTGTTATTTTTCTTGTTTAAAGTCTCACATTTTGTTTTTCCCTTGACTCTGCACTGTGATATTGCCTCTTTGAAAACTGAAGACAAAGTGAGACAGATGTCTTGAATGTGTAAATACCTAGGGAATTGCTTATCAAGAAGCAATGGGCATATGTAGTTTCCAGGACTTTCTCCCTCCTCTGTTGTCAGAATCTGTTCATAAATTTGCATAACAAGTAGAAAAAAACAGCTACAAACTACTACACCTACCCAAATACACTTCAGGAAAAGACTGGGAAATGAAGCCGAAACAGTGACGGTGAATAAGCAAGTCTGCTAAAGGAAGCTAAAGAAAAAATTTCCAAAGTTAATACATTCCTGTGCTGCACTAAAATTAAACATAAATTTCAGTAAATGGCAAAGAAGTTTTTGTGTTTCTATATGATTTTCCTATATCATATATGAAGCATTATTTAAATATAAATATATATATGCAGGAAGTTGGTTTTCCTTTGTTTCTTTTGAAACAAAATGCTACAACTTATGAACAATATATATATATATATATACTGTTAAATTGTACTTCCTTTAACATCTTAATTACATTCAAAAATCTTTTCTCTGCTTTTTTTTTTGTATACATGATAAGCTTGAGCATATTGCTTGTAATGTAATCAAATGTAATCAAATATGTGGTTATTATCTGTAAGGTAATGAATGAGAAAGAATAGATTACTGTTCTTAATCATTGCAGAGTCCAGATGATATCATTAACCAAAGGAGTCTAGCTTGAGTGGCTCTGTAATAACATCTGAACTTTAGTATTGATTTGTAATGTGTAATCTAGCACGTTTCTCACTGTGACTCATATAAGTAAGAAATTAGTTTCTTTTTTGCAGAAGTTTTGAATAGTTAAAATGTTAAAAACTTTCCTTTCCTGAAATATAGACCTGAAATAAAATTTGATAGCAGCAGAGTAGCAAGTTACTTTGTGCCAATATACAGTCATTGGCTTATTTCATCAAGAGGAGAACTGATGTTTTACACTGTTGATTTTTGGGTTCTCTTTTTGTAATTTCTATTGTCCTGATACTCTTAATTTTCATACAGTATACTTTCAAAAAAGCCTATATTCTGGGCTCTGATACAAGCCAGCATGAATACTAATCATCAGTCATCATCTGCTACTGTTAGTGAGGTGAAAAATCCGGAATTCAATTTGGACCCATATTGAATATACATACAACTCTGGAAAAAATCTCATTTATTTTCAGAACTCGGAAGACATCTCAGAACTGTTCTTTCCTAAATAATTTTTCTTGATATTTCCTTATTATTTTCTCCAATTTGTCATTGCAAAATAGCCCTGAGGCAACTAACATGACTATTGCTAATGTTAGTCATTGCTGTTACCAACATTATCACCACCATGTGCATAATAGATTTTAAGTTTCTTTTAATTTAAATGGAGAATGTAGGTAAGATTCAGAACAATGATGTCAGTCATTCAACTGGAATCTCTCCATCATTTATGTGAGAACTTCTATGCTACCTTATTTTATTCAACTCAAGACTCAGAAGTGTGGTTCACAATATGAAAGAATGAAAGTCTTCTCTAAAAAGTATAAGTATGTATTTCGCCTTTCACTCTAAGAGAGGATCCAGAGAAATAGCATGTAGGAAATATGAGAATTCAAGATGCAGTCCATAAAAGTAAAGTTTCTGCACCTACTTAAATACGATCGTGACTAGAAAGTAGACTGTGGAATATTCTTGAGTTAATTATGTATAAATCAATAAGACACAAACAATATGCAGTTTAATATACATCAGTTTCTTCAAATATTTGGGTTGATACATTAATCTCCTTGGCAAGAAATCTTTTAAGCATGAAGTACACAAAGCAACAGGTAAGCAGAACAGTGATGGGACAGGACCTTGTGTGAACAAACTGGAATCAAGCAGAATATAAGAAACAGGTTGGAGAGATGGCTGGGAAATAGGAAGATGATGGTACAATATAGTAGGCATAAATGTGTTGATAAAGACTATGGAGAAGAATGGAAGGCAAAATGACAATAATCTCAGCCTACAAATATTAAGATTAGTATTTGGAGTAATCCTCAAAAAATTTTTGTATTAACATGCACCAATGCCACCATTCTTCTCTAAGGAGAAGAATCTTCCAGTCTTCACCTTCAGTCAGTTCTTTGCCTTTTTTTTTATTACTCATCATTCAATTATGGATTAATGCCACAGACTTAATGTGTCTACTTTGAAGAGCTATTTTGTGCTCTGTACTATTCCTGTAAGCTGTGCTGGAGGTTGTCACTACAGCACACATACATTCTGACAGAGCTCTGCCTTCCTAACCCTATTTCTGTCTGGCTGACAACTTTATTGTAAAACAGCAACAGAAAAGATGTGCCTGGTGCATTTTTTGGCTAAAAAATATATATTTAACCAAATTATGTTATGCTGCAAAACAATTGCATTGCATTCTTTCCAAATTCAAGCCTGTATTTATGGCACTGACAGTACATCTATTGGTGATATACATGACAGGAAGAACAGACAGCTGATTTGCCATTGGAGGAGTCATTAAAATAAACTGCACTGAAAATCAAATAATTATATTTATTGAACAATGCCTCCACAGCACTAGCTTTAGATTTGCCTTAGAAGTTAATAATTTCTCTTACTTCTGCTGGGATACGTATTAAGAAAAGTAAGAAATTATTCCACAATATCTTGGTTTCATAGTAGGTACACTCAGAAACATTCTGAGCTGGTCAAAGGTCTTATTTTCTTGTCAGAAAATATCATTTCACTGCAGAAAAGCACTGATTTTGATAAACTGGACTAAAATATATTTATAATATTTTGGTATCATGATGTATAATTAAGAATTTTATTTTAATATTACTGTAAGAGCATATTTTTATACAAAAGCTACACATTAAAATCAGTTTTATTTAAATTGAATATTTGGATTGAGTCTTTTCCAAGAATCATAAAACCAGTTCAGAAATCAATTTTCCATTCAGCAGACATTAAATATCTGGCATATTCCTGTAAATCCGATATAAAAAAATGCTGCACTATTAAGAAACAGATAGAAAGTTCTGTAGGAGACATTCACAATGCCTTATTCCAGAAGAGAGATGAAGTTTACAAGCTGATGTTTCTACTAACTGCTTTCCAGAACAGAGCAGATCCTAAAGTGATACAAATCAGAGAAATTCACTGTGATCACAGCAGGCTGTGCTTAATGCAATCAATCATCACGAATACTCAGGCTTTTTGGGTGCACTCAATGATGGTCGCTTTCAGCATGTTTAATAAAGTCAGCATTTAAGAAACTTACCACTGCTGTTCAGTTTGCTGTTCTGCTCTGTAGGGTAAATTTTTGGCAAGCCACTTAATCATCCTGGGTCTGGTCCATTTCTGTAAAATTGAAAGTATATTTTCCAACTATATTTGATCTGGAATTAGACCTTACTTCTGCAGTACAGAATAGTTGGTAGACAGTACAGAGCTAAATGGAAAAAGCAACTTTAGCATACAATATGTGGTTAAGGGAGAAATTAGCTCTTCAAGGGAGCAAGGATCTTCTAGCACATGGTTTCAGAGAACCTACGAGAAATCCACATCTACATGATATATTACAATATAAAAGGAAAACAAAACTTTCCTTCTCTTATGGGCAACTTTACTGCATTTTTCTACCCAAAGTTTATATTCTTCAAGTTTCTATTTGGTAACCTCTTCATAATTTATATACTATTAAAAATATTAATTCTGCTTCATATCTTCTTTTATTCAAACTTTTGGACAGTGAGAAAACATATCACTGCAGTAAGACAGGTTTTCCACCTTTTCTGTATTTTTCTTAATGTTCCCAAATTAAAATATTAATTTATGGTAAAGATGCTATATTACAAATTCAAGTCTTGTGAACACAGTCTTTTAAAAATTGCTTTGCATGTACCCACAAGAGCTAGTCCATGCATTCTTGAAGATCACAAGGCAAAAGCTATTGACACTGATGAATGAATTAGATCTTGACTAAAACCTGTACTGGAAAATACCTTTACAAACTCAGTAGTTCAAATTCCTCTATACTGAAGGACTTCCATATAAAGAACAAAATTGACCATCCCTTCAGTGGTATATCAGAGAACTGCTAGAAAAAGAAAAGCCAATAACTGACATTACTGAAATTACGCTGTAGACTAGGTGTCTCAAAAGTGCTGTTTTTTGCTATTACTTACTAATTATATTTATTGTTAAAAAACATCTCCTAGTCTGCAATACTATAAGATAAGCAATAGATTCTTGCTTTATCTCAGGAATAATTAATTAGCTAAGAATCCAAATTTGATAAAGCCAAACGTACTACAGAATGGTACATAGACTAGAACTTGATGCTCATGCTGTTAGCAATATTCCTGATTTAATTCAATGTGTGGTTCACAGCTATGCAGAAAGAAAAATTGTGGATTAGGTGTAAGTTAGAATATAACACTCTTAGTTGACAAGGGAGACAAATGCATGCCAATTCCTTGAAGTCTCTATGTGTGGTCTGTAAAATGCTCAGCAGCAAAGCATCTACAGTTCTGACATTCATTAACACAAATTACCTTGTGGTATATCAGAAGAGCTTGTAGCAGCATGCCATATAATAATTGTCTAGCATATAATGCTATGGATTCTGCAGTGCCTCCCAGGAATCTGCCATCTTCACAGCAGAAAGCCAATAGTTTGTGTGCAACAGCTATGCATGTGGCCTGTTAGTGAAAAAGACTCCTTAAACAGTCAGGAGTAAAATGAGAGTCTCCATTAGGCCATTACACAGACACTGTGTATTTTCCTTGCTCTCCAGAGCAATAGGAGTTTCACACTGGTTCTGAAGCTACATGACCAAAGAGATACAGTTGTCTTACAAACACAGTCTAGAATGCTAATGTGCTTCTTTTATAACATTACTTAAGAGAAAGAAATGTTTTATTGGTAGGAAGTGTTTTAATTGTAGATATTTGAGACAGGATTAAAAGATAATCTTTAAAATAACATTTCATCTAGATGATGAAGTAATGCACTATCAAACTCTACAGTCTATAAGTCTGTTTTCCCATTGTCATATCTATACAAATCAAGCTCATACTATCCTAAATTATCTTAGTAGTTGCATGGACCGTAACTCCTCAGTTTTATTTATCTCTAATTTATTATTAGTTTTCAAATAAATGTCAACATCATATTAGAGTTTTACAACATCTCTTCTATTTCAGGGGTGCCCCTAAAACGTCTGAGGCACTGGAAATTGAAAGGGGAGTGAATGAAAAGGTGAAGGAAGTCTCTCCTAAGACATTGCAAAGGGCAAGGCTGTCAACTCTGCGTCCCAAGACTGCATCTGCCAAGAAAGACAGAAGGGTTATTGTAGGTGATTCTCTTCTCAGAGGAATGGGAGGCCCTATATGCAGATCCATCTCAACCCATAGGGAAGTGTGTTGCCTACCTGGGCCAAGGTTGTAACCAGAAAACTGATTCACCCCTCCGATTACTACCCATTACTGATTGTTCAGGCAGGCAGTGAAGGAGTTGCTTGGAGAAGCCTGCAAACTCTAAAGATGTCAGGTCTTTAGAGTGGTTGGTTGAGGGAGCTGGAGAACAAGTGATATCTTCTTCTTTCTGGAGAGAAGAGGAATATGGAACAGGCTAGGAAAACTCAGGTAACAAATAAGTGGCTGAGAGGCTGGTGACACCACAGGACCTTTGGGTTTTTCGATGGATGGTAGGTTGTAAACAGAGTGTTGTGGTGAGTGGCACTATGTGCATGTGGAAACCAGTGATGAGTAGTGTCCCCCAGGGGTCTGTCTTGGGACTGGTGCTCATCAGTGACATGGAGGATGGGTTCGAGGGCACCCTCAATAATTTTGCCAATTACACCAAGCAGAGTGGCATGGTTGACAAGTTAGATGGAAGGAATGCCATCCAAAGGGACCTCAAACTCAAAAGGTGGGCCAATATGAATCTAAGGAGGTACAACAAAGAGAAATTCAAGGATTTCCACTTGGGATAGAGTAATCCCAGATATGTATACAGACTGGAAGAACTCCTTGACAGTAGCCCTGTGGAGATGTACATGGGGGTCCTGGTAGATGAAAAACTGAACATGAGATAGCAGTGTGCTCTTGCAGCTCAGGGAGCCAATGGTATCCCGGCCTTTATCAGAAGAAGGATGGCCATCAGGGACAGCAAGGTGTTGGTCCCTCTCTATTCTGCCCTTGTGAGGCCCCATCTGGAGTACTATGTAAAGGTCTGGGGCCTCCAGTACAGGAAAGATGTGAAGCTGTTAGAGAGGGTCCAGAGGAGAGCCACAAAGATGATCAGAGGGCTGGAACACCTCCCCTATAAAGACAGGCTGAGTGAGCTGGGCCTGTTCAGCCTGGAGAAGAGAGGGCTGTGAGGAGACCTCACTGCAGCCTTCCAGTATTTTAAAAGAGAATTATAAACAGGAGGAGAATCAACTTTTTACAAGAATAGACAGTAACAGAACAAGGTGGAATGGTTTTAAGTTCAAGGAGGGAAGGTTTAGATTGAATGTCAGGGGGAAGTTCTTCACACAGAGTGGTGAGGTGCTGGAGCAGGCTACCCAGAGAGGTTGTGGATGTTCCATCCCCGGAGGTGTTCAAGATCAGGTTGCATGAGACCCTGGGCAATTTGGTGTAGTATCAAATCTGGAGGTTGGTGGCCCTGGTGGTGGCAGGGGGCTGGAACTTAACGATCCTTGGGGTCTCTTTCAACCTAAGCCATTCTGTGATTTTATGATACTATTGCACAGGATGAAGAAGCTACCAAAGCAGAGAAAAAAATAGCTTAAACAAATCATACTTTTTGGGTTGGAGTAAAATGCCAATAACCTACCAGAACTGTGATATTACTCACTTTAATACAGATGCATAGTTTCCCACAATGGATAGAAACATTTGGACTGTTATTTTTAATGGTCTTTTAAAGATACTAACAATAAATGGAAATCATAAAACATTTTTATTGCATTGCCGCAGTTGGCAAGAAATTAGAGATATTTTGGATTATGGCACTGACTGCATGTGTTCAAAAGCAGCGGGGTAATTGCCACTGTTTTCATGTGCCACAGAGTCAAAAAGAAGACAACTACAGACTCAGAGTGACTCCCTAAACAAAAGATATTAATATGTTGTTTTTTATTACTAGAATATAATGTTTTATATATAACAAATAAATGAAAAAAATGAAATAAATAACAAAAAGTAAGCTAGGTATGATCCTGACATAAATTTCAAAACTCATATTTATCCCAGGCTATAAAAATAAGTCTCTGCAGGAGAAGAATCAGAAAATAAATACAGCTTAATTTAGGAGAGAAATTAATAGGAAAACTTCCAAGCCCCTATACATAGCCTTTCATCCTCAAATGATGGGGGAACAGTGATGGATCTTCTAAAGACAGGAAAATGCTATCATTCAGTAGGTTGTATCTTCAGTACACAGGAACTTATGATTTCATTCAAATAATTTTTAAAAGAATATAGTGAAATACTAATTCCAAGTGAATGTTAAATATGTACTTTGAAGAAAAATATTTGTTCTAAAAGAATCCAGGTGTTTCCTCTAAGCTCAGAATAATTTCCATATTTCTCCTTTTCTCACACGTCTGATAGCAACTTCAACATTCTTGAATATGTGGTAGAATGCTATAGCAAAAAATGTCAAGGCAAAAAGTATGTAAGTAGTGCTTCAATTGTTTTAAAAATAAGTTAGCACCTTATCTATTTTATAGTTGACAAACTGAATCAACAGGAAGTCATTCAATCGCAGTTTGCTCAACTAAGAATTATCTGCAACTTGGGTCAGAAATTGAGAGCAAGAAAGGTATCCTACATATTTAACTTTGTCTGCATGAATTCATGCACTCATGCTCCAGATCTGACTGTATGTTTATTTGCTGAATTAGTCAATATTTTACTCCTTTTTTTTTTTTTTTTTTTCCTGGAAAGCTTAGTTATTCATGCAATTGAACCCAGCTCCAGCTGTTCCTACAATATGCATACACATTCAGCTGCAAATAGTTTCTATACTTATGGCCTTTCTTCTTCTACTTGTTGCACCTCATGACAAAGAAACAGAGGAGCAGAGTTGTATTTGAATATGCTACGAAAACTGCGCTCTACCATGTGGGTAACTTTTGTTGTATGCTAACTTTCTGAGGTCTCAGCAGAGCAGATTCTTGCATGCCTGTAACACTTCATATATAGCCCTCTGATCAGCTTCGTGGCCTCCTCTGGACCCACACCAACATCTTTCCTGGACTGGAGGCTGCAGACCTTTACACAGTACTCCAGATGGGGCCTTACAAGGGCAGAGTAGAGGTTTACAGTCCCCACTCTCACTCTGCTGGCCACCTCTCTTTTGATCAACCCAGCATACTGTTAGCCTTCCAGGCTGCAAGAGCACACTGCTGGTAAGTTTTTTTTGTTGTTGTTGTTGTTTGTTATATAGTTCAAATGCTTAATAAGAAGATGTTCACTAAAAACTTTTCCAGTCAGCTTTGTAAGACACATAATTGTTTACATCTTATTTTTTTCAACTGGTAGGACTGTATTAGGGAAAAAATAATTATTTTTAGCATACATTAGCTCGTACCCAAATGAACCATGGGAATTAAAGAGTCTATGCTTATTAGTGCGACCCTCTAACATTGACTACAGTTTGTCAGTTTGCATGTTTCTCATTTCAGTGAACGTGGAGATATTTTATTCTAGATTTGTAAAAAATAATAATATAATTATTCCATATTCTGATATGCAGTCATTTTAAATATTAACAATGGTAGAAAAATACTAACATATGTAAATAAATATGACTAAAAAGCCACTCACCTAATCTTAAGAAACTATGTAATGAATATTCTATATAAATGTACTCTAACAAAAAACTGTGGAAGAAAGCATGAATTAGATTTTACCTCAGGATCAGTGCAGCAGCAGGGGAACCTCTTGAGCAACCAGTTTTTCTTCTGCTGTCCTGAGCAAAGGGTGCATAACCATGTACCTTCTGCATCAGAATATTTTTCAGGCTGCAGCAGATAACATAGTCCTCTTTTTCCATCTTTTTTTGTACAAACACTGAGAATTGAAATTTGATCTATGTTATGAAGGACATCAATTTGGGGATTTAAAATTTCATCTTAATCCTACAGTCAAGTTTCTTGAGTTACTGAACTGAATTTAATGTGTCTCTGCTTCACCAGCCCCCATTAGTATAGTCTGCTTTCTTTCTTGAAGAAATGGAATGAGATATAATATTTGATGGTTTCTATTAAGTGTACTTATATGACACTATTGAGCTTTTCTTGCCAGAACAGCCATAAATGATTATAATTAATTTGTTTAGCATATTTTTCAGCTATATTCAGAATATGGTAAACTAATAATGTTTGAATTTTAAATTTTAAAAGCAGACAAGTTAGCAAAGAAAATTTTAATTGACATATTTCACTTTCTTCATGTTGTTATCATCACTGTTATATGTCAGTAGATCCTATAATCTGTGGAAGAATTACACGGAAATTCAATGTATTGAGTTGAATATTACGCTATCAAGGTCTGAAATCTATGCAACTCTGCAATAAGCAGTTATTTCTCCTGTTGCCGCAATTTCTTAATATTTTTTCCTTACCATCTAAGTAGTACTAGTCATTTCCATTCCAAAATATATATTTTACATAGAGACATGAAATTATTTCAAACTGGAAAAAAGTGTACTGAAATAAAGTGAATGGTATTTAATGTCCTGATTAGGATAGCCTGCTCTAAATGAATTTGAAATTGTTAATGAAGCAAAAATTCATTTAGAACCAGGGAACAAACATCTGTACATCTGAAGGCCCAGAATTTACAATGAATAACATAGAAAATAGGAAATGGCAACTCAACTCAGTACACAAAGACTTATATTCTGAGGGAAAGCTGTAAGAAAGTAGGCCTCTCACATCCACAGCAAAAGGCCTAATGTGGCCACTAGCTGTGGTCAAGATGAACTTTGTTTGTATGTAGTATACGTACAATGTATATGTAACAATATACAATAACATAGTCATGTTAATAAATAAGGATCACTTAAGCATATACTTACAATTGTTGCTTACAGAGCAGGTAGAATCACAGAATCATTCCAGCTTCATATTTCTGTGAATAAAATGACTAGGAAACACAGATCAGTTTGTTCAGCTTATTCTCCTATAAATGAGTATTTCTAAAGAGAATGCACACTGTACAAAAGGAAATAAACCTTCGTTTATTAATTAGTAAAAATATATGTTTTTTATCAGTATTGTGAACATTACTTGCATTGTCACCAAATCTATAAACATGGACAAGCACTGTTCTGTACACAAGGGGCACAGAAATCATATAGTCTACATGTATTTCAGAAACATGAAATGTATTTTACATGAATGTCAAATGTAGCTATTTTATAGTCAGCAACAAAAACCTGACACAAGTTCCTTCCCATTAACACTTCTGTATCACTCTATCTCTGATTATGCATTATCTTAAAAAAAAAAGTAAGTAATGTATTTAATCCTATATATATTGTTGCCATATAAGTGCCAAATTACAAAAAAAATCTTTGCATTTAAATTATTAAATAGGCCAAAAATATTCTAAAGCCTCAGATTTTTCTTATTTCACATGTTGTCACAAGTTAGTGCCTCTTACATCTCTGGCACAGTAGAAAAATGCAGATTTTAGATACCATTGAGACATTTTCCTGTAACATGACTACAATTTCTACCTTTCATACAGTAGAGTTCTGCTATTTTTTCACATCTGTTTTCTCAATTTGCCTTTTTTGATGGATCTAGTGAATGGCATATTTTGTAGCATGTAGTCTGGTTAAAAATATTAGAAACAAGGACAAGATGTAGTGAGGTCAGTAAGGATAAATAGCTAATCTATGTCCTACATCTCTTTTTACCTCATGTATTTTCCTTGTCAAAGATATCAGTAATGCTTCATCCACCACTTATAATGTGAAGATTTAAATTTTACACTTCATTGTTTGACCTGATAAAATTTTTGTGTCACAGACCACTGTAGTAAGGATAACTGTTTATCCAGTTCTTCTAGGAGATATATTAATATTGTTTCTTAAACCAGTGCTTTGATTGAAGAGTTTTTGTTCTCAGATGCATATGTTATTAAATAGGTTTTACTAGATTTAAAGTTCATCTAGAAAGGTATTTTATGTGTTTTTTGAAATGCTTGTTACGTGTTTCACATTTAAATATTGCCAGGTAAAGACTTGATAGCTTTTCCCTGTAGTAGCCACAGAGGTTAGGTGACACAATGAATTAACTTCGACATTCAGAGCCATATGCTCCCACAGTTTGCATACCTAGTGGAACAGTGAATCAATGCAGCCCTACCCACCTCAGAAAAAAATGAGACTCTGAGTCTTCCTCCAGTTTCAATGTGTGAGCTAAAAGCTTACTCAGCACCCTACCAGACCAGACAAAAAAGGCCAAATCAATCTCTGATTTTTTATACTAGACCACAAGCTCCTCCTAAAAAAGTTGCATTCTGGGACTTCTTCCTTCAGTGGCCTCTATTTTATTGCCCCTGCCCCTCAAAAAAACAAAACAAAACAAAATAAAATAACACACACACACACACACACACACACACACACACAAAACAAAACAAAACAAACAAACAAACAAAAAAACACCCAGAAATCTGTGAAAGCAAAAGCAAAAATGCCCTTCCCCAGAAGCACCTCATTCTCTCATCAACTTCGTCCTCCCTGGATCACAAGGATGAGGTGCCCACAATAAGCTGTCCATGCTGGGGCCTAGGCCTGAAGGCTTTCTTTCTGCTTTCTTATCTCAGCATGTTCCCACCTCACTGCTGATGGCCAAATGGATGCCCAGGGCTGGCAGAACTCACAGGGCCAGGGCTTGAAGAGTCTGCCAGAAGGCAAGAGAACCAGCCCTCCCAGTCCAGAAAGAGCGCTACTAACGGTGGCAGAAATGGCATTTACACGCCCCACCTGTGCAGTAAGCACATCCAATGTTTAAGTAAAAATGTCCCATGCACATTGATTATTCCTACTTAGCTTCCAGGCTGGAATTAGGTCCCTACTGAAACTATCTGCATGAACCAATGCATTGGCATGTGCGTGTGCCATTGTAATTTATTCATTCTTTTTAGCTATCTTTTATTATACTATGAATGGAAACATCGTGCCAAGACCAGGATTTTACAGTATTTTTCTCAGCTGTTTGCTGTTCAAAAGCACAGTGAGTTCATGCTTTGTAGCACCAGGAAGGATGAACTCAGCTGTCTCTATCAACTTAACCAGAAAAAGGAAACTTAACCAAACCAAACCAAACCAAACCAAACCAAATCAAACCAACCAACCAACCAAATAAACAAAAAACAAACAAACAAAAAAAACAACCCCAAACCCAGACAAGTACAGGCTTGTGTCTTCTAGACAACATCCATAGCAGCCCAGGCTGCATTGTCATGAACGTTGCCCCTGTCCCAGACAGCCTATAATCCAACCCACCCTCCACTGCCACCCTTTGTACATTTAAGTGTGAATAAGAATAGAATAGAGGACTTCAATTGGAAGGGACCTTCAAAGACTATCAAGTCCAACTGACTGACTATTTCAGTGATAATCCAAAATTAATATGGGCCCTTCCTAACTCTGAGCTTTGTTTACGGTATTTTATATGCAGCATTATTAGCTTAAGGAAGCTTACAATTTCTGCACTTCTGCTTTGTGAAATTTTCATAATTAGGTATGTATAATTAAGATTCCTATTAGTGTTTTTTTTTTTTCTTGCTGCTATGTGTTTTCCCCTGCTCAAGTTCCTTTATCCCAGAAGGATGACAGTTAAATGCCTTGAGACTTTTTAGTGCCATCATTGTTCCTCAAGAATTAGACTGCAGTTAGGATCTGATTCATGCATATTTTATGCACCATTTCCTTGATTTTTTTTTTTAAGTTTTGCTTCGAAACTTAACATTGCTGAGAAAAGTGCCAATATTTCTTATTTACATAAATCCCTTGAGAATCGTTGCCACGTCTTCCCTCTTCACCTCATTATGCATTACATGCATTCCAAAGAAGAGAAAGAATCAGCTAATAACAAGGCATGCACTAGGCCAACTAACCGAATATATACAGGTTTTTGTTTCAACCTTTCGCATAAATAGCGCCATGGATTTCATCAGTATACACGTAATGTACCTCAGAAGCATCACCCTGAATTCACATCAGTGTAAATAAACACAGATTTTTAATGCTAAGAGACAGCCATCAAAACAATGATCAAGAAAATGTGAGTGTACAAAGCAGTCTGTTTTTCATACTTCATAAATATTTCAGCATAAAACCTAGTTACTGTTATGCAGTGGTAAGCTGCTAAAAATCTTAAAAAAACTGGCTAAACAGGCAGCCATAGAGTTACAAGAAGAAGCATTGTGCCTCTTTCCTATGGACATGGGACCCTCTTGTCTGGACAGGAGACAGTGGGCTTACTTCCCTTAAAGCAAGCAGTTGGTGCAGCTCCAGAAAAAAAGGATGGAGTTAGAAAGAAGTAGCTGGCAGCAGTTAGCTCTGACTGGAATGAACCATTTCCCTCCCAGCCCTGTCACTGTATATGACAGTAATAAATCAACTGTAGTGCACTGTAATTGGAAAAACCAGTCACTGCATACCTATTGCAAAGAAGTCTAATTCAGCATATAACCAGCAAATTAACTTTCTTTAGCTTTCCTGAAAACTTGCCTACCACTTCAGTGTCCAAAAGAAACCAAAACAATAGTGTTAGCCTAAAGAACAGCAAGCAGGCAGGAAACAGAAATGTTAGGGGTCCTCTTCCTTGGAGATCCATTCTAGTTGGTGAAGTCATATGTCCTGCTCAGAGGAGCTGGATTCTTGTCAAAGAAGGAAAACATTCAACAGAATGCCTTTTTGTTTCCTTATGAAAATTAATACTTTTTTTCTTTGTCAGAAGGATCAGGTAAAATTACTGGTGACTGCTCTACCATCTATGGCACTGAATTTCTTATATGTGATTGCTGGAATACAGTCAGGTCACTCTAATTTTTGTTGTTAAAACAAATACTGATCTCTGTAACAAAAGTAATAATGAGGTGGAATTTAATAAATTTTCCTGGATAAATGCTGTGCTGAAAGATATTCAGCAGAGAAAAATATAGTAAAATTATCTTTAGGCTGTCTAGAATTATTGAAACAAAATAACAAAAGGAAAATGGACACAGAAAATACTGATGATAGCTCGAAAGAGGTTGCAACCCTACATCTCTGGGATATGAAAGAATAAGTAATTGATTATTGGATTTTTCAAACGTTCAGAAAAGTGTTTACATGCAATTTTAAAAAACTTTTAAATAAACCATATTATTTCCTGTACTCCCTTTCCCACGTCCTTACTCCCTGCAAAGAAGAGTTTTGATGTTTATTTTCTTGCTACAAAGTTTAGGAATGTGTAAAGCTTCAGAAAAAATATTATTTTTTTAAAGGAGATTGGGAAGAATGAGAACTACGGACAGTGGATTTGGACTAAAAGATTTTTTTTGTAAATTCTAGAAATATTTTGATGTTATCTTATAGTTAATAATTAGATTTAAAAAGTCTACATTTGCTTTCATTCCCTCTCATCTACTACTTGACCTATTGCATTGACATTTATGATGAAATACACAGATGTAATCAAAATCCAGAATTACTGGATGTTTATTCACAAGGAGGCATTATGTTTGTGTCTCAAAGCCTAATCAGAAACTCAGTGTGATTGTAAATTGTGATAGAATGAGACACTAGCTATATCTAAACTAAAAATAAATAGATGTCTTTCCTCAGATCTGCCTTTTGCATGCAAGCAGTATATGTTCTCCTTTTGAAGTAGCACTGTTCTTGTCTGCTCTTCTAGAAAGTTAAAAATAAAAATCGACTTAATTAAGTTAATTTGTTTGTTATGTTTATATGAATATTTTGTAAGATCATGCTGCTTCTGTATTTCCTCTCTGTTCTTCTAGAGGCTTGAAAGAGACTGAATCTTCATGATTCACTCATCTAATAACTGCTCCAGAAGCTTTCAGATGAGTATTAAATGAACAGAAGGAGCCAAGAAGAACTGGTATTTCGTAAAAGACCCTGAAAACTATTCCTTGTCTACCTTTAGGTTACAGTCCATTGGATTTTGTTTTGTAGGGCAACAACTGGCAAACGGACATTCAAAATTAAATGTTTGTGCCTGCCTGTATATTCATGCATGAGTGCACACATACTGGATGCTTACTACAGCAATGAGAACTAGTGAACCACCATTGCCAATTTAATATTTCCTGGGGGTACACACAAGTTTTATAACTGTGATTATAACAGCTAAGAAATCTGTAAAAATTAACATGTATCTTAAAAGCCAGGAAATATATACTTTTCCCTACCCATAATCAATCCATACACATTCAAGCACTGTTTTTGTTGCATATAAGTTAGTCACCTCAAAATAATAATGCACAGAAGTTGCTATTATCACCTGTATATAGAGAGAAATACATTATGAAAAAATATGTCAGATTTCCTGTGTTCTTTCCTCACAAAAAATTCTGAACAGACTTCAAAAGGAAAGAAGCAGCCTGCACTCAGATCTAGCAGGTGCACAGGTTGAAAGACTATTTAATCTTGTAGGATGTTCATTGCAATGTATGGAAAGACCTCTGAATCACATAGTCTCTCAGACTATACCAAGGGTTACCCAGAAGATACCTTCAAGAGCAGATACATTTGATTCAGTAATATATTGTACTTCAGTACTTATAAAGATTCCTATATAGCCGCCCAAGAATTGCTGTGTTGTGATAGACCACAATGACCTCAAGATATTTGTCTGAGGTATTACAACTCCCATGAAGTTCTTGCGGAAAAAAGACCTATCCTTTCTTTTTCTTTTTCTTTTTTTTCCCCTCTCCTTTCACTTTTGACTCCAATATACAACATTTTCCCCAATAAAATGCAAACATGCTGTACTGTAATGCACCTCTTTCTGCTAATAAACCTGCTGAAGCTTATATCTTATTTAACTGTATACAAAAATCAAAGTCATCATGGCATTGATTTCATTTCAGGACAGTCCATTGCAATATTTTCTAATCAATAGGTGTTTACAGCCCTAGAATCAAAACACATTCCTCTTGGAATGCAACCTCTTTCATGTTCTTACCTTTTTTGGTTCAGTAATCCCTCATTTATGTCTACACTTGGAATCTATAACTGAAAGAGATTATTTCAGAAGTTCATAATTCATTCCAAATTACAGGAAGGAATTTTTTCCTAAATATTAACATTTTCAACACTTAGAGACTGCACAAATACACTGCTAAGAAGAGCTGTCAAGAACACAGATCTTTCATAATCGATACAAATCATCGTTATTATAGTGGTCTCTAAATAACTTATACTGGCCTGTAGTACTGACAAAAAAAAAAATCGGTATTTCAAATGATCACTTTCTGGTAATTATAGAGTTAATTTATTTTATATTGTCTAGACACTGTTTCTGGAAAAAAAAATAGGCAGCTGGTAATGATTGAAATCTGTATTTACAGTAAAGTAGTAAGAAAATACAGAAGACTGTCTTCTATTGGTGCATTTTTTAAATTGTTAGATTACTGCTGTAAAAATAAAGGGTTTTTTGCTTCTTTCTTTCTTCTGATAGATTTCACAGCTATGCTTGATGTTTACAGAGAATTGAGATGAGTTCCTTATCTTTAGCTAATGAGATTTTGTAAATACTGCAAGAATTTCACTTTGTTTTTCACTTTAAGTGCAATTTATTTTCAGTAATTGCAAACCCCCTCACCTAAATAAATAAATAAGTAAGTAAATAAATAAATAAATTCAATTATCTTACCACAGATCAGTAAATAGACAAAAAGAGGAAAGACACAGGTAGACATTTTGATTAACATACGCTGATACACATTCTGACATAAATGACACAAGAAGGGCAAGTAGATTTAGGTTTTGGTTGAGAGCAGACTACCATTGTTTCATGACAGACAAACCAGATAGGTTGCCAGAGGAAAACAGAATACTCTAGAAACTGGACTTTTCCTAAAGCCACCAATCTACATCTGAGAAAACAACCTTAATTTGAGATTCTTACAATCTTGGTAAGAAATAAAAACATTTGGATTGACGAGCACACCAGTTTATTGAAATAAATTGTTCATAAGAAAACATTTTACCCTGATAAGCCTTACAATCTTTTACAATAATTTTTTCCTTACAAAATAAATAAATAAATAAACAAAACAGATGTTCCTCTCACTTTTGAAAGATCTTTAAATACCCTGCACCATTAATTAAGTACGCTTGCTCTAATTATTGGCAGTGATCTACTTAGAAAAAGTGGATATGTTTTACTTTTAGCCTAACAAAGAAAAATGCTGTAATCCAGCGACAATACAAGGGTAAATGGTTTTAAACTGGAAGAGGGTAGATTTAGACTAGCTATGTGGAAGAAATACTTGACTGTGGGAACAGCGAGACTCTGGAACATTTTGCTTAGTGAGGCTGAGCATGTCCTCACCCTAGAAGCACTCAAGGCCAAGCTGGATGGGGCTTCAAGCAACCTGGTCTAGTGGTCTAGCAGAGGGGTTGGAATTACATGATCTTAAATATCTCTTCCAATCCAAACCATTCTATGATTCTATGAATTACCAAGAAATTAAAACAAACAAACACATTCTCATTGTCTTGTAGTTCATTGTCTCCTTTAAAATAGACTAGTATAATTCTGTCCCCATCATTCTAAACACAGAGACCAATCTCACTTATTATATTGAGTGTCTGCCTGGCTATCTCACACCAATAGTGTACTGTACTCACTGTTCTCAAAATGGCATTGGCATTTTTTTGTTCAGAATCAAGTGTCCTAAATTGTTGATATATGTTCACATGCACAGAAATTAGATCTTCCCTCAGCCTAAGTAATTCAGGTATGTAGTTGCTCAGTTTCTAAATCCACTCCCTTCCTCATGGACCACTACATCTCAGCTATGTTAATCTCAACAAAAGTTTAACCAGCTACTCAAAAGGGAAAGACAGCATTCACCAGGGTGTTGAGGAGGCACTGGTGAAACAGAAACAGAATTAATTACTTCATGATGTGAAGGTGTCTTCTCTCTGATGAACAATATCTTCATTTCAAGTGGGATAAATCATTCATTTTGGCACTGTTGTCAAGATCAAAAAGACAACCAAAACATGAAATGGATATTTTTCATAAGATATTTGTAAAATAACTGTGATGCGTAATAGTACAGCTTGAATATTCTCTGCTAAATTACTAGTTCATTTTTCTCTGCAATAAAGAACGACAAATGACCTATGCCTCCAGAGATAATGGACTCAGAGCAATATTCAGATTGGTCTCCCTCCCGCCACTTAATAGCAGATTCAT
This sequence comes from Oreortyx pictus, assembly GCA_036925125.1. Taxonomy (NCBI): domain Eukaryota; kingdom Metazoa; phylum Chordata; class Aves; order Galliformes; family Odontophoridae; genus Oreortyx; species Oreortyx pictus. The sequence continues at coordinate 94,754,552 of JAUPFR010000001.1, forward strand.
TTTCCTTGTCATTCTCTAGAGGTTAGTTCAGTATTAAAATCTCTTTCTAAAGAATATTTAAATGCCTTTTCTGTAGATATTTCTTTTCTACTGATTTTGGAAAACTCTTGCTAAGTATGTCCTTTATACATTTAATGCTTTATTTACATTATTTTCTGATAAATTTTCTTCTTTCTTTTAGATCTGTAGTTCATCCAGAAAGTTTAGTGAAAGATTAGCATTGAATTAAGTTGTATACTCAAGCCATCTAGCTACAAGTCATAATTAACCAGGAAGTTTCTAGTTTTATATCAGTACAAAAGAATCAAGAATTCACATACACGATAACAAAATCATAACAAGTTAAGCGATTCCTAACTTTATTCTGAGAAGCTCCAATTACATTTTGGTTCTATTCTGGAGCCTGATAACTTGTATATTCTCTCATTTAGATCTACATTCCTTATGATCTTTTCCTATTTCTAATCATTCAAAATATCAAAAAAGTTTTCAGTATGATTTACATGTCTGTGTAGTTCAATTCTGAATCACCTCTGAACTACCAGATAATGAACTAGCAGGTGTACTAAAAGCCCTCTTGTTGACTTAGCTTTCAGGAAATGATAGTAGACAAATGTCTTGTTCACGTATCTTATTAAATATATCATTCCTACTTCTAAAAATTTGAAAATCACTTCAATTAGACAGTGAAAACTGTGTCTTTGCAAATAGATCTATTAATCTATATTGTTAAGTATTTATGCTTTTGGATTTTTCTTTTGTGGGGGAGGAGATTTTGACTTTGAAACCTACTTCTGAGTATGCCAGGTGCTCCAGATGTAACATATCTGAACATAAAATCAGCATGAAATTACAAGTTAAAACCCAGACTGAACTATTTCTAGCTTCAGTGCAGGCCACTCTCATAGATAAATGTTATAGTTTTATTATTTTTGTTATAGCTATTCCACATAACATCATGTAAGCTACTGTGAGTTAAAGAGTTAATGCTCCAGTTCTGTGTACTGACGAATTTCATGGTACACGGTTCACAAAAAAGAAGAACTACGTATGCCAGAAGACTTTGCGTTCCCATGTTCTTCTCAAAGGGAAAGATAAAACTGCATGCAATTCCCAAGATTTTCTTTTTTTGCTGTTTGTCTGAGCGGGAGCTTCCTAGCCTTCTCACCTTCAGCTTTAGAGCAAGGCCTTCAGTTTTGGACACTCTCATTTTATTTGATTTATTACCTTCAATTCCAATTATGTTGCATTATAATGTATTATTTTGCATCCAAGATCCTATTCAGTAAGTTAGTTTTTCTCCTCAGATTGTTGCTGCTGTTTTGTTTTTAGGCCCATCTCCCTGCCCTCTCCCTTTTCCTTCCCCTTTCCTGGGATGTGGGTTAGGGTCTGAGATTCCCCTTCCCCATTAGTCATGAAACCAAGCCAAACCATCCCATAAACTGTTGACAATAGGACACTACTAATATAGACAATAACTAAGAAGTTTTTGCGAATTTTGAATCTGTAATATTGATCATGAGATTTGTCATGCTTTATCAGTAATTATTTATCAAGTTTCACTGCCAAGTACTGCCTATGTCTATTGCCTTTTAAAATAATCCTGGAAACAGAAATGTTCATATTGTTTCTAAAAGTTGATTTTTGGTGGAGGAAGCAAAAAAATTGATTCTATTTCAAAAACACATAGCATTATAATTATTTAAAGTTGTCTGTGCTTAGGTTAATTACAGAAATGGTACTTCACACAAATTAGAATTCATTCCTCTTAAGAAAAAGGAATAAAAATAAAGTAAAACAAGTTTCTGTTCCAATATTTCTGTTCTTCTAGGACTGTGATCCCTGGATAAGTGCCACATCTGCCCTGTGTTGTTTAATTTACTGGTGATTTTACCTTTTTCTTCAGGAAAACACAGTATTTATTCATATAATATGACATGTCACAATATTACAATGATTATCCGGTTGCTTTATGTATGGTCATAATACCATCTGGTATAAAGCTAGTCTTCTTGTTGCATGTGTACCATCTGGAACATCTATCTATATTCTAATTATTGTACAGATGAGATTTTCATTTTACAGAAACACCATATTGGCTGAATCCTTCATTTATTGCTTAATTTTTAAAAAATACAATAATGTAAAACAGAAACAAGAACTTGGCATCTTATATTAGTTTTCAGCTATCACATTTTTGACATGCATTTCTTCTAAGGACATTTTTTAAATCTAAGTTTATTTTCAGCTACTTAGCTGTTCAGTTTAGTAGAAACAGTAGAAAAAGGATGTAGCTATTTAGGTGAGATGAGTTGACATTTATTCTAAAGTCCTTTGGAAGAACTTTATAATCTCCAAATGCTGAAATGAACTTAATTCCTCACTGTTTTCTAGAAGTGAGAGTTTCTAAATCCTTACAGAATTCAATGCTTGGCCATAAACTCAGTTATTTATATGCATTTGCCTTACCTTGACCATCAACTCTAACATTTTCATACAAAAATTATCACTAGGATAAGCCCTCACAGTAAATACATCAAGTCTTCCAAACCTGAATAGCCACCTATAAACTTATACACTTAGGCCCCTTTGAAGTGGAGATGTGATCTGCACCAGGGGTAGGGGAGAAAAGTAAGAGAATGAGGTTTCTTCCTGGATCTCAATAAGAAAAACCTGACAACGGATGATGGAATAAAATCCTTGTTTTAGAAAGGCAGAAGAAAATGAGGAATACAGATACTGAGTATATCCTATGTCCCTTCAGAAGCTGGGAATTATACTTTTAAGCGCATTGAGTGGATTCTGGGTGGATTTTCCCATAGGACATTGCATAGATTCTGTCCACAGAAAGGTCCCTTTCCCTCCCATGCAGCTACATGTATATATAATGCGTAACAAAACCAAACTATAGATCTTATCCTGACCAGATAGAATCTTTTCTTATATACTGTCCACTATTGCACAACACAAGCTTGTACAGCATTCTCCAGTAGATTCCCTTACAATGGCTTTTCACATAAACGTTCAGGCTTCTTGTGCCATAAGCATAGGACCCAGAAGAGCAGTCCCAGATCACAAAATCTAGAAGATAAGTACAATACCTTCTGCAAGGCTTCCAGTGCAACTAGATTGCATACAATTTCTCCATGCTTAAGAATTTCTTTCCAAGAGTAGAAACTACAATTTCACTCATTCTATGAATATCTGGTACATCGTGATTGCAAGATGCAGTGTACATCATCCCTTTTCAATAGCTAAGACACAACCTCATGTATAGGATGAAACCAGTATTACTGGGTGCATCAAGAAGGATGCAGCTCAGTGTGGAACTCGGCTATTAACTATTAAGCATTGCTACTAGAGGATACTTGATTTGATTATTATTATTTTTTAATAATAACAAAGAAATAAGTCTCTTCAGATCTGAATGTTCCTCAGTCTTTCCATGCTGGAGAAATGAAAACAATACAATTATAAGTCTTCCATTTTGATCTTAGTCCTATCTGAAGTAATTTCAGGAAATCTCATTGGTAAAAAAATATCACTGTCTTTATGTTGGAATGCAAGTTTCATGAATAATTGATATGAAACATCCATAATTATTAATATTACTTAATAGAGCTGTGGAATACAATCTGTAAGTCCCATGTTCTAAGTTCTTGCAAACTTTGTTTTGTTCCTGTTACTTTAAGTTTAGGTGACAGTGGGATCCTAGATAAAACAGAAGCATAACACATTAGCTAAATAATAAAACTCTTAAAGCCAAATGTTCAAAATATACAATCAAATTAACTAAGACTTACTGCTTCCCCTAGTGGAACCTTGCTTTTAAATTGATCAATTCTATCAAGAAATAAATAAAATACAGAATTCCTTAAATTAAAAGTTTCAAATTAAACTTCCTTTCAGATACGAAATAATTACAAAAGTAGGAAAAAGGGTACAGAAATGAATTCCTTCAAGAAATCATACACAAATTTCAAGATTTAATTCTCAGTTATTATGTAAATTTTGTTCTAAATGTTTTCCTGACTCTATTGTGAGAAGCAATTCTAAAAATCCAGGGCTTTTACACTTTTTGAGTAAGAGTCCAACTCTTGATTTATACAGAGTCAAGATAGACAGTCAAAGCTCTATATCTATCACTGAAATTAAGAGAACTAGAATAGAATTTAAGGAATATATAATGTTTAAAGAAGTTTGACCTTTTTTTCTTTTAATTTTGTTTAAGAAAATATCTTGCATATGTTCTTAACTTAGAACTTCTTTGATAGTGAATTTTTGGTAGGATTTCATTGAACTTGTAACTCCTTAAATTCTAAAATAATCATTTTTAATATTTAACCTCTGCTCCTCAATAATGTTCTTAACATAAATAGTACTGGAATTAGAATTAAAATGATTATTGATAAACTAACATTGGCTAATTTGTGAAAAGATGATGCAATATTGAAGAAGGTAAAAGCACCTAAGTTAACATAGTATCAAAGTAGTTAAAAAAAGCTATCACCAAGTTATCAGTGATTATTTTCCACATCTTGGGGTGTGGCCAAGTAGGCCAGTAGAATAAAAAACTTAGTTTGTAACTATTTAAAGATGGAAAAAGAGCACAAGAAAATCATAAGACTGCCAGCTTCACTGCAGTATCCAGAAAGTTGCTGGGAAAGCTAAACAACCTATTATAAAGCACTGTGTAATAAAATGACATAAAAACTGCATTAAGAAAGGCAAATTAGATAACTGAGAGAAGCCGTAAACTTTTCTATGTCATGTTCTTAAGATAATTCAGAAAAATAATGTCAAAGTGAAGTTAATTTGTGCAGTGAATACAGCTATTAAAAAAAGAAAGTCCCCAAACGTAATTAAAGATTTAGACATAGGCAATACATTGATCAATATATTGATATTCTTGTTTTAACTTCAAATGTCATTCTGAAGAAATCTACTCTAGTTTCGGTCCTTGTCAATAGCTAGTAATATGGCCTTGACTCAAAGTAGAGACCAAATTTCCAGATGTACAAATTTCATCATTTATGCAGCATGTGGTTTTTGCAAACTAAATCTTATTCTGTGACCTTTAAGTGGTCATGACATGTATAAGATACAAGAGTTTGCTATTCTGCTGTATTTACTTCCCATGGCACTTCAGCTTAGCCATCTTTTGAGCACTGTACTTTATAAGTGTAGACAAACTGGACAGAGCACACAGAAAGATGATTTTTTAAAGATATTGCATTATAAAAGGTTAAAACACATGCATTTATTCTTGAATACTATACTACTGTTGTCTTTGAAGACTGCAGGGACAGACAGTAGAGGGAAAAAGTTACTCTTTCAGTTAGTAATTTTTTTTTTTTTTTCCAAAATAAATGAGAACAAATAGTTTTTCCTTCACATTCAGAGAGGTTTGATCAGGGAATGGTGATCAGACAGAAAGTCAGTCTTTCAAACATACAAGCATAATAATTAGTAACTTGGATTGAGTGAGAAATAAACAACTCTTCAACAAGGTTGGATTTAGAGATGGTGGCAAAATCTACTACAGGTAAACACTATGCGACACTAATCTGAAGAAACAGTCTAGGACTTATTTCCCCTCCTCTTTGGATAATGGACCTGAACTAGAAAGACATACCTGAAGGTGATTTTGCTGCTCACCAGGACCACATACAACTAAGAAAAGCAACCTATTAAATGTAATTATACAGAGTGAAATAATGGTTCCTTCTGAAGATATTTTTCTGCTTCATTGAAAAAGGTAAAAATGTACATATAATTGCGTACTTACTGATAACTAATCTCCCATACCCAACTGAACATGGAAATGCTTTAAAAATTCCTGTTCATCACCACTACATTCACAAAGCATATACATCCTAGAAGAATAAGTCAAGAACAGAAAGAAGGCTAATAACTGTAACAACAACAGGGGGAAGCTTATCATCTTTCTGTTTCCCATCTTGAATCAATCACTTTACAAAAATTGTTTCAATGAATGAAGAAAAGGTAGCACTGCAGGAGTCTGAGACCTGTTTATTACATTCACTGCCCATATAGCACATGAACAAGAAGTGAATAACAAATTCACCTTTGTTCAGCTTTTCTTCAATTCAGAGAAAAAAATAAAACAAACCACAAGTGCCATGGAATTTTACTCTTGGAGACATAAGTCTCCTGGGTAAAAAATAATAACAATAATAATAATAATAACATGAAAATCTCAACCACAAGATATTCAAATGAAAAGCAGAAAGAGTTGCAAGACCAGAAAATATATCTTAAGCAAAGTTTGTCCTTAACTACATCTTGCAGCTGTTTAAATGTCTTCTACTGTTTCATTTAGAGTCATGTTCTTCCCTGTTGTTGAATCAATTAAAACAACAGCAATAGTAAAACCAACAACAGACACAACACAGATCTGATAAAGACAAAAAATATTTATATAGCAAATTTGACACAAAAAGCCATAAATGCAAAATAATGAAGTTAATAGCCATGTTCAAATGAAGACCAAATTTTTGCTTAAGGGCATTCAATAACAACAGTTGTCTGTCTCAAAGCAAATATCTCTGGGAACGCATCACAGTTAAGGAACAAATAAATGTTTTCTCCAGTGGCATCTGGTGCTACTTGAGATACCACAGGTTATCCAATCTTGTATCCAGATAACACCGTGAAATGCAAAAATCACATGCATGTCTGGTGTCACATCACAGTCAAATGCATGGGTCAAGAAGAAACTTGACAACTGTACCAGGGAGTAACAAGAGCAGGGCTGCCACACAAGGAAGGAAGAAGCCAAGAGTGTTCCCAGCACAAGCAGTACCTCCCTTGCAAACCACATCTTTAAAGAACCTGAGCAAAGCAGAAGGAGCAATGTGCTGACATGACAGTAAAGCAAGAATCAAGGACAAGGCTCAGACAGAAGAAGACAGAGACAAGGACAGCATAAAAAGGGCAACACTAGTATCCTGGTCTGAAAAGAAAGGAGCTTAAGGGTGTGGGGGTGTGGGTAGCAAGGGAGGCTGGTCAGGACCATTAAACTCTATTACAGCACTGATGACCTAAGATGGCCTGAGGTGTTTATGCCAGGGTTGAATGCGCCCCTAAGATTCTGCAATTGTAATCTGATTATTATAGCAATCAAATAGCTGTTGGAGTGGGTTATAGGAGGGCCATGAAGATGGTCAAAGGGCTGGAGCCTCACTCCTATGAAGACGGGCTTAGGGAGTTAGGCTTCTTTAGCTTGGAGAAGAATTCTCTACGGAGAACTCATTACAGTCTTCCAGTGCTTAAAAAGAGCTTATAAACAGGAGAAAGACTCACTTTTTTCAAGGTCTTAGAGGGGGGGGATGGATTTAAAACAAAAGAGGAGAGATTTAGATTGGATATTAGGAGGAAATTTTTCACTCAGAGGATGGTGAGGAACTGGGACTGATTACTCAGAGAAGGTGTGGATGCCCCATTCTTGGAGGCATTCAAGTCCAGGTTGGATGGGATACTGGGCAGCATGATCTAGTGACTGGCAATCCTTTCCATGTCAGGGGCATTGGAAATGGATGATCTTTAAGGTCCCTTCCAAAGAAAGCCACTCTGTGTTTCTATGATAAAAGGATTTTATAATCATAATTTTATCTTAGTAACTGTAATAAAAGATATTTTGGTTGTTGCAGGTAGCACTTTATCTTACTTTTCCCCTTTTATTTCTTTCCAATTCTACAGGTACCAATGGCTATTTTTACTCTCATGCTTTCCCACTTTCACTTCATTGCCTTATTTCTGATTTGCTACTACCACACATTACTTAAATAATTATTTCAGGACTACCTTTAAAATTGTATTTATTGGTCATTACTCATTTCATTTTTAAGATTCTCTTTCTTTTTTCTAATAATAATAACGAACATATAAAAACATGCCGGTATTTTACTATAACTGAAATTTGTTAACAAAGGGACACACAAAACAGCTGGCAAGCATTGTGTACAATTCTCAGTAAGGATGAGTTATTCACCACCAGCTGTTTATAGCACAGTGATGATTGTGGACCAATTGACCAGGGATTATTGCTTCCTCCCTACTTAAGGTGAAGTGTTTACATATTCTATGAATAGTGCTGATGAAGAGTCCTGTGGGAAATGGTTGGAACTATGCTACAATCAGATTGTTTGTGAAGTTTTCTCTAACAGTTGTGATTTTGCCTTTTACCCTGACCTACAAATGGTAATCCTTTATATTGTTAAAAAATAGATACTATCTTATATTGCTTACATATTTGAAAGAGATGAAAATAAAATGAAAGCAAATCAATAATTATCTGCCAAGCAAGTCCAAACAAAATCAGTATTAAATTAAAATCTTTCTCAACAGCCTCTCTCTTGCAAAAGATGTTAAAATATTTCTTTTGGTGACAACATAATTGTATTTTCTTAATTGTGGAATGGCAGAGTGAAATCTCCTCCTCCCTTCCTCCTATCCACAAAGTAATACATTGACCACAGTGTAATTTATTTTAATTTACTTCGTAGCTACTGATATAATTCATCCATCCATTCACTGAAAAACAAGAAAGCCAACAACCCTCCATGTCCCCTGAAAAACACTCTACATTCAAAATTACTGGGGAAAAAATCCAGAAAACAGTAATAACAAGACACAGAAAAGATGAATTCAAACAAATCGATCTTGATTGCAAACAAATTAGATTAAATTATAATTATATATATATATATATATAGTAAATATAACAAATAGAATATACCAAAACCTGAACACTGACTCAATTTCTAATGAAAATTCTTTCACAGGATGCACTGTACACAGAGTGTGTTAGTAATACATTTAATAAATGTACAGAATGATAAGATGTTTGAACTATATCAAATTCAAGAGGAAGAGATTGTTTTTATTGCCTTCATGATAAACAAGTATGCAATTTAACAGCATTTTTAAAGAAAAAATAAGTATAAAAAAAAGGCTACACAAAGTGGTAGCTGTATGCATGCCATATCACTATAAAAAGTAATTCATTTAAAAATATATATCTAGCTGATCTGGTTTCAGTTTCCCTTGATTAAACATAAAAGTGAAAATTATAACTTTTAAAAGAGCCTGAGGATCAACACACATTTAAAAAACTCAGAAGACTTCCCATCCTTGGCTGAATCTTCTCACTCTCAACTTCTCAACTCTCAAGAGGTTGCAGATAGTGGGTATCAGTGTGCAACCAATACACCGTGATTAGTTTTGCCTTTATGTGTGACTCTCCTCATTAATTGTGTCATTCTACTGTAGAAACAATATTGTTGTTTGGTAACAAATTGGGTGGATACAGCTTTTATTTTTATTTTTTAATGTCCATTCCCATTATCAATTTCTGTTTCAAAAGTGAACACTTTGGTTTTTTTTGTTTCTTTCTTTGTTTGTTTATGATAATCAAGGTCTTCTCATTGACTATTCTACTGACTGTAAAAACCCAGACTCAGTTACTCTCAGTGTATAAAACCCTCCAGAACAAGAACTATTGTGGAGACCACTGGAACTAGTCAGAGAGAGAGATATTACTCGGAGATGTAAAACCACACTACACAAGATAATCAGCAGATAGTATGAAAATACTGTTTTATAAGATTGAAGAATACTCAGAACCTTTTCATAAACTACCCACTGTCACCTTTTTTAGTCTGAAAACAGAGCTAACTTAACTATTTATAGTCACTGAAGCTTAGGGCTATCTATAGCTCAATATTATTACATCCTTCTTATATGACTATGAACGTTCACAAGTTAGAAACTATGGCACAGACAACAGTGAAAAAATACTTCACAAGATTAATAAATGCTTAGCAATTCTTCAGGAATTAATGAAGCTACTGCAAAGCAGTAAGTTGCAGCATAGTCTCTCTCAAAAACCACTCATGAACGAGATTTCAGTTATGGAGATCTGAGGTTGCGACGTTATGTCCTCTGTTCTTAGAGCTAACAAGTCGAACACAGATTCTAACCCTGCTTATTAATGAAATCACTGGTTGCAACCATAGAAATGTTATGGGACTATTATTAAAAGCTATGCTCCATGCAAGCATTTTGACCCACTATTGAGCAGGGAGTAGACAGCTTCACCAGGAGCACATCAGCAGCAGCAATGAGAGCAGCAATTCATTACGCTATTCCTAGACAAAACCTTATCATGTCTTGGCGATTAGAGATCTGAACTCGCTTGCATTCTCCTAATACTTCCTGGACTCTTTGAGCACATGCAAAATAATAGAATGGATCATATCAACATGAGCTTATAAATTCTTCTCACTTCTAATATTGGTTCATGCGTATCCTACCACAGATCACCAAGGGAAAATGGAAAACTTAATGAGAATCTTAGCACATTAAAATCTTTTCTGTGAGATTTCTTTAATCTCATGTCCTAGTATTTTCTTCCCTGATTGTATTTGTTGTTGTGTAATTTGCTTTTGGTTTGTATACAGAAACACTGTAGCTATGAAATCCATAATTAAATATGCGTTCACCAAACTGCAAACATTAGAATAATTCATGCAATATTATTGATTTCCATATCTGTGGCAGTATGAAATATGAATGGAGGTAAAGTGGAGAATACCACAAAACACAGGAGAATAGAAAACTATTTTGCTGTGGGAGATACACCTTCAGAACAAAGTAAACTATTTCACAAATTGACAGCAAAACGCTATAAACTGGGCATTTACAGCTCTCCGACTGATGTTCTAAAAATAATTCAACGAGGCTTCATCAAGAGCAGGTCATGTCTGACCAATCCAGTTTCCTTCTATGATTAAGTGACAGCACTGGTGGACAAAGGAAGGGCAACTTCTGTTACATACCTGGACTCGTGCATAGTTTCTGACAGTGTCCTGTATCACATCATTATCTCTAAATTGGAGAGATACAAAGGCTGAAACATTCAGTGGGTAAATTACTGGGCGGATGGCTACAGCCAGAGGACTGTGACCAGTGGACCTATTTGCAGGTAGAGGCCAGTCATGAGTGGTCTCCCCCAGGAGAATATCTTAGGACATTATTGTCAATGACATAGACAGTGAGATCAAGTGTACTCTCAGTAAGTTTGCTGATAAATGGTGCAGCTGAAACTATAGAAGGAAAAGATGTCACCCAGAAGGATCTTGATAAGATTGAGATGTGGGCCCAGGTAAACCTAATGAGATTCAATAAGCCAAGATCAAGGAATTGCATTTTGGTTAGGGAAATCCCAGATACATGTACAGACTGGGAGAAGAATTCACTGAGAGAAGCTCTGTTGAGAAGGACTTGGGGGTCCTGGTGGGTGAAAAACAGGAGATGAGGCAGCAGTGTGTGTTTATTGCCCAGAAGGCCAACAGTATCCTGGGCTGTGTCATAAAAGGGATGGCCAGCAGGGAGACAGAGATTATTATCCACCTCTACTCTGCCCTCATGAGGCCTAATCCAGAGCACTGCATCCAGACCTGGGGCTCCCAGAACAAAAAGCAGGTCCAAAAGAGGGCTGTGAAGATGATTCGTGGGCTCCAGCATCTCTTCTATGAAAACAGGCTGAGGGAACTTGTTCAGCTCAGAGAAGGCTCTGGGGAAGCTCATTGCCACTTTTCAGTAGTTGAAGGGAGCTTATAAACAGGAGGAAGATTGAGTTTCTATACAGGCAGATAGCGATAGGACAAAGAGGGACGGTTTTAAACTAAAATGAGATTATTTAGGTCAGATGTTAGGAAGAAATTATTTACTTAGAGGCTGGTGATGCACAGACACAGGCTGTCAGAGATGCTGTGAATGTTCCATCCGCAGAGTTGTTCAAAGCAAGCTTGGATGCGGCCCTGAGCAGCCTGATCTAGTGACTGGCAACACTGCCTAGAGCAGAGTCCCTTCCACCCTAAGCCATTCTATGATAATTATGATTGTGAACTGTCAGAAAGATTCACTGCACCAATTATATTCATCACCAACTGACATCCTACCTAGGCAAACCCATCTAAAATCTGAGCCTCAAACAACACTAATGAACATTAAAGAACAAAATATATGGCTCCCATGAGTTGGAGGCAGAGAATCATAGCTTAACACTGCTATAAACAGTAAATCTTTACACATGCCTGTTGGCAATGATGTTCAACAAATGTCAGCAGACTCTTGTTTTCTACCATCATCAGTCATGTTCCTATTTGTTACATTTATAATGGACAACCTAAAATCAATTGTACCAATGTAAAGAAATGTTATATGCAGAGATTGAGATTTCCTTTTACAATAGGTAAAAGCAGAATAGTGAGGAATGAGTTTCATATGATGTTCAAAAATTGAAAGTTCCCTGAATATTTCTAGGCCTCTCCCAAAAGACTACACTATTGCTTGCTTACAGTGAAGGTTTTATTTTTATTCTTAAATGCAGTGCTGGCCATGGAACCGTGCCACAGTCTCTGTCATATTCTGTGCTGTGGTTTAGCCATTTGTCACGATGTCATATGCGCTACAGGATCTCATTGAGGTGTCATGCCCTCAAAACCCATTCCTGCTGCCAAGAATGAGACACAATAAAACTGGAGTATGTGCTACTAAAGAATGAAATTGTTTTGTTTGTCAGGAATGTTGAGAGCAGTAACTTCACTCAGAGGACTACTCTCAGATTATTTTAGCACAGCTGTCACATACACAGATAAACCCAGTGAAATACAGTTTTCAGGATCATTATTTGTACAGCATTTCAAAACAATTTGTCTTGACCTAATGCTTTCATAAGTACATGATACGTGGAACTCCTGGGTGCGTCAGCAGTCCGCTACAAAACCGAAGCTTAGATAAATGTAGCAATCTACTGCGTACTGCTGTACATGGAATATTTTTTCATTAAAATAAGGCAAAGCAACAAGCAGGGCACCACTAGAGATTTCTAATAATATGCTAGAGAAAGAAAACTGTTTCAAATGCAAAAAACTTTTCATACACCAAATTTAAGAAAAAGATGTCTTGCATTAAAAAGGTGTGAGAATACCTAATGAAGAAGATATAAGCAGTGTACTAAGAAACGTGTATTGTTGCTGTTGCAATGTCACAGCCAATGCTCTTAAGTATAGTTCCATGGCAGTCTGCCCTACCCAAAGGAAGATAAAGCAGACAGAGAAATCTTCATGTGCATCTTTAAATTGAAAAAACTTTAGATAGTAGGAAAACCTTCCAGCATATAGCAGAACATCTCTATATATGCACCATGAGTCTATAAATATATACCCAATAGCTATCTGCAATCATAATCTGTCCTATATACACTATCCTACCCTTATGACTAATTCCTATGCCCTTGATTCTTTCCACATAACACTGAAGTGGGAGTAAAAAAATAAATATAACAAATAACTAAGACATATTTTGAAGTACTCCTGCCTCTGGAATTATATACTTGGAAAATTCTCTGGCAGGGTCTTCTTTACAAAATCACATTTCTGTTTGCACAGTAAAGTAGAGACGTAACCAAGAAAACTCTAAAAATTAGGAGAATTTGGGCCTCCAAGAACTACAAATGGAGACAAAAGTGACAAAATATCCAGTATGTCCACACAACTGCAGGCTTCACATCACCATGGACCCCTCATTAGCACAAAAGTGTGTGAAATAGATAAGAATATAGAACAAGTCTAATCGGCAGTAGGACGTCAACATTCAGGACACAACCATAGACTACACTGGCTATCAAACCTTGGTGACTGACTGAATAGTGAGGTTTCTTACTCCCTCCAATAGGCTACCTAGCAAACCAACTTTTACAATCTGGCAATAAATCAGAACTGAGAAACGGACTTTGCCCATCTTGCTGTTCCTGTTGAAATGTCTTTTCTGACTTGCTTCAAGTCGTAATCCACTGGAGGAAGAAATGTAAGCAGAAAGCAGTCAAGACCTGTGGAAAACTCCAAAACAGAGTCTTAAGATGCACTTTAGAAGCACTGACAATGCAAGAAAAGCCTGAAACAGAGTAGGAATTAGCATAAATTAGAACACGAGTATAGCGCCCCTTGCCTAGGGGATGTGGCATGGTGCCATAATAAGACATGGTACTTGGTACCCAACTTTAGAAATTGATCTACAGGAAGAAATCAAATCCACCCAGTTACTGTACAAGAGAAAAACTTGCAAAATTGAGCAAGAATGTCCTGTTATGCAATGAATGATAGCATTCCCTGTTTTCTGCACAAAGATAGGGAAACAAGATACTTTGTGTCTTGCTACAGAGGCATAAGCAACAGAAGACATGATACTTTCATTATAGGTGTAAATGCTTAACTAGGAATAATATATAGGGATAATTTAGTTTTAGTTTTTAGGGATAATTTCCATCATAAACCATGGAAGTCAATGCATTGAGAATAAAATATGAAACCAAGCAGACCACAGCATACCATCAACATTTGCACTCAAAAAATGTATTCTTGCTCATGCACTTCTGTGATCTCAATGCTGCTCGCAATGGTAAGGACGTGTCTGTCACTCATGTCTGCAAGTATATTCTTGGACTCTGATTATGTCTGGCCCTTTGCAGGCTATAGATGTCACCACACATTCCCAAACATTGTGTACACAGACCTCTCAGTAGTAGTTCTGAAGACAGACTCTACAGTATTTTGGGGTGAACAAAAGAAGCAAAACAGAGATCAGTGCCACAGACCTTCAAAATGACATCTGGAATGGACTTTTCAGTGCTCAATTTCTGTGCTGCAAAGTTTTAGTTGGCAAGGTAATCTTCCAGTGAGTAGTCTGCAAGCATTTGAGAAGTCATTGCAGTTAGCGTATAGTGCAAAATACATGAAGACATTTGTTGATAAGCTGCGTACTGTAGCTTGGTCATATACATAAATTGCATTTAAGAAGTGATGAAAACAAGTTACGTTCAGTCTAGAAGAAGTATTTCATTTAAAAGGTTTTATATTTCCAGGGCTTTAATTTAATTAAATGCCTTTCTGCATTTCCCATGTTAAAAAAGCTCACATTTTTTGCTGTTGACTCCATTCATTTATGTGTGCCAGAAGAATAAAAAGTCCA
The DNA here is from genome assembly GCA_036925125.1 of Oreortyx pictus. Lineage (NCBI taxonomy): Eukaryota > Metazoa > Chordata > Aves > Galliformes > Odontophoridae > Oreortyx > Oreortyx pictus. The sequence continues at coordinate 94,769,609 of JAUPFR010000001.1, forward strand.
AATTCATCAGGGAGGTTGAAGTCTAGTGCAGCTCTTTATTCATCTTGCACAAAAAAAAAAAGTGTTGTAACTCTATTCAATAAATATGAGATACCATTTCTGTTAGGTCTTTAGACCACTGTAATTATACAGTCCACCTCTTGCATAACCTAGCTTTTCACAGATGTACTACTGAAGTGATGCTTGTAATAAATTTTACCTACCGTTCATCCTGCCAAAATCTCTCATTTAAGACTTTCAGACACACAGAATAATCCTGCCATTACTGTTCCTGAAGGACTATGCATATGCATGAGTGATCTTTGCAGCTGGAATTTTAACACTGCTGAGAATAATATTCCACATATGAAACAGTGGCCATATGCCCACACATCATGCCTTGCCCTTTTTAGATAAATATAATCCAAATCTATGTTCTGGAATAAGCAATCTTTCAGGAAAATTGAGACAAGAAGGGTCAATGGGGAAAAAAATCTTTAAGCCTAGGGCAAAAATAAGCAGAAGTAATAGTTCATATGCTACCTTCTCAAAAATAAAACACAGTTATCAGAGCCTCTAGCTATTTGACACCTCCTTCTCTCTGCAGTAACAAATACAAATAAAACTCCTCCATCCCGTTCAATACAAGATAAGATAATTAAGTACTTTTTAGGATCACTGGCATTATTTAATCGTCCTTTCTGCTTTGGTAGAGAAACAGTAGACCTTTTAGAAAGTTTTCCAACCCTTATGATATTAAAGGATATAGGCCCCTTACACAGCCACTAAGGAAAAACAGACACCTGAACCTATAATTATGTTAAAAGGAACCAAGGTTTGTCCTCATATCTTATAGAATACAGCATTCAGTGAACAACTGAAAAATCATAGCTTGATGCCCTGATTGCTATAGGGATATTGGTTGCTATCACACATTCTGGCAATAGCCTTTAAGCAGCTGCTGTTCCCAAGCTGCAATGATGCTCTGACTCTGCACTGAGTTTACTTTCATGTGGACAACACAGGCGTTTACTCAGAAACAGAAAATGAAGAAGTGATTACTACAGTCTTTGCATTTACCCTCTGATAACTACAAATTAAGACCTTGTTATCCTCCCTTCCAACACAACACCTTGAGGAGCTCCTGGATTGTTGACCTGGAGTTTAACTTTAATTCTTGTTTTCTGTCTCTCTCACTGCCCACAACAGCGCAACATCACTCCAGAACTCAAATCCCTCAGTCTATCCCATGCTTTATATTTATTGTAATTATTGTACACAAATGTAGTTATATTAATGTTGGTATAGCTGTAATAAATACTGAATTTTGGCAATGGAAATCACAAGGTAATATTTAATAAAAACTTCCCATTCACAGTGGACTTAGCTGGCCTAAGGAGATGTGAATTTTCAGCACCACTTAAGGAGCTGCATTTTCATATGATTTCCAGTTCTAAACAGTGAAATCTATTCCTAAGATAATGGGATGTGGAAGTCACGCAACCTGTTCTGTACAATAGCCTGACAAGATCAGTATTCTTAATGACACAATATAACTGATATTCCTGAGGGAAGAAGGATAGGTATTTTCAAATACTTTGAGTTTAGCAAGTAATTTGTGTCAAAAGAAATGAGGGATACAAGGCAACTATGTTATGGACGACATAGGTCTTTATGGCAGCTCAGCCAAATTAAAAGAATTTTCTGTAAAAGCAAAATACTCAGGTTTATCATTGTGCTTTTTTGGTAACAAATATCAGAGTTATCCAGAAAGAGTTAAGAAAACAAACAATCTTTGAAAATTGAATATTTTTGATCAATGGTAGTAACCCTTAAGTAAACAATTTTGCACAGAAGCAATAAATATCTTTGTGTTACCACAGATTTAGACCAGGATAAATGAAAATAATATTTGGCCAGAAATTGTCCAAGAGACAGAGTAAACTAAGTGGTTAAACTCTATTTTCTGTTCCCTAGAGGTTCTGAGAGATCTTTCTTCAAAAGAAAAAAGGAGATTGGGAGGAACAAAATGAACTGGTAAATTTTAAATTCCTTAGCTGAGATGTTGAAAAAACAACAACAACAACAAAAAAAAAAAACCACTAACAAAGAAAGGAAATAGAGGGGACCACTCTCAGCTAGACAATAGAAAACATTAGTTGATTCCCATAGGTGTTGCAGAGATGAAGCACATAGCAAACTGTCCCTAAGACACAGAATATTTATTTTTATGAAACAGATTTTTTTTATACATTCTATTTTTGTTGTGTTTCCCATATACATAGGTATATGAGAAACAGATTCAGGAATTCCAGTTATGTTTACATGAAGATGACAAATTTTTCACTCTAGTATCTAAATGAGCTCGATATGCTAGAGCTGATATACTGAAAAACTATTCACGGAAATAAACTGGCTTAATATCTGAAGCCATGCATCTCTCACAAATATTGACAAGAGCTTCTTGTTAGAATACACCACCTGTGAAAACAGAGTAGGTCACAGCCTCAAGTGCTTTTAAAACATTGCTTGATTACTTAAGCTATTTTTATATTGAATTAGTACTTTCATGTAATGGTTATGGTAGCTAATTAATTGAACGTTAGTTCCATTTTACATTATGTCTGATGAGTTATTGATCACCCTTTGCTTTCAGGACACTTAGGACTTTCCTGGCGACGCACATAAAAGAATAAATAACCCAACACTACTGCATCAGTAACATGTCCTAGTAGAGCTGTTGTGGGCTTCCATATAAAAGATCCCTAACATTGCAGTGCACTGATCTAACAGTGTGTGCTGCATTCTGATGTTACAAACAGTTCCTGAATTTTTTTCTTCCTCTCACAGCTTCAGTCTTTGCAAGAAGAAAACCAAAATTCAAAGAATTGACCCCTTCACTTTTTGAAGCATTTACAGCTAGAAGGTCTAGCTATGGTTACTGATCTCTGAGAAGTATACAGATCAAACCTGAGTTTTTCAAGAACAAACGAATTTCCCGTAAGACTACACAGTAGCCTCTAAATCCTCTTGCTGAGCTATCGTGCTTCAGCTCAATGGGCAGTTTAAAGGCTTTATGAACTGCTTTTTCTTTTCAATAATTTCTTTTCCTTAATGTCATTTCAATTTTGCCTAATGAAAGTGAGCATACATTGCAGGGAACACCAAAAGAACACTAGATTAAGATGTTTGTATTGGTTAAACAAGTGAAAGAAAACTCTCTGAAATGTTCTGTTCTGAGGATACTTAATCAAGTAGAACAGATGTTTATTATATAATTAGGGAATGCTTTGCTACCAGTATGAGCAAATCATCAAATCAAATTGCTCCAAAATACTTTCCATTATTTCAGACACTTGCTATTAAGATTTGGGGGTAAGGAACAAGACAGATACTGTATTATTCTCCAGCCCAAAGCACCATTTGATTACCCAGCAGGGAAAAGAACGTTGCCTGTTAGAATAAAGTGAGAAGAGCTAGAGCCTGATTCAGCTGCCACGTGAGTACAAAGGAGCTGCAGAGAAGTAAGGAAGGTGTGTGAGATGTGACACAACTCCACTGTTTTATACCTATCATCTTCTACAAATACAAGGAAGAAAGGTAGCATAAACCCAGGGTATAGCTCCAGCAACTTTTACAGCAGATTTGAGCAGATGACTCTTCTGTTCTTGTGACAGCAATGAACTTCAGATAAATTTCTACACTGTTATCCATATAGAGACATGATATTCTAGAGCAGACACTGAAAAGCTCTCATTTATGCAGTGTTTTGACAGCCAGGTCTGTCTCTCTAGCATCTCCAGGCAGGAAGGCCATATCTATGTCAGAAAGACGAACATAGCCAGCACAAGGACCTCAACTCAGAAAGGAACAGATGATGCTATTCAATTATTGGTTCCTTGAGGTCCAAGCCAGCAAAGATTCTTCCCAGTAAAGCTCTGGCAGAGTTTAAATGAGCAGTGACTCTTTTCTTTAGGCAGCACAAGAGCTAAAATAGTCGGTTGCTAGTGCCTGAAGCAGAGGAGTACTCACTGGAAGTCAGCTTCAGGCTAGTCATCTGACAAACTTACAGTACTATCGTCTTCCTGAGAACAAGGCAGCCCACAAGAAGGAAGTTACATCCATTAATGGAACCATGATTTACCTGACCAAAATCTTGATAATGAGATTGAAGCTCAGAGACTTTGTTGAGCAGATGCTTCCTTGAGCAAAGGTCTCCCCTAGCAAAGTAAAATGTAGGCATCCAGCACTCACTGCAAACACACAGATGCTCCAGCTCACTACACTGACTATATTTCCCATAGTTTGTACCTGTGCATATAGAAACCAGTTCCAGACATGCCCACTGAAATTCTCAAGTTCATTCTGATTCCCCCTGTTGAAGAAGTGCTGTGTATCCATATATAAACAGAGCTGTCTAATAGTGGTGCTTGAGAACACATAGCTTTACTCCTGAACTCTGTAAGGTCTATGTACCTTTTTGCGTGCACAACAAATGGTCTCTGTGATGTGCAATTAGAAAAGTGAATCCAACTTAAAGGTTTACACTATTATTACCTCACGTGCTGAAACCTCTTAAATGGAAGTGCAAGAAAAATATGTTACAAAATAATTTTCCACATATGGGTACTACGAATATTTTCAAGTCTAGAGCCAATGGCTGATTCTACATCTGAGTCTTAGAGGTGCTCAGTACAATCACTTCCCACAGAGATTGTCTTTACTGCTTTTATAATCTTCTCATCCATGTCTAGTGGCAGCCTACCAAAAAATGAACAAAGTGAATTTCTGTTTGTCCTTATCTGATGGCAGTCATTTACTTGGTATTTCTGTAGTGTCTGAACTTTACTGGGATACAAATTTATCTTAGTTTTGATATGCATGTTTTTGCTTCCAAAGTTCTTAAATACTTAGTCCAATCCAGAAAACCCTGAGAGAGAAAAGACATTGCAATATGAAAAATCTAAGGCAGAGAGAAGATAGTTCATTTCCAGTTGAGCTCTAGCTTGCAGCTACCTATGGTAATTTGGAGCTGGAATAGTTTTGTAAATAATTTATGTACATGATTCTTATTATATTCTTGCTTGATCTCACAGATATGACATGATAATATGACTGGTATTTTTTATATTTTTTTTCATAATCAGATGAGTATTATTTATCATTTACAATATGTAATATCTGAGTAAATATTCTCAGCACATTAGCTTCTGCCAAAAAATTCCTAATACAAGGTCAAATCATATGATGACTCTAAACTGTCACAATCAATTTCACTAAAAACAATATAATATTCATTTTCAGTTCACTTTACAGTAATTGTTTTCCTACAACATATAGATTTCATTCAGTGTGAATCAGTCCAATGGCTGTAAAACCACAAAAGTCACAAAGTCATTCTGATCTGGAGAAGCCATAAACAATAAAGGATAAGAAACCTAATATAACTGTCTATAAAGTAGTCAGACTTCTAGGCTTTAAAGTAATTGGACTTCTAGTGTTTGAAAAATACTTATTCTTCTACATGGCACTTGAGTCCTTTTACACTCCTATGAAATTAAACTTGCTCACCCCTCAAACCTAGTCTGCATAACCTACAGTGGCACATACAACTTTCAGGTATTATTTATTTCTTTCGCTTTATGTTTTGTTTACACAGGCTGGTCCAGTTTATACCTCTGGGATCTAAGTAGAGAGATTCCCCTAGGAAGCACAGCATAGTCTACCCGTAAAGAAAGGGAAGGAGAAAAATACTTTCAATGCAGGTGACAGAACAAGTGCCATGAACAAAGGCTGAGAAAAGAATGAACAGGGCTGGTAATTTCTTAGGAGATCTAAGAAGCATAATACTTCTTTGAGGAACACTGATCCTGTGGAAAAGTAGTTGCTATTGGATAGCAGCGAGAGGTCTAGAGAATTGCACCACAGATCTTCCTGAAGCCATACCTTCTGAGACCGGTCAAGAAGGAATATTAATCAACAAAGAGCTCCCTCTGTTGCAAGTTCTAAGCTTTGCAACCTCCTGGGGGCTGTTAGAAGCGACATTTTTTGCTCAGCTTCCCACAGGGAACTCTGAGGAGAAAGAGTGTAAAACCAAAATGAAACTCTTTGTTGCAGTAACTGTAAACCACTTTCTACCTACTTTGTCTTCCATTCAGCAAGCCTCTCAACAAGGAAGTTCCTCTAGCTCTGTGTTCAACCCCTGCACCCTGTGTTCAATTGCAGATTTTTCCTGCCTTCTAGTTCTCTCTCTCTATAAAATTCCTTTGAACACAGCTCAAGTTTGACTGTACCCAATGTATTAAGATCAATGCCAGATGGTGAGGCAGGGTACCTAGTCTTATAAATAAATAATTTCCATTGGATGTCTGAGATTACAGCTACTATCTTTCGGCAATTGCTCTCTTTTGAAACTGGGATGCAGAATGGGAATTAATAAGGCCACATTCAGCACACAGTGTTTGGCACACAGCTTTTTTACTGTGTAATATTAGGGATCTTTTAACAGCTACTTAGAGCAAGATAAATGCTATAAAAAAATCTTTTGAAACATTTTTCCTACTATCAACCTTAATACGTAAACTTTTCCAGTTGAAGTAGTTCATGATAAATAAACAAATAAAAAATGGAAAAAAAAAAGATTTTTCATAAGTATCACCAGCTCCTCAAAATTTATAATATTACTGTAGATACTTTAATAGATACTGAAAATTATTTAATGTGGCCAAGGAAAGGAAAAGATTAAGAAAATATTGCTTGACAGTGTCCGCTTTTACTTCATTAGCTAATGCACAACAAGCTGTCACTGTAAAAAAATTTTTCCAGAAGAGACAGATTCCATTGCCTACCACAGAAATACTGAGCAAACTATCATTCCATCTTAAACATTTATTATGATATGGTTAAATGTTTGGAGGATTCATGTTTAATCCATCCGCATCATTCATTATCTGCAATAATTGAGATTGGCTAGTTGGCTAATTTTGACTTTTTTTTTTAAAGCATCATCAGAAGCTAACAATACCTTTTGCTATAAAGGATCATCAGCCAATTCCTAGTCTGAGTCTAGGTGTTCGTGAAACTAAAGCTAACACACATTGATGAGGCAGTAAATGTAAATGACATGTTAACGGAAGACACATTTTTGCAGTAGAAAGTTATACTAGAATGCTTGAGTTTCAAGAGAAATATCTTACTAAAATTCTGTCACCTTGGTCATAGCTGTTAACCATTTTATTACCGGGTTTCTTTGCATGGAAGATACACAACTGTCCTGATGCTTTTGCCACACCACCTCTGCTATCTTTGTATGTCTTCAGATAAACAAACTTAAAAAAACATAAAATTAAAAAAATTCCACAGTTAAATAGCTGACGCTGGAGGCAGCCTAGTACTTTCCAAGACTGCACAGTGGGCAGACTGTCAGCGTGCTGAGTTCAGCCCTCCAGTTAAGGAAAATTTTCTATGAAGCCTGAGGTCTGCAGCTACAGAGCATGGACACAGGAAATCTACTTACTCACTACTGAATGCCCTCTGCTATCAGTAATTACATGAATGCAGTTCTACTGTTGAAGAAGAAAATATCCTGTTCCTGGACTAAACAGCCATTGTTGCCTCCTGAGCCAAAACATGCAAGTGGTTTTACAGACTTGTTTAGAGTTAGCACCTTCCCATTGAATTTTGAGGACTGTATCTCGCCATTCTTAGATGCAGAGTGATGAAAGAAAATCTTCAGAAGACTGCTAATCCCACTGAAATTGATGACGTGGACACACACACACACACACACACAGAAGAGACAGTGAGAAACTTTTTTTCAAGATAAGACAAACTCAGTATTGCATGGCTCACAGGTAGCATAGGACTGGTCAACATAGGAACATAATTCACTTGAATACATGCTGCTGAACAAAGCTTCCTGCCTTATATTTTTAATAGGCTTTTATAAAAGTGCAATGAATAATGGTATTTTAGAAAAACAAAGCAGCCTTTTGGACTGTGAAAAAAAAATAATAATAATAAAAAACCAAAAACACAAAACCAAAAACTCACACACCATTTACTTTCGAAGAAAAAGGGTAGTAAAGATTTTGGTTTGCATTGGAGTTGATATTATAACAAGAAGGAGAGCTCAGCAGTAATTGCACAGACTTTTTTCTATTATGTGCACTGTGCATGGACTTTTTTTATATCATATATAATTTATAACCTGCTGCATAGAATCTACTGAGTTAATGCATAGGTTTAACACAAATAAAAGAGGAAGTTTAGTTAAAAGGAAAACTGTTTCCCCTTCAGTTGAATAGGTGATATCTATTGGATTGTTGGTCACTTTTTAAAATAAGCTAGCATATGCTTTCCTATCATAAATTTTATCCACAGGGAGGAAAACCAGAGCATATCATTAAATGTACACATGCATGCATATATTCTTTATTTTGTGATTCAAAACCTACCCTACTGGGACTCTGAAGATGTATTAGAAGTAGATTTCATTTTGTTTCACTCTACTGCTAGCATTTCTGGTAATAAATAAACACATTACCACAAACTGGAAAAGATTTAAGATTTAAAATTAAAGACTTACACATAGGTCACCTTTTCCAGTATACACTGGATTTGATTGTGATTATGGTTATTTCATAAAGCTATTCCTGCAGCTGGAGGCTGGTGAAATGACTTCCAGCAAAGAAGTTAATTTAGGGACATATTCTTTTAAGCCATTTTTACAGTCTACAGGGAAGTATCACAGCACTTTGAATTACGAACAGATTTGTTTCCAGGCGGCAGTAGGTTGCTGAGATCCTGCCACACAGAGGCCATTGCCAGATGGCTATGGATCAGCAGACTGTGTTATCTTGCCCATGGAGACACAGAAGCCAGAAAGCTGCTGAGTGAGCCCCTAGACACTGTCCTTTTGCATACAAATCACAGGCTTTTCACACTCTAGAGTGTGAAAAAGTCAGACTAGACATTTTGGGTACCTTGATAGGTTTCAACAAATAAGTGACTTAAGAATTGGTACTAGTAAGGGTGTATTTAAGATTCTAAGAGAAGAAAGTCCTTGAGCTAGAAAAAATATTGAGAACCGATCAAAGAACATTGTAATAAAAATGAATAAACTTAAACAACATCTTCTCTAAGAGGCATTCTTCTACACAGGAACAAGCACACTAAGAAGTCACTAGAATCTTGTGAGTTTTCCATCTCTGGTATTTTTCCAAGGTAGAAGAAGATGGCAAAGTTAAGAACACAGTCCATGTTGCTTGACTATTCTAACTAGAAAGTCATGTTTTCTTTCTAAATGACAATTGAATTACTCAGAGTAGTACTTCACTTTATGGAAGTCCCTTTGAAGTCAAAGTGAGTAAAGATATTAGACAGGCTCTTAAATATCCTCTGCAGTACATTACTCCACAGTCTGCCCCATCTTGCAAGATACCGTCACAACATTATTATTACAGTGTTTCACATAATTCCTTTTTTCTGTATGCATTATCCCTCAGGGAAACCTTATTTTTCCAGTCCACTGATAAAAGCCAGAAGTCTTTAACAAAGCTCCATTTTCAAAAATGTCGATGATAATGGAAAAGTAAATTGAGGAGCGGAGTGACCACAGTCATTCCCTAAGGGTTATATACATACTATTCCACTTCTTCTAGTTTCAATTTCTTGTCTAGGAGAGAAAGGATATGTGACAGCCATCACAGAGTTACTCATTTCTACAATGTCATCATTACTTCAACAACAAGACTTTATCATTACCTCTCTGAGACATAGGATAACAGAACTTATGGGCTTGGGAGAAAATAAATTCAGGGTGTAAGCTTTGCTAAGGAGATTTAATAATAATAAATAGGAAAAATTAAAAAAAAAAGAAGAAATAACATTCTGAATTTCTAGTGTAGGGACAAAAATTGCTGTAGCACACCCTATTGTGACTTCAGCAAAATCCTGAAATCTCAGCCAACTTTAGATTACACTACATACATACATATATATATTTATATATATGCAAAGCTAGTAATAAACAGGAAAGGATGATCCTTTAAATTGAATGCAAAGATTATTCCCACATCCTGACACCAAACAAAATTACAGTGATTTTCTTGAATGTTCAGATGATCCTCTTCTAGAAGTTCTTATAGTAGATGCTTCCTTTTACAGGTGAGAATTAGATAGAATCATAGAATGGCTTGAATTAGAAGGGTCCCAAGGATCTTCATGTTCCAACTCTGCTGCCACATGCAGGGTTGCCAACCACTAGATAAAGTACTAGATCAAGTTGCCCAGGGATACATTCAACCTGGTCTTAAACACCAGCAGTGATGGGGCAACCACAACCTCTTTGGGCAACCTGTTTCATAACCTCACCACTCTCTCAGTAAAAGCTTCTGTCTGTACCATGACCTTCCTAAGGACAAAGGTGAGGCTCATCAACCTGCAGTTCCTCAGGTCTTCCTTCCTCCCTTTCTAGTAAGTGGGAGTAACATTTCCCTTCACCCAGTCCCTGGAGACTTCACTTGACAGCCACAACTTTTCAGATATGATGGAGGGTGGCTTGACAACCACATCAGCCAGCTAGATTCATTTGCAGAAACTGCAAGTTTGTTACATCTTCAAATTCATTTATACCTTACTTGACTGTATCTAGAAGTATTTATAAGAGATTTTCCACTTGCTTTAGGTTTACTCCTGGGTCTGGTGGAATCTCCAGTAGAAAAACTTCCTTAAAACAGAAGTCAATTCTCAGCTCGGAAAAGCTCCTTGAACACAAAGTGGGATCAAGAGGCCATGTATATGAAGGCATCAAGGGAAATGCAGATCCCACAGTCTGTATTAGCAATGATGGGAGGAAAGGCTTCACAAGACCTCAGAGAAGTAGAAAATCGTAAAGAAATATTTCCTGAGGACTCAGATCACTGCATGGACTTCACTGTCTCTCTCATAACTATTCTGTTCCCAGGCTGAGAAGAAACCGTAAGAGTGCCTGCTGCCGGGACACAATGGGCAAGTGAAAATGTATTGATAAACCTCTTTATTTCTGTTCCACCTTGCCTTCAGTTTTCTCTCTGTAAAGCTCAGCCTTGATAGATTCTTAGTATTATTTCTATTTCTTATTCTTATTTATAATTATTTCTATTTCTTATTCTTATTTATAGATAGTTTGAGGTCAATGCAAAATTACGTTCAGATGGATTCCTTTAAAACAGTACGCAGAAACAGTGCTTATGTCTATAAGAGAACAAAATAAAAGAGTTCTACTAAGCACAACAAGGTAGTCCAGAATCACTTCATTAGTATACTACTGAAGACTGTAATTTGACATGACCAAATTCAGAGCAGATACATATCAAAGTTCTGATCTCCCACTTCCTGTAGACTAAGGAGCATACTGAAATACATTAACAACTCTTCTTATTGTTCCAGTGGAAAATTTGGCTTGGGGAGGATCAGGATACATTGGAATGAGACCTGGATGTATGTCAGGAAGTGCATACGATATGTAGTAAATCAAAGTGCACTGAGTTCTGGGAGTCCCAGTTTAATTCTATCTGATGTTAATGCTGCTACAGGAAAGAACACTCTTTTCAGAGGGCACAGATTATCATGACTGCAGAGATGCAGTGAGTATAAAACATCTTCCTAGCAGTACTATCAAAGCATCCAAAGTATTCATAGATCTATAAGACTTTAAAAATTTCACGCTATCTTGGTGAAGACATATAGTATTTTACTTGAGGTAAAACAAACAAAAAAAACCCACTACCTACCACCTAAAAAACAAGCAACAGTGCTCTTTGGCTCCTCAAGAATTCATCAACTATTACCCTGTATCTCAGCTGGACAATCTGAGCCACACTTTGATTAACACGTTCTGAAATATTTTTATTGTTTTAAAACGTTCATACTAAGAATAAAGATGTTAAACAAAGTACTTGTCCTGAAAATTCAAGACTTTCCCAAATAAAATAATGAAACAGGCTAATTTATTGAAAACATTCAAGATGGTTTTAGTCCAATTGCTTTTTAAATAACAGACATTTATTGAAACAATTTTCAAAGCTTCCGTCTTCTACAACGTTTTTTTTTTTTTCCCCTATTATTACTATCATACATACCTGTGGATACCTGTAGGAAACTTCCTATGTTTACATGATAAAAATATTGGTAGACTACTCTTCTTTAGGAAAATAATTAGCTGGATCTCTATTATGCAGGAAATAGTCACTGTCTACCACCACAAGTATGATATTAATGTGGACTGAACTATATTGATATCCCTGGTATGTACAAAGCTCTGGTAACTGGCACTACTGGGAAATTCACACTGTATTTGCTTCCTCCTTTGTATATTCTAATTTAGATTTGTAGACATTCCCCAACCTGTCCATCATTTTCATAAGGCTATGTGTTTCTATTGCTCTTTTGAAGGTTTAGGATGCTTACAACTAAATCCTCATAGCAAATCAACTTTCCCTTGTATAATCTAGAGTAGCTTTTTTTTTTTTTAATTACAATAAAATGCAAAACTGACAGATGTCCAGTTTTTAGTTAAAGTTTTGTGATGCTCTAATACCTTCATGAATCTTTACTACTTCAAGAGAAGTATGCCAGTATTAATTATCCTCCAAAGCCCTTATTTCAGCGACAGCATAAGTAGAAGAAATATGAAGGAAATAATATTCAACAGAAAAGCATTCCCGTGCTTATATGCCAAAGAAGTGGTACATGAATGGGAATTAGAAGTGTTCAAGTCTTAGAAATGTCAGAAATACAACCAGAATAAAAATTTGGGCAGTTTCCAAGCTGAAGAATATACAGCATTTTTACACTTCAGTAAGAGAATATTGTGATAAAAGATAAATGCATGTGTGATAAAATATAAAGCAAATGATGTGAGCTGCAAGGTTTTAAAACATAGGAGAAAAATAATCTAGAATCACCTGAGTTCTCTATTCTTTTTAATTATGTATAAAAAAGGAATTTGTTGCCCCTTCTGTTGCTGTTTTCCCCTCCAGTCTTGTGAGTTTTTAAATAAGATCAGTAAATGGAATTAGCATGTTCATTCTACAAAACCAAAAAGTAAGAGAAATCACACTTCCATGCTTACTCTTTTTCAGTTACAACATAAAATTGTCAAAATTAGCAAGATTTGCACTACTTTTAATCATATTGTCAACAGTATTCCAACTACCCTGTAAACATCAAATCACCAAGTGCTTTCAGACTACGTTTGTACTTCAGGAGTTCTGTGAAATATTGAGAATTATGATAAAAGACTTCATATTAGGTAATTACCAGACAAACTTCATTTTCTTGTTGGAAACTTTCTGATAGAAATTTATGACACTGTCTTGAAGATTTTATTTTTCTTTCAAATGCTACTCGTAAGGCAACCCAAGTCTAGTAGATCTCCACCACACATCATCAAATAACACAAATAACAGTTTTAATGTTGCATGACTATAACATTCTAACTTTCTTAAATTTAGAGTTCTTCCATGGATGAGATTTAGATAATTGATATCTACATTGGATATTCAGAAAGTTCTCAAGTAGCCAATATAGGTAGCCAGTAGATCAAGCAATCAAGGGAAAAATCTGGTAGAAATCATACAGATCAGTTCCTGGAGGTTGATAAAAGTATCTCTGCCTAATATTGCAGTAGGAAGAAGCACTTGAGTGAAGAACTAGGAAAGGTTAAGGGCACTATTGAAATGCTACCCTTTCAAGCCAAGCATCTCTACGTGGCAGAAAAATCCATGGGTATAGTTATTTTTATTTCCCTATAAAAGTTTAGATTCTCAGTACTCGAAATGGAAGAAAATAAAGACCATCCACACAGACAAGACAAAGACTCTTGAAATACAATGTACACTTTGTACATTGTAGCCATCTGCTACCACACTTAAGTGGATCAAAATACCTCTTGACATCTCTTCACTGGATATAAATAATGAGAAAATGTATGTCAAGTACTGAAGGCATATTATGCAGATCTGTGTCTAAGCAAAGGACGTTTACACAGGTAGTTAAATCATGCAGCAATAATGTTCCTTAGCTCAAACATCTTGGAGAAGCACACTTAGAGAAAGAAAAAGGTAGTAGGGAGGAAAAAAAATCTTAGAGAAAATATTTCACCTTCTTGTCATAGTAAGTTAGTAATTTATTTACTTAATTATCTCTCACTATCACATAAAACTTCCATAGTCACTTCTTCTGAAGTGACTGAAGTGATCAATAGTCTGTCTTATTAGAAAGCTGCATCACTGGATCTCCTCTTTTATGAATGGACTCACTTCAAAAGAGTCAAAAGCAGGTCTCTTGGACAAGGTAAATACTGGAAAGTATCATCCTTTCTGTTTGAGCTGAAATAACGTCATTTTGCAAATAAAACATCATTTGGGTTTGAGCATCAAAGGTAAAATCCTACTTCTATTAAAGTTGACTTTGCTGCTGTATGCCAGTCAGATTGTACCATGCAAATTTATGATATATATAGAAATACTTTCTTTGATTTAGATTCATAAATCATGTTATTGCCTTCCATTGCCTATATGTTTTCTGTTGCCTTATCAAACACACTAACTAGAATGTTTTCCTTTTCTTTCTCTTCTCTTACTTTTTGGATTTCACATAAGCTTTTATTGACACAAGGTGACCATCTTTTATTCCACAGGGCTGCCAATGACCATGAAGTGTGAGGGAGAAAAAAGACAAAGCACAACACAGACTGCCCCATGTCCTCTGCAGTATGAACGCTATTAATTCATTGAGACTATTCATTACCTTCCTGGGAAACCTCCTAGCTTTACTGAAACCGAGTTACCTCATCCACAGATATTTTAGTGTCAGTCACAGTAGCTCTCGTAGGTTTGTTCTTTCAGTGCCTGCCTATCGCTAACTAATAATGCTTACTGGCAAGTTTTAATTTCATTAGAGATATCTTTGTAGTACATGCTGAATGAACATCATCAAAAAGTAGCAAGAGAGTGCAAGAAGTCATTAAATTATTACTCCCAGAGTCTCATGATGATTATTGTTAATAGGGCAATCAAATCCTGCTGTATTGTTCCCTAACTACATGCCTGCTTAGTGGGTGGCATACATTTCCATTAAATAAAGACTTATGGTTAGAAGAAGAATGTAATCAACATTAATGACCTGAAGAGTAATTGAAAATACAGTCTCAGTCACCACCCCACCCAGCTATTAAAAGGACAATCATTAAAAGGCTTCTAAACTAATTCCATTTTGTCTCTCTGCATGTTTGTAGACAATCATCCACATTTTCCCCTCACTGTTATCTTCTTCCATTCAAATTATTGTAAGGTAATGAAATACATATGTGAAAATAAAACTTCAGTATTGACTACTCCTGATAACAAGTACTGCAAGAATGAGAACTATATATTCAACATACAATCATTATAAATGACCGTTTGTGCTAACTAGATCATCTGAGGAGAAACTGATTTAACAACAACATACAACAATTAAATGCCATGTACACTAATTATTATCAGTACTATCAACCCTAGCCTTCACCAATTCTGTAAGTTATGCAAAAAATTGTTTGTAGTTTACACTTAAAAAAAAAAAAAAAAAGAAAAAAAATCAAGGCAAGCAATCATGGCTTTTTCTTTTAAGCTTGGAAATTACAACATTCATCTCTGTGATTAAATATATTTCAACACTTCCTCCCCCCCCCTTTTATTTATTTATTTCTTTATTTTACAAGAACTCAGTATAAACACATTGATTTTATGCAATCATAAAAAAAATACACAGCGCAAAACAGAAAAAAAGCTGACCACAACAGAGAGGTCATTTTAATTTCCTCATGAGACAAATGACTAGAACTTCAGTTTAGACTATCAACAGTTTGAAAGATCAACAATTCTAAAATAATTCATGGCGAATGGGGACCAACGCAATACAGATTTAAAATACCCAGCAATTTCTTCACACAACGACATCTGAGGAATAATACCAACCCACTAATCAACTACTATTTCTGCATTTATTTTTCACTTATGATGTGAAATACTAATAACAAAAATCATAAAACCACAACTATGGGAATATATATATATATTTTTCTTAAAAGAAGGAGCTTCACCACACTTGCTTTCCTCCTCTTCCTCTTATCTGTTAGCAAGCATATGTTTCTGAATTAATATATATGTATCATTGACCATTTGTTCTTTAATATAAAATGAAATACATTTTGTAGCACTAAACAGAAGCATTAAGTGGAATGTATAAAATAGTTTAATGATATCTGTGAAATTCAAAGAGAAAAAGAATTATTTCTATCAGTATGCATTTTTCACAGTGACATTTATTTTTAAATGTACATGGTATTAGTATTAACTCTTAAAAATCTATTTTACTTAAATCTATTAGCACTTCAGGAAAGCATTGAATATGAGAATGGAAGAGTGTATAATGCATGCAAACAGCATGTTTTTGATTTAAGAAATAATCATACTGATCTAATCAAAGATTAAAGCTGATCCAGACCAAGCCAAACTCAAAATGATAACCTAAAAAAAAAAAAAAAAAAAAACAAAAAAACCCAAAAAACTGGCTTTAATTAAATCTCAGTCAACTTTTACTTTTCCACTAGTCAAGGATTAAGAACCAAAATGAAATAGGAATTGGGGACAAAGAGCTGCAGGAAAAAAGATGAAAAGGTGAAAAGGAAATACTATTTTATTCTGAATTTACAAAATATTCACCCCACTTTTAGAAGGTTTTACTGCTTTTTTCCCCACTTTAAACTATCTTATGAAATCATTTTTTCTGCTTGGTCATTTATACAACCATTTACATCTGTGCAAATCGAGCAGAGAAATTCCTATTACAGTCTATTCAGGTAGAAGTGTTTGACACCTGTTATATGGGGATTAAAATAATTGTGCAAGAGAACGAACTACAAAAAAAAAAAAAAAATCAAGAATATGGTTCTGCATTTCTAAACTCATACCAGAAGATGAAAGAATTACAATAATATTCTTTTAGTACTGGTTACATAAGACCTTCAAGTAACTTCACAAAAGCTATCAAAATGCCATAAAATACATAAATTTAGAAATAGAATTGAAAGTTACTCTTACACAATATGCTCATCCTATATTGAATACACTGGTATGTTATTTCATTGATTTTTTTTTTTAATTTTTTTTTTTTTTTTAAAAGAAGAAATTCTTGACAAGGCCACTAATAGATGCTAATGGCATAATACAATCCACATTATAGTTTCATTACACAACTATAGTTGCTTTTACGCTTTATATAACTTTTAAAAAGTTATTTGTTGAATAAACCTCCTTTTTGCTATCTGACTACACTTAAGAAGCCTATTGCTAAGGAATATTCCCATGCCATTCAGAAATTTGTCATTGCAACCAAACTTTCATAAACCTTTGTCCATAACCATACTTCTCCCCAGCTCTTTGCGGATAACAGGAGTGAGTATTTGCCTCTCTTTATTATAAAGGCAGTTCTGCCCATTAAATATATTACTTACGCTCCTGTTATTTATTGAACAAAACAGGAGAGTTCCCCCAGAAATTCTCATCAGTGATGCCTCATTACATTATTGAGAATTTTCAACTAAATTTGTTTTCCAAGGAATCACAAGGAACAGATTAGTGTATGCGTGTATCTAGAGGAGAACAGCACAACTCACATCAAATCAAGCAGACTTATGGATTTATATCACCTAAACAACTTCAAAGGGATTGTCCATATGAGCACTCATACACATGCAATAACAAAAACTGTATATATGAAGCTGGAAAAGAAAACTCAGTCAAATAGATGCTACAGCCTTGGTGATGCTGAGCAAATTAAGACATCACCTTATACTGCAGCAGTACACATGCACAGCTGTAGCTTCAGAACCTCTGTTTATACATTACATCCACTGGATGGGCACCACCAACACTATGATGGGACAGGAAGCTGATGACTGCTTATCTCTCACCAACAGAAACGCCTCCCTGTTTGCAGCCAAAAACTGCTATCAAACACAGCAGCACAGGCCTGACAAAGCCACCACCCTCTACCCACTTTTACCATGACTTTTAACAAAGTTTGTCTTGGTTTCTAAAAGGGGACAGACTGGGCCTATAGTAAAATCAGCAGGTTTGCAGTATAAATCACTGAATTCTCATAAACTTGGATTCCAACAAAGGCACTTTAATAGTAAGCTTTGAAATGTGAGTGCACTTTACAGGCCTTTTTTATTTCATTATACACTTGTTTTTATGGTTAAGATCAAGCATATACAATGAGTTTTACATTTTTCATGCTGCCACCAGGGAGTTCATCACGTATGAACATAAGAATTTTTTCAATCTTCCGTAATTACCAGAAGAACTTGCAATTGTAAGAATATAACACTAAAAACTTGGATTTTTTCAAAAAAGCACATTATTTCTGAACAGCTACTGCTTTTCAAGAGTACTCAATAGAAATATTACAAGAACATATATGTATAGCCTACTTATATTTATAAAACAAGACTTGATCTCCCTGTCTTTCATTTTTTTCTCTCTCCATATGTGACAGGTCAACTCTTCCTGCACCCCACCCTGGTTTAAAATGTTGTGTTTTAAAAGCTGTCATTTGAAACAAAGTATTTGAAGACACGAGTTACATTATTAAACATGACATATTTAGAAAATGAAAAGCAACATCATTTCCCCTTGTGCTTGTCAGGAAGTGATGATGTTGACAGGATACTAGTAGGAACTTAGTGAAAATTTAAACTAGCACTAGTTTGCTGTTGTTACTAGTGCAGTCTGACTTAATGTACCAAACACATACATATAAATACACAAAACTATACTCGGGTTCCAAGCTTTGTCATTTTTCCTCCACTCTTATTATACATTAAATAATAATAAAAACGGGATAGAAAGTCCTTAACAAATTTCTTCCCAATGTCTGACTTTCAGACATAATCATAATTATGTACCTATATTAAAAGAACAAATACACAACTACTAACTGACACATTCTATTCTACTATATCTTCTGCTCACTTACTTGAAAATTATCCATTGCTTTCCCTTTTCGCTTTCTTAGTACATGTTATTTCTCTTTTAATTATCTTACATGTGTCAAATTGTGAAAGCATTCAAGAGTATTGACAGCATGTAAATTAGATCCAGGAGAATATATGTAGAGATTTCTCATTTCTCTGAGATTTAAAGGAGATAACAAGGAGCACAGGAAGAAATCTTCTGGATATCTGCAATATTAAGATAACTTTTATTATAGTTAAAACAGTTTAGCCTCTTAATACCAGATGTGTTTTATGGTTCATGCAGCTGTTCCAACAGATTGTCTTCCTGAGCCAAAGACAGAAGAAGGTAAGATCTAGGTATTTTAAGTGAAAATCCAGTTTAATTATTTCTTAATTAAGAGGACACTGTTCAATTAAATAAAATTACACTGTGAAAAGAACTGCAAAAGAAATCAAAACACATCACAGAGGGATTTCATAAGGATATGTGCATACATGGAGAACATTGAAAGGGTTCTAAAGAGGACAAGACAGTAGATAAGTTTTATCAGGTAGGAAAGCTGTCAGTTTTGTTTACTCGTGCCCTGATGTTAATTATAAATGGCAGGTCTGCCGTCAACTAAATAATGTTTTTTCTCAAAGTTGGAGCACACTACCTTTTATCCAGCTCTTTTGTTAGAATTTTGCTTCACAAAATGACAACATAAAGCAATGAGTAAAAGACAAATATTCCCTCTACAACTTAAGCTTTTGTAAAAGGGTTGAAATTTCAAGAATCTTAAGTACATATTCTCTCTAAAACTATGTGCAAGTTTATGAAAACTGCACAGGAGTGTACTTAATGCTTTTTTTTTTTTGTTCATACAAGAGAGTAAAACCTCAATTTTTCAAGGGAATGTAGGATTTTTACTGATTTTCACACAGTCTGTTGATACTTCCTCAATCTAATTTGTAATTTTTGCCTTTGTTTTTGACTTAAAAAAACAAAACAAAAATACAAAATACAAGGAAAATGACAGCTGGTCCCATAATAAAGACAACACATTACTGTGTGTGTTGAAATAATCAGATTATGTCAAATAAGAGAATGACACCTTCAATGGGAACAAGAAAGGTTAAATGTTAACTGGGGAAAGGAATAAACATTTGGCCACTGCTCTTGAAAATGAAGTTCAGTATATTTTAACGTACAGGGACTGCTTCATTGCTAGTCACCCCCTGTGGACAGAACGATGGGATTCAATTCATGAGACTTCCCACAAAGTGTTCCTGCAGCTACAGTCACTACACTGTGAAATCCAATATAGGAAAAGTACTCTGATGAAAAAATACAAAGAGACTGCACCAGAAATGTAATTATTTTGCAAGTGTACTCCTATAACTAAATTAAGAACACATTGTTTAATGTGCAGTAAGGACTCAGGGTACTAATGCACTGTAGTGAATAGATGGAATTGTGAAATGATTTCTATAGCTGTAACAGCAAAGCCTTGATGGAAAGACAGGTCTTTAGAGTCCCTTGCGTGACAAAAGAGCATTTCAAAACCTGACTCTATTCTTTCATTGTGTGTGGTGTCCAGCACAATGATATTCTCCACACAGTGGAGAACAGAAGGGATAAACATTTTATCCAGGGCTCCAATTCTGTCTCAAAAGAAAAGAACTATGCACCCCAGAGGCCTTCACATTTTTCCTTTTTCTGCTCACAGGGAAAGATAAACTGTTCACATACTGCAAGACACAGGTTCTTTTCCCTTCCAGATCATTCTAGCAGCAGGTGCTCTCCAGCCACCTTGCCTTCGGCATTAGCATAAGGCCTTCAGTTTTCAGTCTCTCCCCCATTTTAATTTATTAGCTTCAATTCCAATTATATAGTATTACATTGGGTCAGTTTGCATTCAAATATCTTATTTTAGTAAAAAGCTTTCCCCCTTAGATCATCTCCAATGTTTCATTTTTAGGTCCATCTTCCTTTTCCCCTTCCCTGGGGCACATGCCTGTGGGTCCCCTGCCTCATTCACCATGGAACCAGGCCAAACCTGACCGTAGAACATTGGAAAAAAAAAAAAAAATCAAGAAGGTAAATAAGTACATTATGTCACAGGTGCCCCATCACTGTCTGGGAGAACACAGGGCTTCTGCTTGAGTTGAAGTCAGTGCTGCTCTGTGCTGAATACAGCTAGCCCCAACCAGCTCCTACACAACATTCAAAATATAAAATAAATACCACCAGCACAAGCCTTCATGATTTTATGTTCCTTCACCCTGCCTTCCTATAAGACAAAGTTCACATGTGAAAGATGTCTATTAACTTTAAATATAGTCAAACCATTTATGGCAGTGATAACAGCTTTTAAAAGGCCAGTATGAACTAAATTGCTTTTCATTGAATAGAATCTGTACAGTGAACTGGAAAACCCATGAGCTTTTAACGCAAGTTTTTACCATTTGTTTTGAGAAACTTTCATTTACTTATGACACTCTGGGACTCTATGTGATGGAGAAGAATACAGATGCTTCACCTTCTCATGCTGATATATGCAGGTTCTCTGACAATATTTTGACCTTTTCTCCTTCTTCCAGGTAGGGTAAATAACACACCTAAACAAGTTTTCACTTCAGCTGGAATAGTAAGCATAACTTCAGACACATGGATGTATATTTTGCAAAACCTGGTGAGTAACATAATACCACGGAAATGCCATTTTGCTGCCTTATTTCTCTGCCAGAATGAGTACTTCTTGATTTGCCTGGGAACGTTTACAGAATCACAGCATCATATTCTAAGGGTTTGTAATAAATCAATGGACCATAATGTTTTTCGACCAGAACATTGATTAAAGGCACAGGTGACTCATTCAGTAGGTTTTAAAGGATGGTTTAATGTTTAGGGAACAGATTGATCATAAGTAGAGGTAAATTATACCAGTCTGTTGTAAGTAATGTTACTTCAGACAAGTTACTTAAGATTGCATTTTCAAAAGTTCTTCAGCATCCAAAGATGCAGTTAAAGACACAGGAGAATTTTCTATAGTTATTCAAACAGTAGCAATGAAGTCCCATGGAGTTCAACAGATGCTGCAGAAAACACTACTGCCAACCCTTTTTGTCAAAGTACAAGTACCTTGGAAAGTAGAAGTGTCAAATATGTAAAACTTTCTTGGTGATTTTTACAGCAACTATTCACAAAAATCAGTGGAGAGCACCACAAGGTAAGAAAGCTCATTTTTTCCTTGAGTAGTGTTTTTTAAAACTTTGAAGTAAAATCAACACTTTCCTTATTCAACTTACACTGTATCTCACATTGTACAACGTAGATATTTTTGCTAGATAATCAAACAGTATAATACTATACTTCAGAACCAATCTAGTAGAAATAATTTACAGATCATAAAACAGTACCCTCCAACTCTATGTAATTCTAAAATAAAACAAAAGATATGGAGTCATCTTTCCTTTCAGGCCACCCATAGTGGGAGCAACTATTTCTACAACTGGTAGCTTGTTTGCAGCAGAACGCAGGCAATTACTAATTTAGAAATATTTTTGTTTTAATTTTGTTAACTTCACACAGGCATTTAATAATCCTGATTTGAGTTGTAATTTTTAATTGAGGATGTGGAAACTTTTCAGACTATCTATCTCTTCCTTGCTTTGAACACTTTTTTCCCCCCACAGCAGCCCCAGTATTCAGTCCAGGAAGTGTTTTGATCTTCCTGTGGAAGGAAAGATTAGAAAACAGAGAGATAGATATCATTCTCCATCATAAACACGTAGCTGAGAAAAAGATTGAAATCTCAGCAAATGCTTCATTTTCCAAAACCCAGTCCTAGCATAATCTGGAGAAACCTCTGTGTTCTCTCCATTCACCTTGGGGTCTATAGAAAAGGAAGAGAAGCCTGCTACTTTCATCTTCACACTCACAGATTCTTATCGCTTCCTTGGACAAATCCTATTGCCTCTTGAAGTGCTAAAACGTAACTTACATTCTTTAAGATATTGAACAAAATAGTTATTTTACCCAACAAAAATCGGAAATCACCCCCCTTCCTGACACTACCCAGTTCCATACAGTAGAGTCACAAGAACATATCAGTGCAAAGCTAATGAGATAACTGTCTTCCAAAGCTTTCCTCACACTGATGAAAATTTGACTACTTAATCAAGAATACTTTTTGAAGTTTTTGCCTTTCAAGAGGGACAAATTGAGAATTCAGATCTGATTATTGAAGTGTAACTGCTATTTTTGAATGACGGAAAAACTCCTAAATTGTCATTTTAGGAATTTTGTCTCAGCTGCAGCATTATAAATTTGAAAATATTGTGGCTTTTATTTTAGCTTAGTATAATAAAGACATGAATATCTTCATGTATTAAATGCTGTCTTCTACAGAACATTATTGCTTAATACTTCCACATACTTTAGAAGTTAAGCAAAACAGTTGAAGTTGCTTCCCTTTCCTTAAGTGAAAGCTTCCTGTGAATTTGATTAATATACTGATGTTGTACTCCACTTAAGCTATGTTTTCCTGTTATCAGAGTTATAGATTCTGCTTATGCTTTTCAGCTGTGTAGATTTATATATTTTGCATTTTAAGATAAAACATGAAACTTAACATTGTTATGCAAAACGCGCACTTAAAGTAAAGCATAGTGCTTTTATTCCAGACTGAAAGTAAAATGCACTGAATTTGCATGTCTTTAACTTTGTTAAATGTTATTTCTGTATTGCATAGGTATATGCTAGGGGAAAAAAGCCTCATTTTAAGTTTATGTAGGTCACAAACCTGGAAATAAAATCCTCCATAGTTGTTCTGCACAGGTCTAGTAGTAAGCTGTATCTGGATACTTATAACACTGGAACAGAGGCCTTAAAGAGATTCAGCAGAAAATACATACTGAAGTGACTGCTGCCTAACAAACATAAAGTACTAGTTTTTAAATCTCACATGGCAAATGTATTGCTCTACGTGCCTGCAAACAAAAAACATATTTACTGGGCTATCCATACAGGCCCCAATGCACTATACAAACAGATGCATTCATTACACAGTACATTTGCAACTGTAATAGAGGCTATAGTGAATGTACTTAAAGAAAAGCAGCAAAAAAAACAAAAATATAGAGTGAATCTCTGTAAATACGCTATTTGTTCTTCTCTTCTACGTTCATCTTCCTTTGCACGGTGTTACATAATTCGGGCCTTATAAAGTAGATTCAGTACTCTCTTCTTATACTGTAAATTGCCTTGGTACTTTGCCAGTATTGCCATTCAGGTTGATGCCTGTTCATCAATTTCGCAATTGCTCTCCTATCCCTTATATAACTATTATCCATGAAAGAACAGGGCAGGCATAAGCATTAGCGAGATTATCAGTAAGGTTCCTGTGAATACCTCCATAGGAATGAGAAGTGGAAAAGGTTGTTAACTACTAACTTGTTCTTATCCTAAAGCTACGTAACACAACAGAAACCAAAACAAGACAGCAGAGCAGCAATGTCTCAAGTTACAGTGAGCAAAGATCTCTTAGATGCAATAGCAATAGACAGAGAAATAAGAGAAATGATCTGCTAACCTTCTGAAGGCCTGCAAGGTCCTTAGATAGGCAGAGATCTACAGATAAAATGCCCTCCCCTCCACTGTCAACCCTTAAAAGAAGTCTGGGAAGAAGCGAATCCTGGTTCCACCCCTTCTGGTCACTCAGATGCATTGCTTGCACCTGAGCTCTCTGGGTAGGCCCAGCCTTCCCACCAGGTGCTCAAGCTAGAACTTAGCATTTTTACTACAAGCTGTCAAAAAAATTTTTTCCCAAGTACCCCTGATAGCTGCAGTAAGGAAAAAGCTTTGGATTTGCTTTGTATATAATGAAAAATGAAATACCTGAAGTCTTTTAATCTCATCAAATCTTTTCACAGCAGTCAGTGACTTTGAAAATTACTGTAATCGGATACACAGGTTTCAATGGTAAAACAAGCTTCAGGCCATAAAGAAAAAGTGTGAAAATTGAAATGTAAAGAAAGTACTGAACACAACTGAAATTTCTCTAGATTCAGCAAGTGTTTTAAGCATTTCTTTTGCTATACCTCCACAACTGTCACAGCACTTGGGTTTCAAAATTTACCACAACATTTCCAACTGTAAGACCCACAAGATGTAAAGCTAACAAAAGACCAAACAATATTGTTAGCCAAGGTATTTTATAGATGGTATAATTTGGAAGATTATCAAGATGGAAAAGAGACAGTTGATATAAAGAGATATGAACACCCACCTCTGAGGACTAAGGCTTGCAGAGGAAAACTCCACAAAGGGAGGTATCTCCAACAAGAAGTAATTCTCCAGTGGCGGTCAGCCCTTAAATGGGGTCTAGGAGTGGTCTTCACCTGTGCCCCCGTGACTGACTCAGTGCTTGCCTCAGATGATCAATCAGTGGTTCAGGCAGTAATTCAATAGTTCTCGTACAGAGACCACACGCAAACTCAAATACTAAAATAAATTAAAAAAAGTTAATGATAAGTTACCTTACCTGAATTTAAAAATTCTTGTTCAGGTAATCAGGTCTTTGAGTCTGAAACATCACCTTAACTGCAGGCTTTATTGTGATGGATCCTACTACCTCCTTTTTTTTTTTTCTTTTTCATTAATCATGGCTGGATCTAAGTATGGATGTAAGTCTTTGTTCATAGTCTCTTCAGTATAATGGGTGAAAAATGAAGCATTAGCTTCATTCATCATTTGTTTCTTCAGAAATCTCTTAGAAGTGCTGAAATTACTAAGAAGGATAAAACAATCCACAATGACTTTCTACTGAGAATTTTATATAGCTTTAGTTATCTATTTTATATCACGCTCCTATTTGATCTCTAATTCAGGATCCCAGTTTTTTTGAGTAACATAGAACAGCCTATTTTCACTGATGTGAATAAGGCTACACTCTGATTTGAAGTCAGAGGAGTTTTTCTGAGATCTGCGGAGAGTCTGAGACACAACAAGTTTCTCAGTGTTTCACTGAGATCATAAAAATATGTCTCAGTAGGATAAAAGTAGTTTCAAGTAAAAAAATACTTTTGAAGAAATTCCAAAATCTAATTGAATGTTTTGGGTTCTTCTTAGAAGATGTATGGTTTTTATCTGTATGCATGTTTTTTCTGTATTGTTATTTTCACCAAAAAAATGCATCCACAGACTCATCAAGTAAACCATCTACCTTCTAAGTCTTGATAGGAAGCTCTTGATAAAAAAAAAAGTATTTACATTGATATGAGTTCTTCATAATTATTTAACTACTCTGAGATAGAGTGATGACTGGCTAAACTGCTGTCCATTCTTCAGAATGAGAATCAAGTATAATCCTGCTTACTTCTGTCAATGAACGGCTTATTTCCAGCTGTAATTGGCTAGATAAATGTCATTTGGCCAGAGGATAAATGCTCCTAAGAGAATTCATGTTTACTGATACAACAGAGGAAGCGCCAATTTGTACTACTCACCAATCCTTTTCTTCTACACTTTAATTCATAATAGCAGTAGAGTGTATAGTAAAAGTCAGACTTAATCTACTTTGGATTTAAGACTTTCCAGAACTCTGAAGTTCATAATTCAGTGAGAACTTCCACCATTCCTTAACATACTCAGACAGAAATACAGTAAAGTGCACTGCTCTGAGATGTAGCTGCAGGTTTTAGCTCCTTTTCTGGCAACAAGTAGTAGAGTATGCTTGCACAGGGGGAAACAAAATCATAAGGTGAATGATAAAAGGAAAAATCACTTGCACAGGAAGTGTACATGATATGGCAAACTTTGTCATCTTCTGCATTTTCCAAGTTGTCATCATGCTGTCGTCCAAAAAGTTATTGAATTTGTTTAAGGTCAGACTAGATGATCTTGATTCCAACTTTGGTGATTTTATGATTCTATTCATGTCACTGAGAATTAATTCCGTATTGTTCCAGACAGGACAGTGTCTCCAAGTATGGCATGACTTCAACATTTATCCAACAGATATATTTTAGTGAAAAAAGTCAGATAAGATATGATACTTTCAGGCCTAATACTTCTGGACGAGGTCCAGGTGGCAGTGCTCTAGTGATCAAAGAGTAGGTGGAGATCCTGCTACACAAGAGAGGTGGTCTCACAGTCAGAGTGGGGGAACAACCTTCATTCTGTCTCAGGAACAATGTTTCATCTGCAGAAAAATGAATAATAATATAACAATTTTAAAATCTTGAAAATGTTTATTTCAGATGATATAAAAAGCTTTGTACAATTTCCATTTTGTATGAAAGGTTTCACCTCATTTGAATGAAAATCTGGAGCATTACTGAGATTTTAATTATAAAGAAAAACTTAGTAATGATTTAATTTTAGATATAGAATTTTTCTCATCTAGCTTCTATTTTTGAGAACAACAACAACAAAAAATCACAGAATCTTGTATGTAGTTCATGGTGCATATTTCTAGTTATAAAAATACTTAACAATATATGAGCCCCTAAATACTCATTAGTGCTTATTAAGTCAAAGTCTGCACTTACAAAAGCTCAAAATGTAAACTTTCATTCCCTAACTTATGATTTTCAATTTACAGTGCCATTAGTTATGCAATTTGGCATGTCTTCATTTATTATTTGATGGTTAACACCTGCCTGATTTTTTTTTTTAAAGTCAACACTAACAAGTGAAACAAAAAATAAACTTTATGGGAACAGTCACAGTTTACTAGCATAATGTAGAAGTAAAAACAGATTTTTAATATATATATTTTTCCAGTAAAGTGAAATTTAGTTTATTAAGTACAAAATTTTGTGCTTTTAACACTTTTTTTTCTTCTAAGTATAGTGCAAGCTTAGTTTTGTACTGGATTTTAGCTAAAGATTCTGTTAAAAGATTACAATTCCTGCCTCAGGTGCTGATATATATTCTGAATTGTGACTATTTCTCACCTATGTGTATGATTGCTGTTTTGGAAAAGATTCTGAAAAGATGGTATAGTACTGGTGCAAGCTACTGCATTAGAAAAAATCAGCCCTATGTTATAACTAACTTGTGAAAAGCTTCCTCACAGGTGAGCAGATTGCTTATGTAAGGACAGCCTGTATTACTGGCCTTGAAATACTTTGGAACTAATCTTAGATAAAACTAAGATTTCAGAGTAGGTAAAGACTAGGTAAAGCTGCAGATATGCAGTGCAAAAGTGAGAGCTTGAATGTCAGAAAGAAGATGGTTTATTTCCATTAATGACTATTTTTGTCTAAATGAGTGAAGAAAAAGTAAAAAAAAAAAAAAAAAATCAAGTCAAGGACAAAAGGGGGAAAAAAAGGGAAATTATAAAATGATAATTAGTTTTAAACCCTTGCACAATAGAAAGGACACTTTATTTTTCAAAGCTAAATATTCTATTTCTTTGCGTACAATTTGTCATTTTGTAAATACTTTGCTACACAGAAACAGAAAAATAAACAAACTACGCTTTGTTCCCCTCCCCTCTAATTTGATTTTTAAACAAGAAGACACATACTTAAAGGAGCTATTTTAACTGGGCAGAGTTAGTCTTCAGGACAATTTATTGTAGCTTTGAACTTAATACAGTGGTATAATTTTAGTTCTGTTTTGATAGGATCTATCAGGGGAAGAGTCAAGTGGGAGGCAGAACTGGAAACATAAGAAGTCTCAAATAGAGAGCTTTTTAAATATGCTGTTTCTACTGTTCATTTTGATAAATGCTACTGTTTAGGGATTTTCAACCACATCCTGTTATCTACCATTTTAAAAGTGATGAAAGATAAGTTTAGTCTCAAGCATGGATGACAGCATCTCAAAGGTGACCTCCATTTGTACTTACTGCAGCTCACTTCTGCACTTCTTATGCCCAACACTCATTTGGTTTGAACTGCAGTGTTATGGTACCATATGCAAATACGGTAACTTTGTGTTGAAAACAGCATAATGGAAAAATGAACTTGCTAAATTCATACTTGATTACTGCACAGTTTAGACTGTGATTGGGAGGCATTTCTATTTTAATTCTACTACATCTACAGATGAGCATTAATAACATACTTATGTAATTGAATGTGTTCCCTTAATCAGAGCAAGGAAAATGGATAATTCAGTAAATCAGTTTTGGAGTTATATCTTTCAGAATTGAACATTTCTATGCATTATTATAGAACTATCCTGACTTAACATATGAAAAAAGAAACATCAACTACATAAAAATTCCCTCCCTGGAAACCATTTTTGGCCCCAGATTCAAGTTTGGTAGAATTTGAACAATTAATTTTTATCCCACTAGTAAAACCATGGAAGTAGAAACAACTCTACCTTGTCCATCACCTTGGATAAATGCTAAGGCAGTCACCGAATCATTCAGTTCCAGTGCTGCTGCCTTTTTAGGTCCTGGGCAACTGGCACTCTTGGATCGCATGTTCAAATGGAATACCTCAATGACCAGGCAAAACCTAAACTGGGAAAGGGTGAGCAGTCCAGAGTCCTAAAGTTACTCTAATTAAGCTGTTTGATTGGATGCTGACAGCACGGACCAGGAAGAAAAAGCAGTGAAACATACTGCTGCTCTTTATTCAGTGATACCAAGTGCATTTGTCTAGACGTTATATGAGCCAGTTATCATGAATTAGCTAGAATAAAGCTGTTATGAAGAGGTTTTCTGAGACAGGCATTAATGCTTGTTCTGTAACCATTTTTTTTTTTTTTTTTAACACTGAGTCTTTTCTCAAATAGAAGTTTTCCAGCTACTTTTACGGTCTGCAGCACAGTATTTTCCTAGGATATGCTGTATCTTTCTCTCAACAAAGCCCTTAAAAAACAAGTAATATCTTCTGCAGCCTAGATGACTTAGGAAAACCTTAATATTTATTTATAAATACAGCTAGATGTAAAATTGAGTTATTTTCAAATGAGTTTTAAATCCACATTCAATTTGACAGTGTATGAAATTTCTTGTGTGTACCAGATAGATTTCAGCTGACCATTAAGAACATAATTACTGTGAATTACACATAGCAAGTAAGTATGTGTTTTTAACAATGTTCTCTAACCTTTCATAATAAATACACTTCAAAGTTAGAAACTACTGTTTACTCATTAAACACTATTTAGCCTACATTTTAATCTGTTCTGTATCTAAACATGAATAACAGGTATTCCCTTCCCTCCCCCCAGAGCTGCAAATAAAATAATGGCAACATGCCAGTAAGTGTAAGTAATATAATGTTACTTTTGTCCTTCACAATGTCTACTCTGCTTTTCAGTCACACAATTTTGATACCTAGTGCAAATGTTTTTGTGCAATGAAGCACTTTGCAGTGGTTACACTTAAAATACATTTTAAAGATGAACACTTTATCTGGAGACTAGACTTGCAATCAATTCCCTCAGTGACTTTTTAACCAAAGCTTGAAAATGAAGTAATTATCTGCTGTGTGTGGAAATGAACTGAAAAACACCACGGTTCACCAGCCGCCAGAATTACTGTAGCTCACCATATCCCCAGTAACAATACTTCCATCAAGCATATTTTGTTTTATTTCAGTGTTCGTTTTAACAAGATTAGGGTTGGTTACTGTTACACCTACCTCAGGTGTTATTCCATATCCTAATTTCCTCCTCTGGAATTGAGGATTATTTTGGGCATTGCTGATCTTGACAGTGACTCTGTCTTACCCCAAGCTGCAAGTATCCTTTGTGCCTACTGGTACTAAATGAAGCAGCTCATCTGTTTAGCAATGTGGCTTGTTGCAAACACACTGTCCTTGTTCTCAGATCCCTGCAATTACTACCCACTGGAAGCAGAGTTCAAATCATAGTCACTGGTTTGCTACTTTGATCTTTAATGGGACTGAGTAAGATAACTCTGCTAAAAGATAGCATATACACATATTCACTAAGGATGCAGTTTTAAGGGAAAAACTTCAGGCACTCTTAGTGAACCAGTGCTGATTGATGCTTTTCTGTCTTGTCCCAAATTCTCTATCAGTCAGAGATCACTAATTCAGTATAGACTAGCCCAGCAAATACATTAATATATGTGATTAAATTCTGTTTTATTTTTGTTCAGTGTTTTGAAGTGATGATTAGTGTAAGCTGCTTAATGGAACTCCCTGAAGTCTTTTGCTATCTACCAAACAATACTGGTTTTCTTTTCTTCCTAGGAGGACCAGTTTTGCAGGCAAGTGGTTTCTGTGGATCTCTGTCCATTTGCAACTATGATTCTACTTCATTTTGTTTTACGTTTCCCTGTGGAAAACAAAACAAAACAAAAACAACCCTTGTTATACTAATGTCAGAAAGGAATTAAGTCCTCTGGATATGAGAAAATAAAAAAAAAAAACTATTACTCATTATGATCTGTTCCTGATTAGCACTGAATGCAGCCTGATTCTGAAGAATTTTTGTATTCTTCTTCCACGTAATTTTATTAACAACTGCTTTTTGGAGGAAACTTCACATTCCTCTGCACTGCAATGCAAAATTACTGCATTGCAAGTGCTACATAATTTGAATTGGTATGTAATATTGACTTGATACTAATGCAAAATGATAATAATAATCAACTATTTTCTTTTTTTTTTTTTTGAGACACTATAATATTAAAGATAGCATTAAATATTTATAGAAAAATACAGTAGTCACTAGTCTTCTAAACACTCTTAAAACATTAACATTTTTGCTGCATTGGACTCCTAATAATGTGAAATACCCAGAAGTTCTTAATTATTAGCAGAAATCTATGGCTGGATTGGGATTTAGTCTCACTAAATTAAAGCATTATTATCCCTGAAATGTTAATAGTCTGAGTTAAGGAAAGACAGCCTCAGCTACTTACATATGATTATATGGTTTGCATAAGTAAAATATGATAATTCTGCTTAATTAGAAAAAAAATCTAGAATCTTATTTCTTTGTTATTTAGGATCTATGGCAAAGTTTAATTAACTCATAGACTGTCTAGGACAATGTCTACATTTGTTTTAATTCTGCTACTAAGACAAAATCTTATCCTTTTTGTTTTAAATGTGAAGAAGTTCTTGAAAATACAACCAGATGGCTTTTTGAACCAATGTAGGGGGAGCATTTACATGTTTTACCTGAAATGTAGGACATCCTACTGGGTCATAGGACTCTTTTCCCACTTCTCTTTCTGTCCATGATTGGAAGATAGGTCTTGCCCTGATCATTCCAGCAATAAGGACATGATGAATTTAAGCCAGGTTTCCTCCAAGGTCCCAGACATTGGTAGAGGGGGAATTGTTCTCTCTCTTTATTAAAGGAGAAGCTTTTTGATTTTTCTACTCAATTTTGTATAAATATACTAGCCTAAATAACAAACAACAACAAAACAGAATAAATGAATAAATAAGTAAATAAAATGATAAAATAAAATAAATAAAATAAAATAAAATAAAATAAAATAAAATAAAATAAAATAAAATAAAATAAAATAAAATAAAATAAAGGGAAATGAAAGAAAATTAAGATGTTATTGCAGAAGAAATAAGATGCTGAACTTAGGATGCATGCAAAGTTCAAACAGCTCTCACTTAAAAATGCAGTAATGCAGTGCTATTTCCCCTAAAAGAGCTAGTAAGGCAAATAATCTAGAAAAAATCTTTAAAACTTAATACCTTAACCAAGGAAAGATCACAGTTAATATCAGTGGATATACAGGGCAAGAAAAAGGAACATGTTTGTAAAGTATATCAAGTTCAAAAGGGTTTAGTGAAAAACGCAATCAGACTTCACAAAAGCTGGACTATAGTTACTTAAAGAAAATTTGTGGGCACCAGAGTATTCCAAACCCAGGTCAAAAAATGACTGTTTTTATGCAATAAAGAGAGAATTCTGAAGAGGAAGTGATTGCACATACACAAAAATCCCACTCTGCATCTCTAGGTAGTTCACAGCATTCCCTTAAGTTTCTATTCCTTGTATGTCCTGGGTGGGTGTAGCCCTGAGCCTTCACCTTTTTTTCCAGCAAAACACATTCATTACAGTGTAGTATTGCTCAGAGCTGTTCAGCCACCTATTGAGTTGGCTCCTGCTGTTCCAGCTATGCAAGAACAGATTGTCTTTAATCTACAGTCTTCAGAAGCACTGACTGGCTATAAACTGAATGGTCACAATGGCCACTGGTGTTAGTACAAAGCTTTTCTCTCTCAATTCTCATGAAAAGTTGTACCACCAAAACAGCTAGATCTAGCAAATTCATAATTACAAAAAATACATGAAGAATGTACCTGAAATTTGACAAGGAATATCTTGAATAATTTATTTGGAGAATACAATTTAGCTGTCTACAGAACTGTCCAGGTAATGAGGAAAGCTATTTCAAACCCATTACTGAAAATGCTCACAGATATTATTGGGAAGTATAAGATGCCCTGTTGTTGAGAGTTACATTTTCAAATTTATGTCAAACTTCTAAATTCACAGCCCTTACACCAAAACAGACTATTTTCAGATATCTTCAACAGCATTCGTGTCCACTGAAACTCTAAGTTGGGATTAGGAGTACAGTGTTTGCAAACTGAATATGTCTTAGCTGACTTTTTGCTTGTTCCATCTCATTTAACTTTGAAACCCAACGTACACAGCATAGTTCTTGTGTCTCCAAATCTTTAAAAAATATGTTTTATTTTGAATGCAGCTTCATTATAGTTGTGGCTTCTTAACTCTCAACTCGGATTGCTCTATCCAAGCAGTCCCATGACTTGCTGAATCTCACTTTACAGAGTGCACAGCTTGGTACACTGATACTGTTCACAGTGTTGAATAGCTATTTCACATTTCCCAGAGTTCAGCAGAGGCCTCAGCCAAGATCTATAGAAGATGTGTCCACATGATAAGCAGTAATGATCTTTCAGGAAGAGTGGCTTCTGGAACCTCAGAACTAGTGTGGACACAGAGTATGAACCACATTTTAGCTTGCTACTGATTCAGGATACAGCAATGTAGACATATCAATTTTATTCTTTTTTTCACTTCACCAAGTTTGTAGGCTTTCATGTCCACATATACAACCTCCTGCAGAAATGTGTGCTTCTCTCACTGAGAAGCTATTCCTCAGCCACTGTAATCTAGCAAAGGAAGCAATAAAAGAGGAGACAGCCATGATGTTTAACAGGGCCTCTGCCTGATTCTTGAGACTGTGAGACACAGCTGAAGGAAAATGCCTTCAGCTTTCCCACAGCTCAGCCAGATGTGAGAGATGCCTCTGAGGTGCAGAAATGTGTGACAGGACTGCTGAAGTGTGACAGTGACATGAGATGTGTTGCATTTGCCACCTGGAGACCCTAGCAGGCTCAGCAGCATCTAATTAGCTCCCAGCTGGGAGCACCTCACCAAACACCCCTACTGCTGTCTGGGAATTAACCTCCTTCAGACCAAGCCATTTTCTGGATCAGCAGATCCTCCTTCTATGTTTAGTATATATACTTGGCCAGCAAACTTATGTACCTCCTGCAGAATGCAGTATAATCCCTGTATATGCTTTTCATATTCTGAAAACAAAAGTATTTGACAGGCATACTCATAGCCTTGCTATAAGAGATTCTTCACACATTTAGCAGACAACAGTATTACATGCTTTGAGGATGAGTGAGGAAGAGAACTGCATGTTCTTGCTCTCAAGCTGACTAATTTAAAGCTATGGAAAATGGAGACCAAATTCAAATTCTGCTTGATTCATGTCATATTTTAGTCTGATATTAACTGCAAGAACAATGAGAAGAGCAGGTAACCACTAACTTGATTACAGTGGTAAAAGCTGGGCTAAAATACTCATTTGATGACCCAAGTTTATACATTGCCTAACTGGTTCAGTAAATGTATGTTATCACATAACTGTTTGAATAATGTAAATAAAATTATATAAACATTAATTCTATTCTCAGCAAATCTTCCATCTCAGCTCATCTATTCCTTAGTGAGTGCAATTATGTTATGTGGTTAACATGTGCAATGTTAAGTACTGATAGCAGATGTTGCAAACAGGTAATGCCTTCAGTTATCTACTCTTGGATAAAAATTGCACCTGAATTTCTTGAAGTGAAATATCATGCCAGAATCACAGAATAATGGGTTAAATAATGTGATCATCTGTCCACAGAAAGCTCTTCTTTATAGAGTTTTTTTGGTTTTTTTTTTTCATTTTTGGATACCTTAAACGCAATTGCATCCTGCAAATCTTAGTTCCTATCTGCTGCAGATTCACCACCTTGATATCTCAGCAACGCTTCACTAGGAACACGAAGGAAGTAAGAGTTTGCAAAAATCTTAATTATTAGACTCAATGCACTGTGACAATCCACAGGCCTCTGGTGCTTCCAGGACTCCTGAACTGGAAACTGCAGCTTCTGCAGATCAGCTCCTCACAGAGAAGGTTCAAAAATATTTTCCTTGTCAAGAGAGAACAAAATGACCTTCAAAGGAGCTAGAACCTCTTCAAAATGAAATATCTATGTCCACCAGCAGTGATGAGTTGCTCTACATTATCATGTATTTAATATATTCTTTCAGTGTTTTGAAAATTATCTTGTGTTCACACAAAGTCTTCACGAGTTCAGTGAAAAGATATCCAAAAAAAGAATGGAGCATTGTATTAATATTCTACTTCATGCCTACTTTGACCTACATCAACATGTTTAGTATGCAGAGTAAATTCCTGTGTAGTCCAAACTTTTGTTCAAATCTAGTATTCCATTAACTGCAGCTAACAACAATAAACAGCTGTATTTGCACAGTAAAAGCAAATATTGCTGTTGTGAATATTTTTTGAAGGCATGTAGGTCTTTCAACAAGTGTTCTTCCCAGAGCTACAATGACAACTTGATGGAAATAATAAATAAATAAAAAACAATGTTTTTAAACTGAAATTGTATTTTCTATTAGAAACGCAAGGTATGTATCTGCTCAGTAGCAGGGAAAAAGAGGATCCACAAGAAAGAACATATATTACTGGAAAGGAAGTATTACTTCTCAAGTACCTGTTGCAAATAATGAATATCAGCGACAGCTGTACAGGATGCTAGATAGTGTGCTTTAAATCCTTCAAGAAGAAGAAATGACTGAAGTCAGGCTTCAAGTTCAGCCCAGCAAACAAGGATTGGTTTACTTAATTGCATGACATTAATTAGTTGAATCTCATGTCATGGAGAAAAAAATCTGAAATAGATAAGGTAAAGTGAAGAAAAAAGCATGAAGTTTCTATTGAAATAGTAATCTTCTTGCTTCTGTACATGTTAGAAATTAGTCTTTTAATGAAGCTTATAGGTAGGTAGTCGTGGTATCAGCTGAATATTCTTCCTGAATGCCCTAAAGGACTTGAAATATACTTCCTTTTTCTTTTTTTTCTTTTTTTTTTTTTTTTTTTCCTTAGAAACAATACATGTTTACTGGGAATTAACACTATGCCTTTCAATTCTTTTCCTCTGCTCCAAGCACTGAAAAGCAAAAATTGTAGTATATACCCATAGTAACTCAGATTCTAGGAAGTATGTGGAAATAGCCACATTCTCTGGACACAGATCATTCCCTTCATTCTATTGTTCCCTCTCACCCTTGCACATCCTTGTCAATGGTTTATGGTTCAGCCCAGTTCCATGATTATTGGGTAGGGGACCCATGGACGCACACCCAGGAAAGGTGAAGGGGGAAAAAGGCAGTTCTTTACAGAAAGAACTGGTCCTAAAGAAGACGTCTTATCAGTCAAAAATTCATATGCTCTAAGGTTGCTTCTCTGCAAGCAGTCTATGACCTCATTAGTATCTGTTGACGCAGGATATAAAGAAGAATGCTTCTTTATAAAGAAGCATTAATGTATCAGAATTTGCCTCCTGTTTTTGTCTGTATGACTTTTAAGACTTATCTAAATATAAAAGGATATTTCCCTTTGTAGAAAGCTTGACCACTCTTATTTTAACAGAATTTCCTATTTTCCTGAGTTTTAAATGAGATGCAGAGATAACTTTACCGAAGTGCTAAGGGAGTTTGCTGGTTAGCAACCAGTTTCCTGAGGATTTAGTCCAAGAAGACAGATCAGCTGTTCCTGAGGTTTCAGTATTTCATGGCTCCAGGGAAAACCATCAAGTGGACTGCTTCTGAGCTAGTGACAGAATACTTCCAGAGTCTGCATTGCTATTTTCTTTCACAGACAATTGAAATATATTTATATCAAATTAATAAAGGAATCAAAAAACATAAGCATTGAAATTGTCTGAAAATTTATACTTTTTTCCCCCTAGTTTCATTACTAATCTCTTTCTTCTTTTATTATCGCTTACACAGTAGAAATTAAAGTTTTTTTGTTCTCTGGTTGGTTGCTTTTTTAAAGGAAAACAAAAAAAAAAGTGGTACTTAAAAGCCTTTTAACACTCATTTTTATTTTTGTCCTCAGAGAATGATTGTCAGGAAAAAAATACAGAAATAGAATAATAGGATTCTTTACAGATACTTCTGTATGCAAATATACGCTGTAATACCAGCCATTTCTCTAAATGGGTTCTGCCATCAGCATTCACCTGCAGATAGACACTCCCCTGGGATTTATGTAATGCAATGTACAACATGGATGACTGGGTTTGTCGACAGTAGTCATTTCTCTCTGAAGCTTATCACCATGCAGTGCAGTTTCTTGAAAGGCAGAGACCAAGGTGAGCAGAGAAGCTGCCTATAAATATGTGGTGGGGAGTTTTTACACAGTAAATCACTAAGAGGGAGGTAAACAGAATATATATGACTTTTGGGAATTACATCCTAGGAAGTGACGTCCTATCAATTTCTTGATTAGGGCATTACAGTAGTGTGGTACCTCATATTCCACTTCCCATATGTTGTATCTTGAATCTTGTGTGAGTTATTATGAGAAGAGGTAAGAGTCCAATGGCCTCTGCCTTGTGCAACATTTGGAAACGAAGTGAGCCTTAGCCATGGCATCAGAGAAGCAGAGGAAGGCCTCTGCAAATGCCACATGCTATCAACACTGCAACTAAAAGGGGTATCTGTTGAGTCAGGTGATATATATTCTGTCCATTGCTTTTCCTTGACACACTGTATGACTGCGTAACAAACATCTTTTCCTTTGCTTTTCTTTTGGTGACATGGAGAGATTAAGAATTAAGATTTCTTTTTGGAAAGAAACTTGAAACTGTAGAGCAAGAACTGCCTAGAAACTATGAGAGTGCAAAATAATATTGTTAATTATTTCCATAAGGGCAATGCCTGGAACTTCCAATATGTTTTATCATGTCATATTATGAAGAATTATATTAAAACAAACAAACAAACAAAAAGCACAACAGATATCACAAAGATCTTATTAAACAAAAGCCCCATACAAAAAAGGCAAGAGTAACTGAAAAGTAGTTGAGATATTGTAGCTCTCCAAATTAATCCTGGTGAAAACTGTTAGTGTACCCTGCACACCATCAGATGCATCTTTTTCTGCAAGACAGAAATCAGCCCATGAACTTAAAATAGCTGACTGGTTAAAGTAGGAGAAAAGTAGACAACAGGTCTCTCTAGAAACGAAATTAACTTCTGTGAATTTAGAAAAATTTTTAGCCAACTTGTACACTGGTTGGTTTAGTCTATAATTAGCAGCACATTTATGCATGATAGCCCTCCTTTTGTTAAAAATGAATGGAGGAGGAGGAAGAAAAATATAGGACTCGCAAAATACAAGAAGAAAAAAAAAATGTGCTTTTTTTATTAACACTGCTTTACTAGTAGACTTTGTCCTGCCCTGACAAGTAATTGTGTGACTTTCCTATTCAGAATTTCATAATTTCTACCATATTCCACAGGTATATGTAGTCATTAGGTATCAGTCTTTTAAACACAAAAATCTGAGCCTCCTTCAAGACTTGACTTCAGCAACAAAAATGTTGGTTTTTTTACTTCCCATATAATTTTGCTCCTTCTTCAAATATATGTGCCTATATATTTGAGGCACTAATTGAATTAAAGATAACTTGACTAAATACAGTACCGTATCTAAAATTCTAGTAGAAATTTATTCAGTGATATTGCTTGTTAAGGACTGGACTCATCATTACCAGCATCATATGCCTGACTAAAGTTAAGCATATATTGCTCTGTCTCATTTTGAGGTATCTTCAAGACTAAAGGCAATAACTACTACAAAGCATAGCAACTACATTTTACTTCCTTCACTTTAATGAATTCCACTAGCATCCAGTAGCAATCTAGCCATGTTCTAGATGCAAAACCAGACTTCCAGGTAAGCTCTAAATGTTACTACCACAGTTCAACTTCTGGAATAGTCTCTTTTTGAACTGATTTATAGCCAAACTCATAATACTACTGCTTAGCTAAAAATACTTCTGTCACTAGTATCATCCAGACATTCTTAAATCTTTCTTGCAAATGCTGTTTGGGGATTTTCCTGGTTAAAATTATGATTTTTTATTGCTGCCAAGAATTTTCTGAAGCCAGTTCTCAGCAAGTGTCTTCACATCAGAAAAAAATAGTAGATATCTAAACAGCAAATACTCAAATGATAAGCAAGAATAATAAGCAAGTGTAGCTTTTAGGAGAGAAGAACACTACTGCACAAGAGGTATAAGGATGTTAGGAAAGATTTGATAAACACATCAGGAAATGTCTGCTAGATTTCAGCTTTGAATGTAATATACATGATACTTAATAAGGCTGAAGTTTCATTCTAATAGAGCTGACTGTAGCCTTGATGTGAGTCTGCACCTACCTAATCTCTCCCCTCACAGTGGACACTTTGAAAAAGAACTAGAATACCCCCAGGATTTTAGAAGATGACCAGACTACCAAATTTTTAACCTTAGAAACTTAAAACAATGATGCTAGAAGGATTACAAATACAAAACTCCACTGACTCAGATTGTAAATTTCAGTTAGTTGTTGATCTTCAGAGCAGAGCTACACTGCCAAGCCTGCTTAGACATCTCTGTTTGTCACTGCAATCTCAAAGTGTCTCCAGGAGCTGTACTTGGCCACACTCCCTAGGCCACACTTACAATGGATTCATGAAGAAAGGAACTATTTTTCTTTCTGGAAGACTTCTTAAAGGGAGACAAAGTCAAGGGCAGGCAAAACAGATGCCATCTGTCACAACTGATTTAGGCATATTGTGGTCTTGTATTTTCTTACTTTAAAAGATCACTATTAATTAGCTGTGTTCAGTGATCCTGTTTCCTGCTCAGCCCACCACAGAAGAGATTTTGTGCAGCTGAGGAGGTAGGTGAGAGGACAAAGTGAACCATCAGAACAGAAGAAATGACCAAAGAAAAAAAAAATACAGGAACTATATCAGTTTTGCAGTATGAAGTCTGCATGGATGAATATATCACTCTCAGAGCAGTAAACCTACTTGCTTGAGATCACTGGAGAAAGACCTTCCTAAGGCACTTATTTGTCCTGCTTCTGACTTACACTACTGAGTGACCTGTAAGACAACTTACATTGTTTGTTCATGGCAGGATCCCAAATCCATTGCATGCTGGCATGTAAGTAGCAGTAGATCCAGGGAAATGTGAAAGTTTGCATTACTAAAAGAAATAATGCAATGTCTTTTTCTGCTACTCCGACATCACGGTGTGATACTCACTTGCAAATTCAGCAGTTCCCCCAAAATTATCAACAGAATATGATAAATGAATGATAAATGCCAACTGCCCAAGCTTTAGATCACTAGAAACTCTTACATTTTAACTGAAATATCACTTAGAAGTTCTAGCAGATGTATATTTGTTGTGGTTATAATGAACATAACAATCATACACGCTGAAAAGCCCCAGGCAAACCTTCTTAGAAGCTATGTCACATGTCACTTTTACAGGATAATGCATAAAATACAGTATGGTAGTTTTACCCTGACAGGCAGCTAATCTCCATCATGCTATTCTCTCATTCTCCTTCCTCAAAGGGACAGGTAAGAATATATGATGAAAAAGGGCTCAAGGGTTAAGATAAGTACAAGGAAATTCCTCACCCATAAGTGTCACCAGCAAAATAGACTCAGCATATGGAGATTAATGTAATTTTTTACCATCACTAACAAGCTAGAGCAGTGTGAACTAAAAGGAAACAAAGTTTTTTCCTCTCATCCATCCTTTTTTTACTATCTTCCCACTAGTGGTGCAGGGAGCTGGGAATTGGGGCTGTGGTCAGTCCCATAGTGCTTCCTCTTTTCTGCTCCTTCATGATCTCTCTCTTACCTCTGCTCCACATGGGATCACTCCCAAGGGATGCCATCCTTCCTGAACTGATCCCACCCAGGCTTCCCATAGGGCTCTCCAAGCACCACTCCAACACAGCTCTGTACCATGGATCCCACGCTTCCAGAACTGCTCCACATGGGTCACCATGGGCAGCAGGTCCCCCAGTCCTCCTGTGTCAAAATGTGCTGCTCACCACAGGCTGAAGCCTGGGCTTCTCCTACGAGGTCTTTCCTTGGGCTGTGCCTCCTCCAGATTTCAACCACTTCAGCACTGCAGGCACTTCAAGTGCTGCTCAGCTAGATCTGCTCCATGAGGTGCCTATGGTCTGCAGGTGCCCAGCCTGCTTCTCTGTGGGCCTCTCATGGGATGCAGGGAAGCTTCAGCTGTGTTGCTGGAGCATCTCCTGCCTACCTTCTGCACTAAACTTGGTGGCTGCAGAGCCACCATAAAAATCTTGCCATGTAAGACTAACACACATACTTCTTGAGTCTACTTAAAAGCTAAACCTAAAGGCATTTTGATTTCAAATCAGAAGATGTAGAGATACTGCTAGTGTTAGACTAATAGACTCTGGTTATGCTACTAGTCTGGCTGGTCCTTTCGTGGAGTCAGTGTCAGGCCAAGTTACTGGATCACTATCCTTAGCCTAATCTGACCTAAGATCAAAGTCTGAAGTTTGTAGTCAGTGTCTCCGGCTTCTGCAGAAGCATAATCATATGAATAATCATTCACTGGAGCATCATGTTTAGTTTCTTAGCTTTAAAGATCTGTTGGACTCATGTGGGCTGTGCTGATAGAAAGATGCAAAGATGCTGTGTTTTGAAGCACATCTATCTTGACTGTATGTAAACGCCCTTGTCACATTCCTGATGTGGCCCCTCTGTCATACTGTTCCAAGAGCATTGTCACAGGTTTCATATGGTCCTGGCTCAAGTCCCCTTGATCTCACTAAGCTCAGAGTGATGTCCTTATCACACAACATTAAAGAAAATGAAGTGATAGCTGAATACCAAGTAAAGGGGACGGATCTATTTTAACAAATGCCTTTCTGTTCAGACAGTAAACAACAGTCCACTAACACAGTAGAAGCAGTAATCCTAGAACAGAGTATCAAGTATCTAAGGGAAAGAGAGCAAGACGAAAGCAGATGGTAGTGATACTTCAAGCACTTGCTGCTCTACAGCTAATAGAAATCAGCAGTAGATCTGCCTAGTTTCCAGACAGAGATTTTGAACATGGAGGGTAATTATAGGACAAATAACACTGAAGTGGAGCTAATAATAGCTGACGTAAACCAAAGAAAATCGAGTCTTGATTTTCTGGGCCAAGTCAGTCAGGTGAACACAGAAAGTAGAAGATTTATTTGTCTGCTGATGAGAGAACAGATGATATTAGTAGAAAAGGTGATTTTACCCTTTGTTTGTCCTCTTTTTTTTTTTTTGGAAAAAGCAAATAGCTTTTTTTTTTCCCCATATAGTATTACAAATTCAGTGGTTAAACGAATTTCAGCAAATACAGAATGTGTCCCATTCACAGGCAGCATAATGTGCACTCTTATGGCTTTTTCAGTTCTCCTGAATATCAGCAGGTAGCTATTGTTCTTCTCATTCCATACTCTTCAGGGATTTTCAAAATTTGTCTTACAAGTATTACCATCCCAAAGGGGATTGCATTCATACTCTTACTCAGATATTATTCCAGGTATTTCTTTCTCTGGCCATGTATTGAGGTGAAATAACTACATCTACTTTATTTTTGATATTGAATTTTATTTTTAAGAGCTGTGAAGCTGTTCTGTTGTGTTACTTTATTTTCACTAGTTATTTATTTCCCTTCCCTCCTAATGAGAAGAGGTGCCAATCTCACCTTATAAAAAAAATTATAAAGCTTATGTAGTTCTTCTGTGATTTTACTTAAATATTAGTGCTTTTCCTCCACCTGCATCTGAATGTGGATACCTGAAAAAAATAAACAAACCAACAACAGAACCCAACAGCAGTACCATGAGACCAGAGAAATCCTAAGCCTCTAACTTGTCTACATTTAATAATGTCCTTTACTATCTCAAAGGAGCAAGCATTACTACTGCAGCTTTTCTGTTTGGAATCCTTTTTCAGGTTCCTCAAATTTAGTACATCAGTGATTGTGGTAAATAGAGAATGTTGTCAAATCAACAACAGCTTTTAGAATAACTAGTTGAATTTTTCCTACGGAAAAGTAAAAATTCTGGAGTCTACTTTCCAGTTTAAAATTACCAAGCATCACTAACATCTC
Organism: Oreortyx pictus; assembly: GCA_036925125.1. Classification (NCBI taxonomy): domain Eukaryota; kingdom Metazoa; phylum Chordata; class Aves; order Galliformes; family Odontophoridae; genus Oreortyx; species Oreortyx pictus. The sequence continues at coordinate 94,813,140 of JAUPFR010000001.1, forward strand.
AGTTACTAACTTTCTTTGTTGCTAGGCTGCAAATAAAAATGCATACTGGCTTTTATATCTAGATTGTAGAAAGAATATATAAGAGAAAATAAAACAAGCAAAAAAAAAATACTGCAGTGTTTTCTACACAGTCCAAAAGTTTGACCTGGTTTTCATTCAGATGAATTAACAACAGAAAAAAATACTTTACAAATGAAAATACCTTGGAAGTTCTATAGGCAAGTGTAAGTGAAAGAAGAACACATAAAAAGTAGAGACATACAAAAATCTAAAATGAATTAAGATCATTATTTGATTCTTTCAACTTCTCTTTAGTTCATGAAAGGGCAATGCTTTGGTTCTCTCTTCCACATTTGAGTTAGACATGTCACGTCTCCAACTGCAGAGGAAAAGTCTATAAAACAGATAGATTACTAAGAAAAAGATGCTGAACTATAAGAGCATAAAAACCAAAGTCAAAACCTTGGAAAGATCACTTGAGCATCACTTCTCATTAGTATAGTTGATGGCAAACCTAAAGTGTTTAAAATTACTGACTTGGCACTTGCTTACCAGACTGATTTCAAGTCAAAAACATTTATAAGGGCAATCTCATAATCTTACTTTCCAGGGTCTATACCAGTGTAAATGCTTTGATGTGGTCAATGGATCAATATTTCCTATTTACAGAGCTGAAACTATGAACAGGTTAGCACCCTCAGGTGAATAGGGTGATGTCAAAGCAAAAAAAATGAAAACTGTAAAAAAAAATTTCTAAGCAGTCAGCACACCAAGCCTCCTTGGCTAGTGCCATAGCAAAAGATTTGTGACAAAACAATATACTTACAACATATCTAAGCTACTGAATTTGTGCCAAGGTATAGGCTTGCAGAAGCTTATTAAATTGATATTTTAAGCTTTCCGAACTGATGCCAACTTTCACCTACCTGAAGACAAATCTTACTTTCTGTGAATTTTGTTGCCCTGGGTAACAAATAAGATAGAAAACCTTGCTGAGCAGTAAAATAATGTTTCTTTAACATTAAAAATGTGAGATCATTCTAGCCCAATGTGAAAGAGGTAGCACTTATGCCCCAGTGGTCTGATCACACATTATTGAGAATATGAGAAATAAGGAAAGACAGCCAATGCAGTTAAAAAGAAAAGATCATGAATCCATCTATCTTCAAAGAACGAAGGGTATTCAGGTCATTAGCTCTGTAAACTGAATGCTTCACGTTGCTTTGCATAAATAGAATGAGGGATAATCCAATGAGTGTTTCACTTGCCAGCTGTGTCCTTACTCCAGACACCTATAACTTCTCTGCACCCAGCTCCTTCTTCCAGCATGTGTTGTGTTCATGAAATAGAGAAGCAAGCACACCCCTACGGGGATCTCTGAAGGGTATGCATGTAAGAGAAGAAGGATGAAGAAAACACAGAACAAAAAATATAACACTGTTACATTTGGTAGTCCTAACCATTGTACCTAAATTTATGAACCCTAAATCCTCAGATACTAACATGAAAAAAAATGGCCCTACAGAAATAGGCTGAATGCATAGAAATCCTTCTTGAGATGTGACATCACACGCAGACATTAACATCAATTGGACAGTAGATTACATGCACCTCAGCAATATCTTGGGTCTCATCATATGACCACATAATGTGTTTTGGAACAAAATGTACTCCTGCACAAAGCCTGAGGCCTTTTCTTTGTACATTCAGTAATCCCTCCCTGAATGCTAAGGTGTCTCTCGCAGGAATCATTGTTATCTTGAGTGAGTTTTTCTCAAACTCTGGTGTTCGTCATTTAAATTTTCTGGGTTCCCGTAACAGAAGATACTTCACACGATCCCCTCCCTATTCTGTAACAGAGATGTACATTTCCCTTTTGGACTGCTACTGCAACCAGACACTTGATGCTTCAACAGTTGAATTAAAGCCAATATTTTCTCTACTAGGAGCAAACCTAAGCCCGAAGGATCATCCTCATCTTACAACAGAGGGACAGATCCAAAAAAACAAAAAACAAAAAACAACTTTTTTGAATGGATTTCTTGCAGCTGCAATTCCAAACTTGGGGGCTGCTGACTTTAAATGATAAGTATTACCAACAGAAGTAAGAGATGAAAACAATTTAACAGTCAAGCCAGAAACATGCAAGTTTCTGTCCTTGCATCCCTACAGCTATCTGACCTTGATCATCTCCAGGCAACCTACCTTATAGTTTCATAGATAGTAACAAAGAGAAAACATCTGAATAATTTTTGAGCACTTACATGCATAAAAGCAGTTATTTTAGTTAATACAATTCACAACTTTATATTCTTCCTTAGTTATGGAAAACATATTTGTATATCTGAAAGCACCCACAAAGTCCTCTTTGGATTGTATATTCAGCAGAAGTTATTTGTTTGATAACACATGCCAAACTTTTCTCAAGCCTTACCAAAGGCCATGTTACTACCTGATCAGGAAGGGCAATGACAGTAGGAGGCAGGGTAAGCCTTGAGCCCAGATCTCCAGGCAATCCACAGCAATTAGGCAGCTTGAACCAGAACATCAGTCCACTTGGTCAGTCAGAGTTCAGATTGAAAAGGTTCTTGGTCAGCATACAGCTGCAACATCACTCAGGCAGAGACTAGGGCCCAGGCCTTCAGCTTAAATGCAGCTCCTGACTTGTAGGTGATTTGACCCTCACCAACCTCAGGGATACTCTGGCAAAACTGCCTTGAGCAGAAGCAGCTGATTGCTGTTAGAAAAGGTGCACTCATTGTCCTGATAAGAGGAGAGCTGCTCCTTGCCTCTGTTACCCACCCACTATTTAGTAGTCATCTTTGCCCAGGGCATGACACTGGTAGGAGGATGTAAAGGGATGGAGCTGACCATAGAACTGTGTGAGCAAGAGGAAGTGTGTCAGGATGTGCTGAAGTCATATTTTCTTCTTTGTCCTCACTGCTGCACCTGGATTTCCAAACATTAGAAGACTGTGACCTGTAAACAGATTCATGGAGTCTCACAGTAGCAAGGCAGCACCAAAATCAGTTTAAAGTTATCCAACCTCTACAATTATTTCCTGAGATGTTAATGATGAAGCTTCAGTTGTCACTGCCTTCTGTTTACAGCCCCTATTTGAGAAATAGTTGCTCCATTTGGAGAGACAGTGACAAGATGATAAAGTCTAATAGGCTTTTTCCCATTTCTCAGATTTCTTTGATCCTTAAGAACACAAGACACAAACATGAATCAGATCCACAACGTATGCAGTGTCACATTTCTCTTCAAACTGGACATAAGGGGCTGTTGAGACGCTGTAAGTATTAAAAATGGTCCCTTGGGACACAATAGTAAACAAAGATGAGACACTGAATTCTTGTATTTGCAGTAGAGTAAATAATTAAATACTGTTCACTCTGTAAGGGAAGTTCTCAAGGTTGTTGTTGATAGCAGTAGAAGGTGGTAATTAGTAGTATTACTTTGTTTCACAGCACAGCTGAATATAACTTGTAGCATTTTAAAAGTATTTAATATTCTTGCAGACATTTTAGAATGTTACTGTTTTAGTTTAGTTTTTTTTTTTTTTTGTAGAGGAAGTTACAGAAGATACATGAAAGAAGCTTGGAAGGGAAAGAGGAACTGTAGTGATTAAGGAGGCAGCTTATAAAGAGCAAAAAATAAAACCTTAGAAACCCACTGTGGAATAAGAGACAAGGGAAAAGAAAAAAAATGAATCTTGAAATAAATAAGCTATAGCAAAGCTTGAAACAGCTACACAATGAGGGTAAAAAGATGTCTGTGCAAAAGGGTTGGTGTACAAATAGCTGTTTCACCTCAAAATATTTTTTCCTTTTAAATCAGAAAAAGAGACACAGACAAAAAAAGAAGTAATGATAAAAATGGTAGCTTATTAGATCAATTACACTAACCATGAAGGGTAATGTAGGTTAAGTGACCAAGCTACTTCTATCATAGAGGGACTATGACTGTGTGGTTAAAAAGTGTGATACAGATTCATAATTTTTTCTAGTGACACCTAACTGTAGGAAATCTGTCTGCGCATTACTCTGAAAATATTTCCTCTTTCATTCTGCAGACAAATAGTGACAAGTTGCAGTCTGCAAAATACAGGGTTTACTTAGTTTGGAAGTTTTCTGTGTAAGCAATGAAGAAAATCAGCACCTGTATTATGGCACGTTGTTGCTGGATTTTCTCAGCTCGAATATTTGAGTTTTATATTTTTTATAATTTACTTAATCTAGAAACCTATAAACAACTTAATCAGATTTCTTAATTAACCTTTAGATTTGAATATAAATACTGAATTCAAACTCAGCTTATTTTCTTCAAAACTAGTTTCAAGGCCTGAGTAAAGTGGTTTTCTTCCTCTCAGTTCTATGCTTCTGATGACTTTCATCAGGGTCTTTTCAAAGAGACCACACAAGTGGTGACATGCAACAATATGGCTCTGACAAGTGGTAGTGGGTGAAAATACTCTATTTTCTAGGGGATTGCAAGTGATCTTAGTTCACAGCATGTTAGCCAACCACAATGAAAGAGCAAACTTTTATACAATACGAGATTGAAGGAGCACATCTTCACATCAGTCTGAGATTCTAGACTTTAAGAGTTGACATTCACCTTTCTCACCCTCTCATGGAAAGCAGCTGACCTAGAGCACCACGGAAAACTAGACTGTCACAAACTATACAGAACAAAAAAAATTCAACAACCTAATGGGAACAGGTTGCCCAGTGGCAAAAAGGGACTCCTGAGACACTGAAGTATGAAAGCATCTTCATTTAATTGAGAAGGAAGTTTGTTCACTGGTTGTATTGCTGCTGAAATAATGTTTTTCATATTAATTCTGCTTAAATGTCTGAAACGTCATTGTGGGAACAGCTGCCAGATGTTATTTAGAGGAAGGTGACAGTGTTATAGTTCTAGATGAATCTGGCATATGTGCATCACCTATAATAAAGTTCTACCTGCAAGAGCAATAATAATTCACATGACCAACTTTTGCTGAAGAGTAAGCATGTCCAGAACTGAGAAAATGCCATGAAATAGCAACACATTGAGGACTCACTGTGAGTATATCTTTAGAAAGAAATTCAGAAGCAGTGGTGCAAAAGCATGCTGAAAATATTAAAGTATTTACCTTGTGAAAATTTAGTTTGGTGGTTTCAATGCTTGGTTCAGAGCTTAGAAAGCATTTAGAAGCTCTGGTCATAAAACAAAGAACACGTGAATGCTTCATAGTCCTTCCAAAGGCACACATTTCAAGAGAATTATTTTAGTTTGGTTTTTCTTTTTCCCTTCCTAGTATTAATTAATTTTATTTAGAACAGTAATCATTTTCCTTCCATTTTCTTACTTTTTCTGCCCATTTTGCTCTTATATTTGTCAGTATTAAAGAAAATAGAAAGCCACATATTAGGTGTTTCTGAAAAAAATAAGTTAGTTAACAACTGTAGAGAGAGAAATCATCATGATGTTTTAATGTTATCTGTACATCAGTACTTACTACATACATGTAAGAACACAATAATATAGGGCAAGGGTATGTCCACATGCAGAAACTCACTTGTGCACTCACTAAAAAAAAAAAGCAGGTGTGCATAACATTATCTCACACTGTACCTGAGGTGTAATTTAAATTTCTCCTGGGACTCTTTACAAGTACTCTAATTTTAAGCCCCCAGAGTAATTTCACTTAAAGTGAGATTAAGATCTAGTATAAGTATTATGAATGGGACTATTATTCAAACTACATGACAGTTCTCATTACAAAGCCCTGGTTTCAGAGGCTTATCATTTTGCCGAACTTTAATCCTTCAGGCTGCTATGTTTCTCAGCAGCAGATGAGAGCTGGAGGCTATTTGGTTGAGAAGTATGGTCTGGCTGTCAAAAATACAGCCTGGCTCACAAAATAAAACTTCACGGTATCTCTCAACAGCATATTCTTGCTTCCTGTCACCAGTTTTAGCAGGTACTCCAGTGGTTCTGAGCTCTGTCTTCCTGCCAAGTGCAGCATTTGGGCAGGAGCGTAAGAGAGAGAGTTGTGAGGGGGACTACATGGGTTGCCCCTGCTCCAGCTGTAAACAGGGGTGGCAACCTTATCCTTTTGCTTCATCCTTAGACTTTAGATTTAAACTCCGCACTTTCAGTCCCAGTGGAAAGCCAGAAGATGAACATTTCTGTACTTACTGCTTCCCTGTTAGTTACAAGAAGAGAAGCATGTGACTATTCCAACCAGAATCAGAGAAGGTTGCTAATGAGAAATGCAATGCAATGCAGTAAGCATACTAAACTGATCTGTATTTTTCATTTTCTGAGCACCAGCTCTAGGATCTGAGAGTCTCATTTGTAGAACTGAGAAGTATCCAGAGCATCAGCTGTCATCAAGAGAGCATGTACAGATAAATACTGACTGAACAAAGAAATCTTGCAATGACAAGTCACTTGTGTGTGGGCTAGAGGATACTGTAGGTCCTTTCCAATCTAGTGTTTTTATGAATCCAAGAATCTTAGTGTGTGACTAATATGATCACTGCCATTCTTTATTTCTCCATATTTGTCTTTGTAGCCTTGTAGTCATACAAAGAAGTAGTGTGCATGTGTACATCTCACAGGAAAAAATCAAGCAATTGAACCTATGCAGATGGAAACAACAATACTTCTGCACTGTACATGGGCAGGCAAGAGCAAGATGTTTCTACCTATGCTTGAGTTAATGAGAAATTATGGGCCTGTCATTTTCAACCCTAGATTGAAAAAGAAATACTTTTCACTGAATCAGCACTTAAACAAGTTTTTCAAAGTTTTCTTCTTGAAGTTAAACATCCACAGCAAGCACAGCAAAAATAATAATTAAGAGCTACAACTAATACCTCAGTAACTGTATTACAATATTTTTAAGACATATAAAAATATTGCAGGCTCAAAAATAACAGCTGCCATTGGTCCAGGAAAACTGTCCTGATGACAAGTACTCATGAAGATTACTTGAGTAACTTTAGTGAAAGAGAGAGGAAGCTGTTTCATATAAACCTGTTTACCTAGCACATAGTAGTAGACATATAGCACATCTTACAATTACAAAAACCTCTAACAGCTGAGGAGGGAGTTTAGCCTGCTACATTACCAATTTGAACACAGATATACAGACTTCAGAAATTCAGGCTGGCAGAACTCAAGAAGTGGGGAAAAAGCAGGGAAAGGCAACATGAATTACAACACCTAAAAATTCTGATAAATACTATACCCAACTACATTACTATTTTACTATTAAAAAACAAGTCACATGGATAAAATTATGGTATTACTGACTCCTCAACAGTCATGCTAGACTACCTCATAGTCATTCCCATCTTACTGGTTTCCTAACATTTCTTTGAACAGACATAGAAGCTAGTTTCCCAGTTTATTCCATATCTTTTTTTTCCCTATTAATTCTTCTGAAATAACTAGGTGCTATTTTATAATAAGACAGAAAGTACAGCAATAACAGCCAGGTGGCAAAGCCTTTGGCTACAGCAAATGAGGACACACCTAAATACAAGAACTGCTTACCTTCAGGAGACCTTAGCTAGACAGGGATCTCCAGCAAGATACTCTCACCTCCACTGCTAACCCTTAAATATGCTCTGGGAAGGGTTGGGCCCTGGCTCCACCCCTTCTGGTCGCTCAGGTTCATGGCATACACCTGAGCTCCCCTGGGTAGGCCCTGCCTTCCCACCAAGTGCTCCATCACTGTTTCAGGCCACGACTTCTACACTAGGGAAGCAAGTAATGAAACTAGCTGGTTTTTTTATCCTAAGTTATATGGACTTTCTCATACACAAAACAAAGCAAAGAATAACATCTTAAGCTCAAGATCACTGACAGTGCTGTGCTTAATAGCTGTGTTAGGGCAGGAGTCTGAATGGGATTTTGCACAATTGCTTCCCATAGTGCTGTAGAAGCTTCCTACAGTGCCAAGAATACTCGTTTAGCCTTACAATCACCACTTCCTGCCATCTTTTGCACTTGTGCTGAACAAAATAGGAACATAAGCATATATTGTACTTAAGGCAGCTCCCTTTCACTCCCTCCTACAATTATTAAGAAATTTAGGACAGCCATCACCTCTAATGTCGCCATGAAGCATTCAACTTCTCCAGCTAATGTTCTTTCCCCTTGTTTAGCCCAGGCACTACCCCACACTTCGGCCCATGGGTTTTACGCCATCCCACTCTCTGTACAGGTTTCATTCAGACTGGCTGGGTTCAGAGAGATCCCCTTCTGATAGGTAGTGGCAACTTCCCAAATCTGAATGAGAGCTGGATCTTAGGGCAATTGGGAGCTTACCAGCAGGAAATTGTCAGTGATGGCTGGAAATTCTTAGCTCCAAGTGCTTCTAACAAGTATGGGTCAGTTGACTGGGCATAGAAGTCTTATACCACTTAAGATAATACATTTTTCCTCTAACAGGTGTCCAAGGAGCTAGTATGTATTAGACTGGAAGGGACAGCATGAGGATATCCCTGGACAAATGAAGTGGTAACAGCACACTCTGTGTTCACTCTGCAGTGAAGTAAATATGTTACCTTCCCTAAGATTTCAGGACTGACTAGAGATTTCTGTTCAACAATATTTGGAGCTCTCATTTTGAGACAAGCTTGGTTGTCTATCAGAAGGCAAACTTTACAGCTTCTTAACCTCAGAAGGAAATACTTGAATCTAAAACATTTATGTGGAAAAGTCTGATTATTCATTTATTTATTTATTTGGCTACTGTCAGGCAGCCTTAGGTGTTGTTTGGAGTAAATGTGGTACTTAATTCAGGTCAATTTTGAAATAAATACATGTTATCAGTTCAGCCACAAACCTACACATAAACACACACATATATACAAATATATATAAAATGCGTATGTATATAAATGTGTAAAGTATATTAATATATGCACACGATTTATATATATATACACATATATATAAAGTAAAATCAAATAAAAAAAAACTCGTATATATGTGTGTGTGTGTGTGTGTGTGTATAATCAAACATAAGGCGTTGCAGCACTTCAGAGAAGAAAGAAAAGCTTCTATGCTATTTTGAGCTAACCAATAAATGAAACAGCTAAATGTGTTAGCTGCTTTCCTAGAGGGAGACTCAGGGGATGTTGTAAGGAAACATATGCCAATAATTGTAAAGAGGGTAAAGAGGTACTGCTGCTCACTTTTAATTATAAAAGATGTCCGTAGTTTTTTTTAGTTTTTAAAATATTTTTTTCGTAAGTAATACATCAAGAATATAAAATGCAAATAACTGAACAGTAACTATTGTAAATATGAGTAGGCTGTTTCTTTGACAATTAACAAAATAGTTTCTTTAGAAAGTTTAGAAACTGTTGTTTAGGTTACTGTCATTTCACTATTCATCAGCCACTGCTTGTAATTTCACGTCAGTTTAAGAACTAGTTATCTGGTTATCCTCTTATTTCCTCTACCCTCTGTCCTTCATAGTTTCTACATTAGATTCCCCAATGTAAGACTGAAATAAATCTGTATTTTTTCTTATTTTTTCTATGTACCTTCTTGTCATTCTGATTTCTAGTTCTAAATGGCTAGGCAAGGCTAATATAAAAAATAATTCAAGAGAAATATGACTTAGCCATTAATTCACTAAAGACCTAATGCATGTGAAAATATTTCTGGTAATATAATATTTATATCTGTAAAAAAAAAAGTATATTCTCTTTACTCCTTCATGTCCTCCTTCCTTTTTTGTGTCCAGAATGTAGCAGAAGTTATATTCAAGAAATTTTCTTACCACAGGTCTTGAAAGATTTTTCCATTTACATTGTGTTGCATTTATCGTATCCCTAAATACCACAGACACAAAATGTTCTCAGAAAATATTTAGAAGTTCTTTCAATATTCCCCAAATGCAATGATTGCCCAGATATTTACCTTGCTTAGAAGTACCACCTTGTATCTATTTATTCCTATATTAAATACGTTCCAATATGCCCCTTTTGGATGACAGGATATGTTTATTTCCAGTGTTTATTTCTAGTGGCATCCGTGTTTCTATTCTCCTTCCTATGATTATGTCTATTCTGCCTTACTATGTTTTGCATAACTACTAGAAAATTACAAACACATTTGAAAAATAAATAGGAATATGAAAGATATTTAGTCTTAAAAATTAGTAAACACTGCATTAGTTTCATCACTGAAAATAACTGCAACATCAGCCTAACTATTATGACATACTTCAGTAAGCCTATAAGATACCAACAGCGTAAATGACTTAGATCTGTCAAAAGATTAGATCCCAAAGACATAATCTATGAAACACAATATATGGAAGTAAGACTTCATTAATTTTGCTCTTCAAGGAACAAGACCTTTTTCTCAATCAGTTGCATTAAGATTCAGGTTACTAGTTTAAAATTAAGTAAACACAAGACAAATTTACTTAGCTGAAAACTCCCTGAACTACAACTTTTGATCATCCATGCATCAGAAGCTCTTGTAATCAAATTTAGGTTTGACAAGGTTACTGAAATATATCAAACAAAAAACATCAGAGATGTTTCTAACTTACTATAAGAAAGATGTACTGTAGATCAGAACAAATACAAGATTTCTTTTTTTTTTTTTTTAGTTTCTGCATTCTTTTGAAAATCTATACTTATTTTCCCCTACTTTGTTCTTTAATGTACATGAATTTGGAAGTAATTATCCCTGGAATTTGAAAAATTCTGGCTCATAATGGTGAAGGATTTTACACAACAATTATTTTGAACAGTGATTCTTGTCTGATTTTGGATACCTACAGCATCAGACAATGACTTCTGAGAATTTCTACTGTTCTTCCATAGGTCAATACACAAAATATTTTGTTAGGTCTAAACAGCTGAGTTAGTTTTATTTGCTTTGGAGATTATGAGTCTGGTGGTTAAGCTTGTTATTTTATTCAGATTTTCTTCATAATCAGGGGAGATATAGCGTGACAGAAGATACCTATCTAACTATATTCTTCCAACAGTTGAGGAAAAATGCCACTTTTGAGTGCCAGCTGTCAGAATACTGTAAGTACCATAGTAATGGCTTCATATAAACCTTTGCAGAAACATAACACATCAGTATTCTGTACCATGATTGAATTCCAAGAGCTCAACAGCTATTTAAGTAATTATTAGAATCTCTCAGCGTCCATGTAGTTTCTATCTAAATCTCATCTGTCCAGATACTGTTTATGAACAATCTATCTGAAGATGGAAGTCATCATTATCTGCAATTTTACTTAAATGAAACTCTAGCGTATTATACATCTGCCAACAACTCTTGTTGTCTTTGAGTTACCTTGATTTTTAGAGTGGTTTGGAAGAAAATGACACTTCCTACAGTCTCCATGTAGTTGGCTCTGAGACTGTAGCTCTGGCTTCTGCTGAAATATTTGCTACGTAAGTGTAAGTGGAATGTGGTCTATACTTTCCTTAAATTTCAAATATTGTTTTTATATATCAAGATTATTATAAAGAATTAAGACTTCTGGAGTTCCTGCTTTATAATGTATTGTGCCATGAAAAGGAATCTACAAAGAATTAGTTTTTATTAATGAAGCTAACTGGATAAAATTCTCCTCCCCTCCCATTCCCTTTTTTCCTTCTGTTAATAAATTCTAAGAACAAAAATTGAATTCTAAGATATTTCTTTTTCTCTCTCAACTTTAATCACTGGTCTTTGGTGTTTTTTCTACACTTCTGTTGAGCTTATCCTCAAACCTAGCATGAAGTGAAAAGTCATCCATGTTCCTCTATTTCCTACAAAATTTTCAGTCTTGCTCATTATGTGAATGTTCAAGAATTTACTGGAGTTTGATTTCCAGATACACCACTATCCTGCTATATTACCATGGAGAAATTTGTTCATAGTTGCACACTCACTTTCCTGCCAATCCTTGCTGCTTAGGCAGTAGACTCACAGTGGGAAAAAAAAAAAAAGAAGAGCAGTATGTCACCAACCATATATTGAACATCATACAATATCAAACCTAACTGAAGCATCAAAACCCTGTTCTCTTAAAAATTGCAGTATTAAGATGTAGTATTGCCCTTATTTTCAGGCGTATTTACGGAGCTTTATCTCAGTAAATGTTACTGCACATGTTTAGATATGGTTTAGGAACTCATTTTGCGGTAATTTCGTTCACTGCGTGGCACTCCATCAGGAATTTCTATATTTGGGCCTACTTTAAAATCATAGTAGAAAATCTGATTCTTTAAAAGTGCCACTTCCAAAACAGTACTGAAGAAGACTGTTGGAAAAAGCCCATTAATGACAGAAGTATTTAACATTCTCCTTTCCTCTGTGGCTTATGAGGTCTTTTAATTGAGTCAAAAATTCTCTGAAATCAGTGTCAAATTCAACAAACACATTGCAAGAGATCAATTGGCTTAAGCATGTTTTTCAGTTTTTTCTGATGTTTCCAAGTGTTGAGCATGTGCATTCTTTGACTAGATCACGCTGCTTTTTGTTGCAGCAGACACAGAACATCAATCTTATGCTTCTTTTTGCATATACAGTTAAAAAGGAACAGTCAGTAAACAGGAGAAAGAAAGAACAAGGTGAAGCTGAGTAGCCATCAAAAATAAGCTAAAAAAAAATCTCTGAAGGTAAAAGCCCTTTCTGGAAAAATTTCAAAGAAATCTAGAATGCAGCAATACATAGATTTTTCATGTTAGTGCAAAAGAGAGTGGAGAAGGAAATTGTGAATGAAAAAGCCCATGAAATATATAAAGATATACAATAATAAAATAATACATAAGAAAACAAGTTAAGTAATTGGGAAATATATGGGATTTGTTTTTCTGAGAAAAAAAAATATATACATACATATATATACATATATATGTATATATATATATATATAGCTTATATTTAACTCAAAGCACCCAGGAATTATTTTATTTCAGATTCATACTATTTGAACAAAAATGTAGGTCAATTTTTAAGGAAAAAAAAAAGTCATTTTGAATCAAAAAGTCAAAGTTTCACTTTACAAATGTCAAAATGAAATAGTTTGGCATTTCAGAAATGAAACATTTCATTTTTGAAAGGTCAAAATGATATGTTTTGACATTTCTTAAATTCCTCCCCTCTTTGTTCTTACCAGAACTATTAACCAAATTCAACCTTGATTAGTTTCAGACCCCTTGATGCTCAGATTTTTAACATGAATGCTAGTCACAAAATAAAATTTAGCCAGCACTATTACAACAAAGAAAACAATACTGTCTTTAAACTTATCTTTAACCAATTCTGCTATGATACTCTCTATGCTCCTCCTGCCCAGATTCTGCCTCCAGCATCCAAGTATCTACTCACACATTTTCACAGCTGTGAGCCTTGGCTTCTCTGGGATGCGTGCCTTAAATTAGAAACAGTAACACAGTCAAAGGCACAATGTCTCAATTAAATCAGGAGCTGGACAGAGGATTAACTGCCCTAATGGACAGTTCTCAACATTTTTATAGTGCATGTACATCGCCCAGGTGTTACAATTACAGTCACTATAAAAATGCTTATAGATGAATAAAAGCACCCTCTGAATCTAATGCAGAGTAATCTGCCCATTGCCCTTAGCAATAACATGTCAGCACTTCTCTTCCATGTCTCATGGGCAACCCAAGCTAAACTCAATATCGATAGTTTATCATCTTATGAATGATTAAATCATATTAAGTACTGTAACCAAGATTAAGGTCAAAACAAAGAATAAAAATACTGAAGAGAAACTATGGTATCTGCTTGCTGGCTAGCTAGAAGGTATGTGTAACATTTGTAGATCACTTCACCTCTGTGCTGCCAGTTATCACAGGGGCAGTGAGGGGCAGGCAGAGGACAAGAACAATATTACTGTGCTGAGCATAAATGGATATCATTGGGATTACCATGACATCCTGCAGAAATATCTGTGATCAGTCATTCTTTTGTGAGCATTCCAAGAGCAGCAGAAGGAAAGAGAGGAAAATATTCCTTTATGTATCTTATAAGGACAAATCCAAGGGAAAAGGGAAGGGAGGTAAAGGGAAGCAGTAATTATTTTATTATTTTTTTTTCCAAGCAGTCTGGGTAAAGAGATCCTGAAAAACTGCACATTTTATATCTTTCTGTCCAGGCTCTTTCTGACTAATTTGTTTCTTTGAGGATTTCCATGAAAATTCCTCTCCTACAAGTAGATGCTCACCATGAAAAGTGGCCTTGGTAGAAATTCCACACCTCTAGGAATCTTCAGATTTGGCATCTTTTAGCAGAAAGTTGTCTCCAGATCAACTCAGGAAGCTCACAGGCAAATATGTTTAGTAAAGGTACTCTTACTAGATCTTCCTGAGCATACCCATACAATAATTTTCTCTTCTGTGTCCAAACCATATTTGGACAGTCCTTCTGCTCATATTGAATTTCCAGCTCCTTTTCAGGAATGTAGAATTTGTGTCCTTTATTTTGCCCTCAAAAGTGATAGTTTGTCCATGTTACTTGAGTTAATTCTCCTGCATTTCAACTCCAGGAATCTTTCTTAGACTGATGACTTTCAGGGTCTTATGCCTGGATATGCAATTTGTTGTGTATTATGTTATCTGCTGACAAAATCAAATAGCGTGTTATTAAAGTTTGAAAGGCTTTATCTATTTTTCATAAGCATTTTAATAGACACCACATACACTTCTGCCTTGTATACACTCCATAGCCAAACTGTTTTCAAACAGGACATTGTATATGTAGGAATGTGCTTCAGCACTTATCCCAGAGATGCTAGAAAGAAGAAACAAATGTGTAGCTCTAATACAATAACTGGTCTTCAGAAGTTTAAAGGGCTGCAGCTTGAAGATATTTTCCATTTTTCATTTCTTTTTCCTTTCCTTTCCTGCTGTAATGCTGGATTTTGAATCATAACTGCATTTGTTCTTATTACACTTACAGCTACTTCAGTTTTTTTCCATTTCTCCATTTTCTGTTTGGAAATATCACTTTCAATAGAAGTATAAATGGATGATTTCTGGCATTCACATTGGTGGACTGTGAAAACTATGTTGATATTCATAGTCCTACCTGTTCTACCCCTAAGCTTGTCATAGTATATCATGTTGTAGAATCATTCAAAGTTGGTGGTTTGAAAAACTACCATAGACCTTTAGTTACTAAGACATTTCTTAGACATTCTTTGAATGAAATAAAAAACAGTTTAGACATTGTAGTTCAGTTGGTCTTACATATGGAGGGGATTTCAATTACACATCTTTTACTCAAATGTACTTCCATGTCAGAAGCCATTTTGTCAGACTGCCCCTCTGCTGCCATCTGTCACACAGCATCAACATGTAATAAGATATTGTTGGGAAGGCTCAGCCTCTACTGTCATCCCACCAACATCTGCCAATGTCTGGGCAACTATAATAAAATGGGAGGCATTTCTTTTGGAGCAAGCCTGTGTATATGTGTGGATTCGAATTTTAGAAACTGAATTTTTCTTTCAAACCAATGTTTTCAACTAGTTTTTCTTGATAGTACTATATGAAGACAGATCTTAGTAAACAAAGTGTATCTTACTGGAAAATCTTTTGATTTTTATCTAAATGAAAAGATACTGAGAAAAAAATAAACAATCAAAATGATGTCATACTAAGGAGGAAAATTTTCCTCTCCGAACTTGAGCCATCTTTTTTCCCAAAATCACATAAATGCTCTCACCTTACGCTGAATACTTAGGGATAATGTGTCTGGTATAGTGGCTCATTGTTGTTATTTTTGGCAACAAATCATGTATCCTCTACCAGCATTTCATTTTCTTCAAAGGATTCACAGTTTTGCATTTTTTTTCACATCTTTGCTTAAAATCTTTTCTGTCCATACTATGACAGAAAAAATCTGTCTTATTTTTTCATTTTTTATTTTTTTGCTTGGATGCTACCTTTGCAGTTGCAATATTTACAGTAAAAACAAAACAAAACACCAGAAAACAACAAAACAAAACAGAAGAAGAAAAACAACATCTTAAGCAAAGCATAAACTATTCATGGTTGCAATGTTTCCACTTCTGGTTGCCCACTCTATCTTAATTTATTTATATTAACTAGGTTCCTACACATATAAACAGCCTGATAGTCTATTTCAGCTAAATATTTATTGTGAAAGAATAGGGACAAATTTGAAGTAAGTGCCGTTACATATAGAAATAGAAGTCTTTGTCCAGCACTTTTCTGAAAAATAGTGAGATGTGAAATAGTGAGTGTGAAAGTCACTTTTGACAAAAGCAGGTGTCTAGAGCCTTGAAGGAGTGAGACAGTGCAGTCTCAGGTCTGCCAGGAGATTCACCAAGGAATCCATGCAAGAGTGAATAGCGAGAATAGCAAGAATCTTCTAATTTCTCAGAATACTGTCAGAATTTGTAGTGCACATATCTATCCTAGTGCTTAGTCAAGTCTGTTTAGATTTTCCAGGTCTGGTAAAGCCATCTTCACTCATGGCTGGATCTTAGCTGTGCTGACAAAGAGCAGGCAAGAAAAAATTTTGCTTGCTCCTCCCCATATGTTTGAGGCTACTTTGTGATGTCGTCAGATCTCATTCAGAATTGTATGTCTATAAATCATCAACATACAGTTGAGTCATATAAAGAGGATAAACTTCAGTAGAAACTTTTCTTCCAAAACAAGCACTGCTTTCTCTAGTGGGTACTGAGGAAGGATTAAAGTACCAAACAGAAGAGAACAGTAGTAAACAGATCTGAGAGAAATCACAAAGAATATTAGATCTCCATTACAGCTGAAATTTAAGAATATGTAGAAATTTCTGTTTAGTAAGGGTTTTTAATAACATATGCACAAAATATTTTGTGTTTCTGAGATGGAAAGAAAGCCATTCAAACCTCATGCTGAAAATAACCTCTACTTTTCATTAAGTATCTAAAACAAAGGTTTTGTTCAATTGGAATTTATAGGACCCATTTCATTTGTGGAAGAAGAAAAGTATGTCTGTACAGACACTTCCACTAGCTCTATGTGCTAATCACTCTGAGATGCGGTGCCAGTTATAATTCTGAGTCTACAGCTCAACACATCATATGCTCAATTCCACAGCTAATAGTTTAAAATCGTTAAGAAAAGCTGCACTATGGCATTCAAGCCAAGAAGTCTTGAACTGCTTACAAACCATGAAATGAAAAACAACCTCATAAGCAAGAAAAGCATAACTGAATTTCAGCTTTGTGGCAATGGAAAACATTAGCATGTCAGTTATACAAATACTTTAGTCATTTGGGGACTAAAATAATTTAAAGATTATAAAGCTTAAAGATATTATGGGTCAGGAAAGGAAATGAAATACAAATATGAATATTTAAGCTCAACAACAATGACAAAGTAGAAAATAATACAAAAAAACAAGCACTTGAATTTCTTAGACACTGTATTACCCAATATAAATTCATAGAAGATGAAAAACATAAGGTATTAATGGCATGATAATGTCAGTCAGTGACAGATAGTAAATGTAAGACACAGAGGAGCTTCATTAGAAGATAGGTCTTCATTTTCTTGCCCTTACTCAGTTGCTGGAAATAAAAAATTCAAAAGGCCACATGAAGAGGTTCAGCATATGGTACCTCTGGAGATGACTGTACTGATAACAACTGATGGCATCAAATTAGTCTAGAGACACTGGAGCAATGGAGTCTGAGTCATTATAACATAACACAAGGTCAAATTTCTATAAGGAGACAAGAAAGATTTAAAAAAAATGTATTTTAACCTAACAGTCAGAAATCCCAGTTGGCTATCTAAGGGTAAAATTAAAAGCCTGAAAAATCTTGTGAAAATTTCTAACAAAAATAATACAAATATGGAATGATGTATGCCTATCCATACACCCACTGAATATTTAGTTATTAAAGCACTATCTACACAGGTGTGTTTGTCAGATATGTAGACATATGTATGCACAAAGCACACAGTCTCATTGCATACATTATAGAATAAGAACTAGAACGGGAAGCTTAGTGCTGGATTTGTTGCATGCTGAGCAGTCTAGTGCAGGTCTGTGTCAGACAAATTCCACTGGAGAGAGTCTTTCATCATTAGCTGATCCCTGGGTCTCCTGGAGATTGTACTTCATTGACCGATAGTGTCTTGCCTTGTTCCACTGAGAAACATTTTTTTTTCTTTTTTTTTCTCTCTCTTTCCAAGCAGAAGTCAACTATGTGAGTTAATAACTGGTTTTAAAGGCCTCAAAGGATATGTATGTGTGAAAAGCTGATCATGAAGGATCAGGAAGAAAAGCATTCAGAACTGTGAATAATAGCTTTCTGAAGATGTTTGGAGTAAAATTTCGGTCCCACTGATGTTAAGAAGAATTTTGTCATTGATTTTAGGGGAAAATTTTTTTCAAGAGGTAACAGAAGTTAAATAGAATATAATGTTTTCAAAAACAAGAAAAATCAGCGGAAAAAGAAAGTGAGGAACAGCCAATATGCTAATGTCATAGAAGGTGAAGAAGGGCACATTATGGGGTTAACATTACAAACTGTACAGCAATTCAGAAGAACACATTTAGGAAACTATTAAATAATTCAGTCTGAGTAACACCATCTCTTCAGGTTAGCTAATTCTTTTTCTGTAGGAAACAAAAACCAGATAGAGACTGAAATGTTTGGCTTCTTGCTCATATACTATACTTGATTGTCTCAACTCTTTCATAAAGGAGAATTAAAGTTAACATCTTCTAGGACAAGAATATAGTCTAGAATTTTTATTATGCCATTTCAGACTTCTTACTGCTGCTCTTCTGAAGTAGTTATTCTCTTTGTTTTCATGCTTTAAGATTTACTAAGAACTAGTTTGCAACTTGCATTATGCATCCTCTTATTCCCAGATCATACATGGAAGAGAGGTAAGAAGCAGTGAAGGATCTGTCTCCTTCTTGAACACTGCAGCTTACACAACAATCTGGTTTGTGGATGTTAGAATATGAAACATCTGAGGCTCACTGCCAGGGAGAAATACAAAGAAGTTGTGCTTCAGGAAAGATGTGTCAAATGACATCATCCAGATATGAGCTTGAAAAACTGTAATTGATGTGCAGGCCAAGGTACTGGGTCTGCACCAGGACTGGAAGGCAGAAGATCTCGTTTTCCTTTAGTCACTGAGAGAGAAATGCTTCCAAATTTGTGCCACTTCTGCTCATCTTACACCTAGATTTGTAGCAAATTAGAGCCTTTCATCCCTACCACACTATATTTCTACAGATTAAGAAGCTCATGTATGAATGAGAATGGTATTCAGCACTGGAATTTTGCACTGCTGGCTTTCCCTGCTAAAGAGAAGCTTCTTAAAGGCAAATTTTTATCTATTTATATCTGTATCAGATAATAAGATTAATTAGCTTTATTAAAGAGCAAGCAATCTAGTACTCAAGAAAACACAGAGGAGTAGCAGGATTCCAAAAATATGCCTGCCACCTGGTATTGCCAGTTCTATGTTCCTTCTTACAAAACATAGCTGCAGCTGTAAATTTAATTTGTTTCTATAGGCAAAATTGATGCAACAGTTTTCTCTGTTTATCTAAAGTATTTGCAGTTCTTGACTTGTTAATTAACACATTGATTGGAATATCTGTAAACTGAAGTAAGACTCATTTTACTCAAATCTTTTTGACTTGAGTCTCCTTCTGCTTTTACTACCTATCCAGACAGTTACTGTGCTTCTAAGGGAAGCTATTTTATTATTTACTTTCTAGAGAAGAGCGTCCTGTGTGTTTTCATGCTGACTGAATGCTATAGTGCAAGAGTAAGTTCAGAATGGATCCCATCATTAAACAGCTGGTTATAACAGAGAGCATCAAATATGTGGTTGCTGGTTCATACAGTTTAGCAATGAAACAAGAAGGCTTTTTCTGGACTATTATACTGACACTGGATGTGTCACTAGGTCACTGATGAAAAATGTATAGCATATTATGTATAGCTCTACAGCTACCTGAAAGGAAGTTGTGTTGAGGTAGGGGCTGACCTCTTCTCCCACATTACTAGCGACAGGACTAGAAAGAATGGTGTCAAGTTGCTCCACAGGAGATTCAGGTTTGATGTTAGGAAAAATTTATTTTCAAAAGAGCAGTTAGGCATTGGAATGGGCTGGCCAGGGAGGTGGTTGAGTCATCATTTCATTATTTCTGGAGGTGTTCAAGAAATGTTTAGATGTTGTATGAAGGGACATGATTTAGCAGGGAAATATTGGTTGTAGATGGATGGTTGGACTGGATGACCTTAAAGGTCTTTTCCAACCTCGATGATTCTATGGTTCTATACATGACTATTTCTTTTAAATGATTTACTCAGTCACAACCACAAAGAAATTTTCAACCAGAACATTCAACTCAGTTCACTCCTAAATTATGTTTACAATGTGTTCTCTGAATGCTCCAACTCATTAATAGTTAACATTCAATTAATTAGATCATAAGTTCTCCACAATCAAATAACTCAGGACACTCACATTTCCTGGCTTAGACATGACAGACAATAATAGCTGTATCACGGCCACATTAAAATGAGCAAGCCTATTATTCACCATTGTAGAACATGTTTCAAAATCCAAGTGTAGCTATATTTTTTCTATTTTTTCTCCACTAAGAATGATGAAGAATGAAGGAATAAGTGTTCACTTAAGGCCTTCATATTCATTTTGGCAAATGTAGCATTAGAAGGCATCACACTCCAGCCTATTTGTGCAATTGCTTGATTATTATTATCCCAATTGTAAGAAAGATATGAAGACAAGACAGTTCACTGCATCCATATATATCCACATAGTGGAACTACCAGTCATAATCAGCATTCAAAGGCCTTCCTCTGCAGAAAACTTGGAGCACTATGTCAGAAAGGCAAGGATGGATGGATGGATGGTAGCAAACCACAAACTCACTCTAGTTAAGTGTTTCATCACTGTGTTACTGCCTTTGAGTTGACTTTGATGGGGTCTTTGTCTAGTCTGTGAAAGAGAGAATTATGCTGAGGACTATGATTCAAACAGAAGCTGGTACAGATGAAGCCACAAACATCACAAAAATATTTGTACATTCATGAACAGCCGTCTTCTACCTCTATTAAAAAAATGAAATTATGCTAGAAAAAATATCACTTCGCATCAAATTACTTAGACAGAAACATATTACAGGTAACAAAACCTTTGATTTTAATAAGACTAGTTAAAGTGTGCTCTGAAACAAACTAGACTATGATCCCAAAATAGTAATAGTACTTTGGAGCTTCAAATTGTTTTCCTGAAATTATATCTGCCTGAAAGAAGAACTCTATTAGTCGGATAATAAAAGTGAAATATATTGTTTTATAATTCTTAGCATTACATTATACATTTACATCTTTTCTCCATCTGTCTTATCACTCTCTTTTCAAAAGTTACTTATATATCGGAGATATATTCTACTCAGTCACCTTGGCAACAAGAGGACATATGGAACATATTGTATTTTCATACTTTGTATAGTAATAACAATAGCTGCTAGTATCTGAAAACAGTAAGAGAAGTGGTTCTTCTGTGCCTTAATGTTTGAGGTCATTATCAGAACAGGATGACAACTCTCAAAGTCTGTTCCCTTTTTTTAAGATTCTAGTTTTATTTGGAAATATCCTAAAACTATTTAAATATAAACTTGGAATCCAATCCAAAACAGGAAATAAAAGCCTAACATAAGACATAAATAGAATTAAGGTTCTTAAATCAAAAACTGTAATCTCACATCCCACTCATCTCTCCTCAGTTAGAAGTTATTAAAGACTATAAGTGCTTTATTTTCTAAGTCTGAAGTTGGTTGTGGTATGTAATTT
The DNA here is from genome assembly GCA_036925125.1 of Oreortyx pictus. Lineage (NCBI taxonomy): Eukaryota > Metazoa > Chordata > Aves > Galliformes > Odontophoridae > Oreortyx > Oreortyx pictus. Next base: position 94,835,014 of record JAUPFR010000001.1, read on the forward strand.
TTTAATGCTGAGACAAATCAGAGCCCAGCTACTATGCCTGTGCATCTCTCACCACCTGGCTAGGGTCCCTGTACTCAGCTCAGCTGTCCTCTTGGCCTCCTGGTCCTCACTCAGGCCTTCATGCTGCCTCCACACTCTCTCCCTGCCATGTATCCTTCACTCCTGACTGACCCTTTCCAGAGGAGAGAGCTCAGCTCTCTGTAATTGCTGGGTACATTAAAGGGCAGACGAACAGTGACAGTGGCCCAGGAGTGAACCTGGAATGCAGCCCAACGTCTGCCTGTGCAGTAGCTGTGGTAGCTTCAGGAGTGATGGCCTTCCAGCTGCTTGCTGCCATCTCACCCTTCAGTTATTAGTTACTGCTTTGCAATGGGGACTTGTAAATTGACCATGAGGGCACTCACAGTTCACTGCACAGTCAGAGAGGTCATTTTAAATTACTCCAGATGTCATGGTTTCCCAAAACCCTGTCTGCCAAGGCTTTCCTACAGAGCAGGTTGACTTTTGGCTGTGCATGTAACATCAGGGCTGTGTGAAAACCCACTCTGAGATTCCTGCCAGGATATTGGTGGTCGGCAACAGGATTTGGAAACTCCAGAAATATGCTGCCTGAAGTTAGCTATCACAGAGCTCAGTAACATCATTTTAAATAGTAACTAAGTCCTTACGTTACTGACAGACTGCAATGCATCTACACACGTACTCTCAGAAGAAAAAGACACATGACCCACCACTGGCAATGCAGCCAACTTTGAGACAGAAAAGAATATTTCAAGAATGCTCAGAAATACATCATTGCTGCTGAGACGACCAAAAAAGAAAGGAAGAAAGGAAGAACAAAAGAATGATAGAAAGAATTCCTTTCCATTTAAAAGCTGGAGAATTAAATTTTGAATGAAAAAGTACTTCTGAGTATTTTCCAGGCAGATCTCAGGGCTATGGAACTTCCCTCTTCAGGGGAAAAAAAAATCCTCTTCTTGCTAAATGGCAATAGACTTCTAGACTCTTAGACCATTTCTTTGCCTTATTGAAGACTTTGCCATTAACAAAGGAATTATGTTCCTATCTTCAATTTGAATAACTGCAGCTATCTTACCAGTTGGATGATTGGCTCCCCTTCTTCAGATGAAACTGATTTTGAGAGAGGTCAAGGAGTCGCACCTCCTGCACAGCACCCAGAGGGGCTGCTCCTAATAAGACTGTGACACACATGCAAGGGGGGAGAGGACAGGGGGGGAAGAAGAACAAACACACACATCAGATCAGAAGGAAGGAAAGAGAGATGAGGAAAGACGATAAAATTTTCCTATTCCTCTTCTGTTCATCCCTTGTCTCATGTATTTTATTAAATCATTTCATTGCTTGAAGAATAATTGATTAAATAGAGAAGTATTTTTAACAAAAAATAGGCTCCTGTGTTTGAAACAAGCAACCAAATTAATGTTAAGTGCACTTAAAAGAGTTAACTCTCTATGTATCAAGATCATAGAGATTATAAAGCTGCTTCATTTTATTCGTATTACAAAACAGCCACATATAATTTGATAATTTTAGCTGTCTTTGATCATCAGATGATGAAGATTTATCTATCATAAAGGCTAATTACTGTTATCATTTTCCATAGACAGTGGTCTCTATAGGACCTGCTTGTACTTTTTGATGGAAAGAGGGACAGCCTTTGATGATTTCAGACCCATCTTATCAAAGAACCAATGGGGCACTACCCTTAATGTATTCTTTTCTGAAGAGTTGGTAGGAGCTCCACCATCTGCTTTACAGCACAAAAATCCACTAAGGAAGCTTTGTTAAAATGAAGACATCTTATCCTTCATTGGAAATACGGACACAGACTTGTGGGCATTTTGGAAAAGAAAAAATAATAGACAGGAGAAAGAAAAGGAAGCTATGAATATTGCAGTTGCTCCATCTTATTAGAACCTATCTCTTACTGACTTTATGACCTCTCTGCAAGTAATTAGCATGCTCTGTGTCTCTGCCATTGGCAACACTCTCAGCTTGGGAGTCTAATGCTATTAACATAATACTTAAAGGAAAAGAAAAAAATAAAAAAGAGGGGGAAACAGAAAATACATAGAAAGTATTGAGCATTTACTGTAGAAATAAATCATGTGATTTCTTTCATTAAATATAGCCAGAATTTGGGATATAATTGATTGATTTTAAACCTTGCAGATGAAAAGAAATGAGTAAATAAACAAGCTGAACTAAGCTGTTATAAACAAAACATTCAAATACTCAGAAAAAAGTAGTTTCTCAAACCTAAATTACCTCTAATTCCTAGAGAAATTAAGTAACTCATTTCATCTTGTTTGGGTTATTTAATTATCTGATAGAATTAAAACACAAGGAGCAAGGCTGAATCAGAGAAAAGAAAGATTGGCTTTTTGTCTCACAGTAAGACATACAGCTTAGCTGTTAACAATAAAATGCTATAAGCCATATGTTTCATGTGGTTTTCTTTTAAGCTTGAAATTAGAATGTGCTAATTAGAGTGTGGGCCACATATAAAAATACAGCACTCCATTGCAATTGTGCCTGTATGAGAACTACATTGTTGATGAGAGGAAGACTGGTACTATAATTATCTTACAATCCAAGAAGTAATTCACCTTAGTAATTTTTGAATATGTCAAGAGCCTGGTTCACAAATCACTTAATTGCTTTTTATGCACTCTGTGCTGCAATTTACCGTATATGAGAAAAGTGACTTGTGTACCAATATCATATAATTTGCTTCACATTCACCAACCTTCCAAATCATAGCAGGGTAACTAACAATGCATGGTTTCAGCTTCATTTCCCAGGACTCTAAAAACCTAAGGATATGTGAAGTTGACAATGTTTCCAGCTGGGAGTAAATAGCATGTTTTCAGAAAGGGAGCCATGAAAAACTTCCCAGAAAGCCAGTAGGTAAAATAATCTTGTCAGTTTGAAGATCATTCCTCCAAACTGCATTGCACTTTATTTATTATCAGAGCAGAACCCATGTTTATCGTTCAGAAAAATAATACTGGGAAGCTGAGATGTGAACTGAACAAGGAAGAGAAAATTCAATAAATGCAAAGTACATTTTAATGTGCTTTTTTTTTATATGATCTATGAAGGAAAATCAGGATATACTCATTATAGAATATATATCAGTTTCTTCTAGTCAGGCAGATGCCATCACATGAAGTATACCGGCCAACAGACCTAACTGGTGACATTGCACCAGAATGTTGATGAAAAACTGAGATTAGTGTGAAAGAGGATAATGTTTAGGAAAAAAAATATAAAAGCTATTTTATTTTAGGAATTATTATTCCAAATGGAGTAAGCCTAAGAATTTTTTTTCTTTGCAAATCCAAATAGAAGGGTTTCCTAGTTCTTTTTGACATGCAACCCATATGCTACCAAAGCTGCTGTCATGATTTGAGGGCATTCATGCAAGAAGAGCAAAATGGTTAGCAAATATAACGTAAGGGTCAGCAGTTTGTATACACTTTGCACTGCTGTCACTACAGTCTGCATCCTAATATAAAATCCATCCACTGTCACATGTCACTTCTTTCTTCATTTTCAGGGAATTAGAGAACTGTGGGGATTGGAAGGGATCTCTGGAGATCATCTAGTTCAACATCCTGCAAAAGCAGCTTCCCTGGAGTAGATTGCACAGGAAAGTGTCCAGGAGGGTTTTGAATATTTCTTCCAAAAAAAACTCCATAACATATCTGGGCAGCCTGTTCTTGTACTATGTAATGCTCAGTGTAAGGAATGTTCATATGGAACTTCCTGTGTTTCAGATTGCGCACAGTGCCCCTTGTCCTGCCTCTGGGCGCTGCTGAAAAGAGTCTTGCCCCATGTACTTTAGGTCAGACATGCCCAACTTGTGGCCCACAGGCCACAAACAGCCAGGCCCAGCCTGTTCTGCAACAATCCCCTTCTCTACACCATCATGGTGGTTTCTCTGCCCTACTGAGAAACCTGGTGCAGAGCCAAGGCTCAGCGATGAAGGAATATCCATTTGCGACTGGCACTTCAAGTTGAAGTCGTGGGGAGAGTACAGTGCAGAGTTAAACCACACTATAGTAAATAATTTCAAGAATTTTATTATACTAACAAAACACAGTCCTATGAATATCAAAAGCATACAGCCTTGCTTTCTGCTACTTTCTTCTTTTAGAAAAGATTTTGAGAAAAAAATAACTTATTTTTTGGTATATTTGAGACTCCATTTTCAGCTGATACAAACACATAATTTGTGAATTTTCTAGTGAAATATATGAAGTTGCAATCAGATATTCAACTCAAAAGTTTGATCACGTCAATTTAACAGACTTCTGTTCAACCTCTCTTACCAGAGAAAAATATCCCCCAATTCACATTCATGCCTTATTCATGTCATTGCCTTTTGGTAGTATGTACTTCTGTGAACAACTCTTTTCAAGGATGAAGCACAGGAAGAGTAAAATTTCATTAAAAATCTCTTTCAAACACCTTGAGAGCTCACTAAGAATCGCAACCACTGCCATCAAGCTATACTGATATATTAGGTTCGGAAAAACAAGGCCAAATTTCCCACTAGTTTTATGGTTTTGTGTTGCTTTCCATGTGTTTGTTTGTTTTTGTTTTGCTTCAGTCAAACATATTTAAAATAGTCAAGCCAAAAGGTTGGACACTCATACTTCAGACATTCAGAAACATTGATAAGATTCCCTTCCAATCTCCTCCAGACTTAACAGTCCCAGGTCTCTTCCTCATCAGGGAAATGCTCCACGTCCCTAATATAGTTCCCTATCTTTCTTGAAATGGAGAGCCCAGAACTGGACAAAGTACTACAGATTTGGCCTCACCAGGGCAGAGCAGAAGTCAAAGAGAACCTCCCTTGACCTGCTGGACACGTTTTTTAGTGTACCCCAAGATAACATTGGTCTTCTTGGCCACAAGGTCACATTAGCTGCTCATGGCCAACCTTTTGTCCATTGGGACAAACAGATCCTTCTCTGCAGAGCTTCTCTCCAGCAGATCAGTTTCTAACCTGTATTGATACACTCAGTTATTCCTCCCCAAGCATAGGGCTCTACACTTGCCCTTGTTGAACCTCATAAGGTTCCCCTCTGCTCAGCTATCCAGCCTGCCCATATCTCACTGAATGGCAGCACAGCCTTTTCTTTTTCATGACATGAGATACTGAATGCATTCATAAAATCTACTCCTGAAATATATTTTCTAATTATGTATTTAGAAGTTTCTTTCAATATTGGACTACGTATTCACACATCAGTCCTCTTTTTCATAGGTCTTTCTCACAGTGTAAAACTTCCAAATCCTGTATCTTTCTCTCTCTTCAGATTCCTTATTTGCTTCGGTGATAACAGTAAGACCAAATACGTTAATAAATGAAATCTTGCCCAATAAACTAACTAATAGGACATATTTTGTAGGTGTTCTCTGTTAATATTTCAAGAATTCATTATTGTCAATGGTGGAACGATCCACTTTAATATAGCACAAAACTACATTTGATAGCTCAAAATTACATTTGATCCAAATAATCAAATATAAAAGTAGAAAGTCTTAGTTTACAAAAACATTCCTTCTACAGACACTAGCTACCTGAGCTTACCTGGTACAACTACTAATTTCAAAAGGATAATCCAGCTTTGAGATTGACAGGTTCATGCCACACGGGGTGATAAACTGTCTGAACAGTAGGGCTCAAAGGCTTGTAGTTGCAGAACTACATCTGGCTGGTGGCTGATCACTAGCAGTGTTCCCCAGAGCTCTATTCCAAGGGTGAGTTCTGTTCAACACTTCCATCAGTTAGCTGGATGCAAAATTTGAATGCGTCCATAACAAGTTTGCTGATGGTACTAAACTGGGAGGTGCTATTTGTTCTCTGGGGGAACAAGAGGACTTGCAGAGGGATCTAGATAGTACTGATGTCACCATCAAATACACGACGTTTAGCAAGGGTAAATTTCTTTACTGTGAGTGTGGTCAAAACTAGAACAGTCTTCCTAGTGAATTGGTTGATGCCTCATGTCTGTCAGAGCTCTAGAGGCATTTGGTCAATGGTAATTCAACAATGTTTTGCCTATTGCTGAGCAGTACAGACTCTATCCAAACACCACCAAAAATGTAGACTGCAGGAGGGGAGAGCTGGGGAAGGAATGCTGCCATGGCAGATGATATAAACTAGTCAAAGGGATATCCTGTTTTGATCTCTTTGCTTCTGCAGAGCCTTTTTTTTTCCTCCATTTTCTTTTTTTTTTCCTTTCCTCTCTTCCTTTTCTCTTTAATTAAGTTATCCTTACCTCAGTTCATGCATCTTTTTTTTCTCTCATCATAATCTCCTCTCTCCTTCCTTTCACTGAAAAGGAGAAGAGGGATAGCCGTGTGGTGGAGTTTAACTGGCTATCGCAATACTGAATAGAACAACTTGAGTGAGATGACACACTTTTAAAAGTATTTTATATCTGACCAACTGTTGTGTGGTTCCTAATCTTAAGAGAGCAAAGGGAGCAGGACAATATAAAGCAGCAAAATTGTTATTTCAGCACAGTTCTGTAGATCACATTGTGAAACGCAGCTTAATATTTTCATCTCCTGCATGCAGTTTTGTGAGAAATCCAAGAAAGGTGAATTTTGTCACCATATTTATTATTGATTTTTATTTTTGTTTCAACATAATTCCACTGTTTGTTTGATGCTGGTTAGCACATAACCTCATTCTTTGAAATGCTAATTGTTTAGACAAAGCAAAGAGAGATTTTATCTTCAGGTTTTTCTTTGAATAAGCCAAAAATGCACAGTCACTTACAAACATAATTTTGTAATAAGATTCCTGACACTATTCTTGATGCATGTAAATAAGATTTAATAAAAGATTAAATTATCTGCTTTGGTGGAATGCAGCTTTTTCTCTGTCTGGCTGTGGGTTGTCTCATGTAACCTTACTAGAAGGTTTGAGCAACAAGTACAGATTGAGCCTACTTTACATCACTTATACCACTAAGAGGAAAAGGAACACACAACCTATTCTATCCTTCCATGGCAGAGCTGATGGATGATGTTGGCCTTTTTATCTGAGCATTCACATTTCCTCAGGAACTTCTGAGGACCATGAAGGCTGACTTCAACAAAGGATACTGTCGGAATGATAAAGATTATATAGGTATCTCTATTTTACTTCCTGGATATTTTTTGCTATTCTCAAACAGTGAAGATCATGTCTATAGCACTGTGCCACAGTCAAAGTTTTACTGTGCTTCCAAGAATGTGGTGTATATTATATTGTACAGTAGACAGCTGAGATGAGCGACTGTCAATACTTTGTAGACAACTGTCAGGTAAGAAACGTCTTTATAATTACAATGCTCAGGTGTTTTTCTTGTTGTTGTTGTCTTTTTTTTTTTTTTTTTGAGCCATTTTGCTTACAAAACTGAAAAAAAATGAAATTTTCTTGTTTTTTTTTAATTTATTTTTTGCAGAGAGAACTCAAAAGTAGTAGGAGCAGATTGTCCCATCACTACTTCACATCTGACTGGGAAAATATTTAAGGCATGCTAACAGAAGTATGTTTTTTATTCCCTTTTTTCTCTTTTCTCTTTTTCAAGTAGGATTTATAAAAATATTATTTCTAATAAGGTGCATTTTTACTGGGGTCAGAGCATTTCAGATCTCAATATTTATGAGTGAAGTCAACTAATGCTCGCACTACCAATGATGGATACTTCTTTTCTAAACAACTAATTTTATTCTACTATATGTATTACTATCAGTCTTGTACAGAAGACGATCATAAATACTTTACAGAAAAATTGTTTTCAAGCCTAAACATAAACAGCTCATCCCCACGAGAATTATACATGATTTCAAAGTGAGTTAGAATATGATTTGGTTATTGTCTCCACATACAAATAATTGTGAGACTGTCAATAACTTTTTTAACTATCATTATTCAGTTGTGAAATTATTAAATGAGTGACAGAATGAAGTTTATGGAAATTTATGTAAATACCACATTTTAATTTTTTACACCTTCACCCAGTCATTCCAGCAACACCTACTTTGGTCCAGTGTACCCAATGCAGTTTTCAACAGTGCATCAGAAACAAATAACGAGATCTTTCAATGTGATTCTTTATTTCACCCTGAACACAGCAGTAGGAGTTTGTGGGTCAATAAGAGCTTGTGGTTGTGAAAGACAGAACTTTCTTTTGTCTCAAAGCTTGCTTGTAAGGCCTTTTCTGGTGACAAGACTCTGACTGATAACTGCCGGTTATCCAGATGGGTGTTACGGTGCCTCATTGTCTCTGCTTATGGTTGTAAAGATAAGCAGAAGTAGGGGCAAATAGTCTTTTCCGGGGGGGTACGGCTTGAAGAAGCTGACCACCACAGAAAGACAATGCCCCTGCATGGCAATGAAGGCAACATCCGCTGCTGGCTTATCTGTCAGGCCAGACATGTCACACAAACCAAGAGAAAAGAAAAAAAAAACACCTGAGAAATGGGGGATAAAAGGCCTTCACTGAACCAAGGATTTTGTGGGGAGGAGAAGAGAAGAATTCCTGGAGAAGAACTCCCAAAGAGAAAATCTTTGAGGAGAACTCCCGAAGACGGACCCTGAGGCCTGCTTGCTGCTATCTCCCATCCCCCGCGGTGACCAGACGAGTTCCTGAGACTACGAACCTCGTTGGACCCACGGTGGTGATTATATCTCTCTTGCTTTCTATCAAGACTCCTTGCTTCTTAGACCTTTTTCTATCGCTCACCTTCCCTTCCCCATATCCCTAAGCAACTAGTAATTGTAATAAACTGGTTGGGCTAACATTTGACCCGTTGTGTCTTAATCTCGCCATCGGGTATACACATAATCAAAGAACCTCGTCTCCCTCCTTTATATTGGAGCGTGACAGTGGTTAGTTGTCATAGCTGTCTCTTGTTGTATAAAGTAGCTCTAACTACTAAGAGAATGCTAAGCTCCAGTAGCATGGCAATCCTCAACACTGTTTTAAGCTGTGCTGATAGAAAAATTCCTTGGATATATCTAGGAGAGTAGTAGATGTAAGGAAGTGATGTGAAAAGCAGAAATAAGGAACAAGGAAAGAAGGATGAAAAGCACTGAAAAGGAAAAAACAAACAAACATAAAATCAAGTTAAGAAGAGTGATGGATAATTTTATTCACCTGGGTTCATAGCAACTAATCTTCTCTATCCCTTCTTTGAACATAACATGTAAATGAGTGTGAAAACAAAACATTTTAAATGAAAGAAATATGATTCTAAAGTAACTTTTAAAAAACTTTCTTAATGGAACAGTTTGGAAATAAATTGTCAAATTCATATATTCTCTTATGTATAACTATTTGGTGTCTCTCTGTGTGAAGCCTAGGGTCATTGCTTCACATATCCTCATGACTTGGAACCTGCAGCTTAGCAAGCCGAACCACAGCCACCAATGCTTTGTGTATTATCAGCCTGATTCAATTGAAATAGAAGCAGCCCTTAGGCTCTTCGTTCACTTTTTTTCTTTTCTTTTTTTAACAAAAAATAGTCAAACAAAACAGGGTTTTGAACACAACTACATGCAATTTCACTTTTTTCACCCCCATTGTTAACATTTTTTTCAGCTATAATATTTTTAGGAGATAGGGCTGCTCCTACTCTGATAAGTACCTATTTCTTTTCCAAGCTTCCCAGTTAAACAGTTCTTTCCTTACCAAGCCCTACCTACAAGACCTGACTTTCAGCTGAAAAGTCAACAGTTGAATTCACAAAGGGATTACCAATGTTATTACCCCAGAAGCTTGCTGCTTGTCCAAGTCTAAATTTCTTCCAGTAAAGTATGCTACAAAACTGAAGGAGCAGCTCAGACAGTGCTAAAGCCCTCAAAGCTTCACAGTTCTATTTTTAGAAGGTTCTTGGCAGCTGTCCTCAGAACAGCCTCAAACTGATTGTTAAGGAGAAAAGTTAACAGACCTAAACCTAGACCTCCAATTGGTCATTTTTTTTCTTATGCCTGCAGTATCAGACAAAGCACATTAATCGTAATAAACTAATTCTGAGTTCCTTCATCCATCTGAAGAACTGGATGGATGATGGCAGCACATGCATAGAAGAGTTGATATTTCTGTGTAGTATGGTTAGCCAGTGGTAATCATAGCAGGCTTCTCAGATACAGAACTACTGTTCTGATTCTGGCAGAATCAGCCAGAGAACAGCAGCACTCTTCCTGCTTGTCTGAATTCTGTCTGTGCCGTGCCTGTTCAGTATAGGATCATCCATGAATGTAATAAATGCTCTAGATAGATTAGGCAAAAATAGGGTATAATCTCTAAAAGAGAAAAAAACACTCCAGGTAAGTCTTTTTTCTGTCTGTAGAAATCTAAGTTGTAAATTAAGATTTCTTTTCTTAGATGAGGCTGAAAAGAACAGGATAGCTATTGAGACTTCCATAAGAATGTACATAATGTTTAGAAACAAAAACAAAGTAATACACAAATCTTTAGGTCTGGTTTGCAGTTGATGTGAAGAAATAATCAGAACTGTATTTCTTTTCATCCTCAGTCATGTCAGCACAGGATTCACACTAAATTAGGACCACAGGTTGAAAGCCATTTTCTTGACTTTCCCAATGTTTTGCTAGCCTGATGCTGTGTCAGCATACTTCTGGTATTTTAGCAGCACCTGTGCACAGGGAGAAGTCGCAAAAGTAGATGTTCAGTTTTTCTCGGAATAGTGTTTCCTTATTGGCAATTTGTGTACCTTTCAAAAGGTTTCGTTTTTCAAAACAAATTTTGATAATCTCACAATAAATTACATATTCCGCTATCGCTGCTACTGAATTGAACTTTGCATGGAGAGAATAACATTAAGTATTAGTAAGTAATCAGAATCTGACCAGCAATCATTTGTTTTTGTTTATGTCCATGTAAAGACAGAATGCTTCACATTTGTCCTCTTCTTTTCCCTAGAATTCAGAGTATGCCTGTTTGGCAGAAACAATTCCAGAATTGACACTTAATTTGAGTATCATTCCATATCTTAGATTTTTCTTTCATTTTTAATGACTGTTTGAAGGTTCTAAAGCTATCACATTACATTTTGGAAGGGTCTCAGGATGAATGAGTACCCTCATGTGTTTCATGTGTGTTTCAAATAACATCTTAAAACACAGTGTCTAGTCCAAATAGATACATCTAATGACAATGGGAATTAGGATGAGTATCTTTGCAAGAGCTTCTAAAATCAGCTTATTTTCTATATTCTTGTTGATGACAGCATTCATGTATTCAAAAACTCTCCTCAGCAAAACCAGTCCATTTAAATATTCTGTGATCCTTAAGGACAAAATAAGTTGTACAAATATGATATTTTGGTGGTGATTGGCAGAGGGGGAGGAAGCAGTGCTGTGCTTATGACAGTCCTAGTTCTGCTTTTGCCCCTGTGTTCCAGGGCTCGCCCCATTGCCACCCCAGGGAACACACCCCCACACATCTCACCTCTGCTGCTGCACATTTACCCTGTGGAACCCCAACTGCCTGTGCCAGGCAGGCCAGGGAAGTGCAAGTAATGGCTACAGGGATAGGCATCAAGAGGTGCTTCCAGCAGACCCTGAAGCACTGTCCAGGACCCAAAGCAATTGCTCTCTCCACCTCAAAGCATTGCATATACGCTCAGCAGGAGACCAGGTACAAGACAGACTGGGCTGTGCTCTGCCAGCACTCAAAGATAAGCAGTGAGGGTGTGTTCACAGTACATTGTTCAGTGACATCACAGCCTCTTGCATGTCACCAAAGTCCAGTAGTCTCCACAACACTCACTCCCTCTTGCAGAAGCACCTCCCATTTAAAATTTAATTTAAATATTTAAATTAAAAATTTCAAAGTTTCAAAGAACATTAGATATTTCCTCTCTATTTTTTCTTGAGGTTTCCTCAGATTCTGCATCAGCAAACTGTAAAATTGTCAACAATGCATTACACAGAAACAGCACTAACCATTAACGGAATTTTTTTCTTCTTACTTCAGGGATGCTTGCTCAATCTCTTCCTCATTCTTTCTTCTGTAACCATCACCCTCGCCTTTTTAATCATCACAGAATTTTGGGGGTTGGAATGGATCATCTAGTCCAACCCTCCTGTCAAAGCAGGTTAACCACACAGAACTGAAAGTACTCATAACCCCAAAACAATGAAAAGTCTCGAACTCTTCTCTGCACCCCACTACAATCCCCAAAGGCTATAAGGGCTGCGAGTCAGTACAACAGGAGCAACACTTCCCATGCCAGTGGCCTCAAGCCTCAAGTTAACCAGATGAGAAGTCGGCCTGAAGCGCACAGGCTGCCTGCCAGACTCACATGCAACTTGAAAGGAAGCCAGTGTGCACCGGCACACAAGGCTGCATGCAAGACAGCTTCTTCTCAGGTTTTATGATATGATTTGCATATAAAAGTAGAATAAATATCTGAGCTGAGTAACCATGGCACAAGGAAGCAACAACAGTGCCCTGACAGAGGGAGCTGCAATGTACCTAGTAAAGAACTTAGGGGCAAAGCTGCTGGCTTTCCAGGCACAAAAATCCCAAGCCAATCCCTAACTTGCTTGAGAAAATTGGAAATGATGAAATTGGAAAAGATGACAAAAAATAGATCTAAGCCTCAGTTCTGTTTGTGAAAGGAACAACTGGAACTGATAATCACTCTTCCCACATCTCAAGGGAGGCAGAGGAGTTGGAACTAGATGATCTTTTAAGGTCCTTTCCAATCAATTCATCCTGTGATTGATTGATTCTGTACCTTCTGGTATCTTAGTTTCAGCTGGGACAGAACTGTTTTCTTCAGAGTGTCTTGAGTGTTGCTATGTTTTGTTTCTAGGATAAAAACAAGGTTAGCAACACATAAGTGTTTATATTTGCTGCTAAGCAGTGATGTACAAAGCCTTGGCCATTCTCAGTGAAGGACCCAATGAGCTGGGAGGGAACAGAATTAAGACAGGTGACTTAAACTGGCCAAAGGGATATTCCATACCATATAACATCATGTAGAGGAGTTTTGCAGGGGCTGGGAGTTCATCTTTCTCTCTTGCACTGCTAGAGGGGCTAGCTGGGCACAAGTTGGAAGGTGGTGAACAATTGCTTTTGCATCCCTTGTCATATAAATTTATATGTATCTATAGTCATAAATGTTATCCTTATCTCTATCTTACCTAACAGTTTTATCACAACTCCTAAATTCTACTTTATTATTATTGTTGTTGTTGTTGTTGTTGTTGTTGTTATTTTTTAATTTGTTTTCCACTGGGGTGGTGGAAGTGAGCAAACTGTGGTGATTAGCTACCTGCCAGGTTATACCTCAATTGAGTGGGCTAGTAAAAGAAATTGCACAGTAACTGAGGTACTTACTGGAACACATGATATTCTGTGATCTGTAGCAAGGACTTGAATCTTCCCAGAAAAATGCCTTAATGGTTAGCCTGCTTTGAAATGACTGAGTTTCATTTGTTGAAAAAACACATTTAGGCAAACCTAAATTAACAGTTGTATACGTTGCCTCATATCTATCAGTGCTATAAATTTTAGATAAATACCTACTGCCCTTGCTCCTCTCATAGAATTCTCTACAATTTATGAACTATACCTTTATGTGTCTCAGCATGCTTTTGTATCTTTGCTAATTTGAGGTCAACTTCATTTAAATGATCTCTGACCAATATTGGTGCAGTCCTTAAATCTCCTAATATGCATTCAATTATCTCCAGTGAGAACCCAATGCAACATTGCCAGCTTTCTTATTTTTAACCTAAAACTTCCTTGTTGCACATTGCTTATCCTTATCCATTAGAAGCAACAATAGCAGTTTATTCTCTTCTGTGTTCACAGCCATTTGAAAAGAGACAACTGTAATCCTTCCATCTTCTTAAAATAACCACAGTTCTTCCACTCTTTACTAATAGGTCATGCTTTCTCAATGCCTGAACATTTCCGTTGCTGATCACTCAGAGGAAAGAATAATTGGCACAGAAAACACAAGGGTAGCCAAGAAGTTATAAATGGAATGGCATTAATATCAGGCATGCACTGAAAGATACAAGTTGATTGTTAAACTAATTAAAAGAAATGGTATAAAGGCAGTAAATATGTGTACTGGCTCAGCGTTAACTGGTTATGTCAAAAAATATAATGGGAAATAACTCTTCAGTACTTCAATGGTCTAAATATTAATTATATTGCCTTTAGATGCACCCAAATCAAAGTTTATTATATAAATTATCTGTAGAGATTTGATCTCCTCCTCAAGAACATGTGTTTACCTATAAATAGCCTACAGAGAGGTCTGAAGAAAATAAAAATTAACAGGGAACAAAGAAGAATGCGTCTCTAAGGTGATAGGCACACACTGCATTGAGAAAATAATAAACTTTTTCAGTAATTATTCTCTTGATGATTTCTTATGAAAAAGAAGGCAGGAAAAATCAAGCCATGTGAGTGTATATGAAAACTGAATTATTACAAAACATAGTCTAGGATTATCCTGTTGCACTTCATTGTGAAAAGTAAATTCTCAAAAAGTGTCACTAAAATCCCTGTAAAATAAATCACAATAGTTCTACCTTTTCAGAATGAAAACCCAAACCAGGATTAAATACTTAGGGATCTTTTTTACAGAAATGATAGAAGCTATTTTATTTTATTTCTACTCCATTCTGATATTTCAAAAGGTTTTTTATCCTTGTGTCACCAGCACATCTAAAATAAAGAGGTCAGCAACGAACACTTAAAACTAAAATGAAGTAAATGGCCTTAATAAAGTGTAATAAATCAAATAGCGGGGTAATGTACATTAAGTGGGTTAGTCCTCTGCAACACTAAATACTTAGATTTTAAACACAAAACAAAAGGAGTAAACATTCAGTCCCAGAGGTAACTTCCTATTTGACATACAAAATGGCTGCCAAGATACATCTATCTCTTCAGTGAATTGTGTCAGTCATGCTTTATTGTTCTGCTAGAGATTTACTCCTCTAGTCTTTTTATAAAACCATGAGTTGGCAACTATTCTAATCAGTTTTCATGAAATGTCACATTTCATTTCAATAGAAGAAACATTAATCATCCCCACTGCCAATCACTGGCATCCAAAATATTGACAGAAATACTGCTGTGTGTTGGAAGTAAAACTACAAGGAAATACATGAGATAAGAAGAAAGGTAACTGCAATATGAATGTAGTGATGAATAACTGAGTGGTCTGTGGTGTGTCATAGGCACTGACTGACACGTTAGTTTTGTGTTCTCCAAGAAGGCTGCATGATACAGAGTTGAACAGAAACACTTGGAAACCCCTCAAACAGCAAAACAGCTGATAGAAAGCTGCAATACCATTCTCTGATTCTACATGTCATGTATTCCCTCAGCCCTTAAGAGACAGTAGTGCTTAAGTCTGTGGAGTCAAAATATGTATGTAAACATCATAAGTACATAATGTACCATAATGATGAGGAATAGAAATCAGTACTTTTAGAAACAAGCTTCCATAGTCCAGGCCCTGAGCTTGCAGTGTTTCTCAGGGCAAATCTGCTAATAGCAGCAAAAAATTTTAAGAGATCTCTTGAATATTTTTTAATGTCTTTTAAACAGCAAGACTAAAATCTTTCTCATTTTCAGCAGTCTGCAGCTATCTGCTTTGCAGTAGCCATTCCACTAGTTTGAGGTCTGCTTGTAAAATTTGAGAGTATATTTTATCACATCCAGAACCATCCTTAACAAAACTTAATCATGAAGAACTAAAAGTTAATTTATATTTAAGATGACAATGTAAGTTTCTATTTCACTGTACCTACCTGCTACAAATGATAGCTCTGTTTCAGAGAACAGGTATAATATTTCAAAATTTTGGTTAATTTTCAAGGAAAAAAAACCTTTTAAGTTTTACATTTCCCTCCAAAAACATGTTTCCCAAACTCTACTGGTACTAGCACAGCCCTTGTGATGATTTCCTTGAGAACTATGGACACTTTGATCCCAGGCAACTGAGTACAGCATGTCTGAAAGCTGGTACTCTTGAGGGCTTCTGCTTTCTGACAGCCTATCAGGATGCCAGCTGGCAGCAAGGCAGAGTGCTTTTGCAAGGGGCACAGTTTTCCTGTGGAAATTTACCCGAAGTAATATGTTCCTTTGGAACCCAGGGTCTAACAGTCCCTGACAGCTTCAGCATTGGTGTTTGGAGATGGTTTGTCAAATGTATGAGAAATTCTAATAGATTCTGAGATGCGGCTTGCCAATTTATTAAAAAGAGCTCATAATGTGCCTGCTTATAGCAGGTTATTTCCTCCCAGGTATGTCTTCTGACCCTACTGCCTGCGTAGGCTGGGCTTTGTACTGCATCCTTTACAGTCACAGTGCATCAGAAGTCACATAGTCTTGATACACTCAGAGGGAGACCTAGCCTTAGAGGGACGTGCTGAGAATAGAAATGAGCACATGGAAAACCTAAAGTGCATTTTGCCTGAGACAGCTCAGAGCTGAAATACAAAGACAGCAACACTTGGGTTTCCCAGTGATTTCATCCTACCTGGGGGCAAAACAATTTATGAAATTTCTAGTACCATTTCAGGCATCTTTTCTATAGAGAATGAACCTCACTCATACTTTCTACAAGACACATCCCCCAGCATTTTATAGATCATTTCACTCATACATTACTAATCTGAATTTAAATAAGTAGCCATGTGTAGACTAGTCTCTTTATTGAATAAGTGCACTATTCAGGATAGACGATAGACTACTAATTAGAAAAATACCTATCCTACTAGTCTTGGTAAAGGTTAATATTTCACAGAAACAGCACTGTTGGGGTTGAAGTACTGGCTCCTTTCAATCAGCTGAAGTTTTAATATCAAATTAAGCAGAAAGAGAATTTTGCTTTACATAAACTGCGTATTTCTTTCTGTACCAGTATATTTTGCAATACTTTTTGCATTAAAGCAGATTTCTAGAAACAAATATGTGAACAAAAACACCATAAATTCACCTGAATGTTATGTATTTGGATTATAATGCAGCAGATTCTTCATGTAAGAGAATTCCACTGAATCCAAAAATACTGATTCAAGTCCTATATCATATAAGTAGGTAGCTGAACATAGTTTATTTGAATATGCAGCGATGCAGGGATGAAACAAATACACTTATGCATGAAAGGCACTTGAATCTCACACTGAATCTTGAGCATATTTAATTTGAATATGAAATTAATCGTTGAGCATTGAAATGTCTCTGGTTTTATTGTCTCTAATTTGTAAAAATCAATAACAGTACAGCCCAACAACAGTTTTTATACCCCAGATCATCAAATTCATAGGTATTTTCCACACCAACAATATTTCTGTCATGTTATACGCATGCAGAAGAATACAAAAGCAAGAAGTTAAATAGCTAGTACAGTTCTGTAGTAAAATAGTACATATGTGAAGAAGATTGATTTAGCTTCTACATGGAAAATCTATCAAATTTAAAAACTCTTATACATATTAATGTAGATCTTTTTTTTTTTCCTTTCTGCATTGAATTGTAAAGTAGTTTATAATGAGAAAATGACTCAGTTATCCCCACTTGTGCTACATTATCTGCTGTGGGATGGAGGAGTTGACAATGAATATATATATATATATATATACACATGTATATGTATGTATGTAATGTGGAGGATTTGACGTGGGATTTAGATAGAGCATAGGCCTAGTGCTGATCACCTGCCTAAGGCTGAATTTCACCCATAGAACAGACGGAAGTATTAAGTATGTGAAAGCAGTAATTCCTTTGAATAACTGATGGATTCTTTGAGACTTTTTTTAATTGAATCTATTTATTGGTGAGTAGGAAGAACCTACATTTTTCTTTCCTCTCTATAGATGACTTCAGACATTTACTTCAGAAAGATTCCTTGATCTCTGTGCAGATAAAAACTATGATGTTATCTAGCTGCGGTAGGTCAGGCTTTTCTGGGAAACTTTCACGCACACACTCTCCCTCCTTCCCTCCAAACAGAATAGTCAAACTCAAAGACTTGCATAAAAACAATTTATTTAATTACAGAGTTACTTAAGAGAAACCAAGAGAAGAGAAAATGACAAAATACTTTTGTGAACTTTTAAAAATATACTGAATTAATTAACGGTTTCAAAAGTGACATTTAATTTCAAGTTATACTTAAATACTGGATTTTTTACTATTTTTACTGGATTTTTCTTTGAAAACAATTTATATTTCACAGTAAATTAGAAGATAGAATTACTTCCTAATTGATCCAAAACATTTTTCCTACTTTTATTGTTGATGTTGTTGTGGAAACATTACAGAAACAAACACAAAATTTAGTTTTTCCTCACAGTTTCATTTCTTAATATTTAGTTATTCTAAACTGATCATGTAATTTTCTGCTGTTGTAACATATTCTGCTTTTGTTACGTCACTTATTTGGTGACATATGACTTTGATTTTCACACCACTGGACTGGCAACAGATCTTACTGAAGTAGCTCTCCACAATCTCTATGCTCAATTTTCTCAAGCATTTCCTGTACTTTCCTTTGAAGTCAACTTGCTTTGCTTATAAAATTTACCAGTATCACCAAAAAGTTAGTTAAACATTTAAGAAGAAATAATGAGTTATATTTACTGGCTTGAAATGTGATACATATATATCTTTTAAAGCTAAAGCCTTCAAAACAGAAACAAAAACAAAAACACAAAATCAGACAACAAAAGAGCTGCTTTCTGAAGATTTCCCTGGCTTTTGCCATGCACTCTGTAATTGTTTCATCAGTCATTCTGAATCTGGAGAGACTCAGCAATAGCAGCGAACAAGAAATTATGTTACTCTTGGATTTAGACTCCTCAAAGAGCATGTAAGAAAGATGAAGAAAGTACAGGAGTGATCTGTCATCCACATATTCCCACAATAAAACCAAGCAATGTAGGTTTGGTTTCTTTGTTCTGACACCAGTGTTCAAAAGCATCAGAAAGACATTCTACTCACTTCAGTGAGGCATTGACAGAAGTGCCAACACTGACACAGGGTGAATTACAGGCAAGAAGATTTAGCATGTCTGCTTAAGGGGTAAGTCTATGCAAATTGAAACTGTTCAGTCTTTATCATTGTTTCTGAATGCACTGGGCAATGTTGTTACATAAAACAAGCTAAATAAAAACAGTACGCAGATATAATCTATGATAGTGTTGAGCACAAGTACCCTTGCTACCATTATATCATTAAGTCAATAATGACAAACTTCACTGGCCCTTCAAATTTAGCCAAAATATTCAGATTCCTTCATAATAACATCATGTAAGGCTCTGGTTATGTCTCTGTTGTAGTCTCTTTAGTGAATATTAATTGGACTTCTGTGGCAAGGATAAGATTCTTGTATTTTAGTTTCCAAGTTTTCCAGGATCAGTTCACACATTAGTTTTTACTATCAGCCGCAGCAGTATTGTCCTTGTTGAACTGCTCAGACAATGATAAAATTTAAATACCACTGCTTTGAAGACAAGTTCTTTTCTCTACTCTTCAATTTGCAAGAGCCTTAAATGTTCCCACATCTATTCAGTGGATCTGATCAGGAATATTTCAAGGTAAGTTTTCTATGTCAGAAAATATCTCTGCAAATACACAAGGGATCGGGACATATTCTGACCTCTGAGGAAGATTCAGAGTGCTAATATCACAATAGTTTACATAAGTACCCACATTGCCCATCTAATTTGAAGCAGCTGATTGAACCTGGAACACCCACAGTGGGGCAAGTGTAGTAATACTTCTGAGTCAATAGGCATTCCAGATTATATCTTTCTCTTTTTTAGTGATTATTCTTCCCACGTACTTTTAATGACTTTTATTTTCCTCCAAAGGAGAATTCAAAATTTCAAAATTTGTGTATCTCCCAGCAAGCACTCCTGTCCCCCTTGCCCTGACATGGAATGCTGAGGGATTTTCCATATAATTTGTCTGTGGTCATCTGAGCCTGTTTAGCTTGAAGAAGAGAAGGCGCTGGGGAGACCTCATTGTGGCCTTCCAGTACTTGAAGGAGTGTTTAAACAGGAGGGGAAATGACTGCTAACATGAATCGATAGTGATAAGACAAGGGGGAATGGCTTTAAACTAAGCCAGGGGAGATTTAGGTTAGATACTAGGAGGAAATTTTTCACTCAGAGGGTGGTGACACACTGAAACAAGTTAACGAAGAGAAGTTTTGGATACCCCATCTCTGAAGGCATTCAAGGCAAGGCTGGATGTGGCTCTGGGCAGCCTGGTCTAGTGGTTGGTGACCCTGTCCATGGCAGGGTGGTTGAAACTCGATGATCTTTGAGGTTCTTTTCAACCCAGGCCATTATATGATTCTATATTTCAATGGGAATTGGAGTGCTTATCCTCCTTTTATGGCAAATTTAAATAAAGATTTCCTGACTCCATAATGGCAATGAGATGTAAACTGGTACATAATTTCTTTCCTGTCGACATTTCACTCTGGCGGCAATCACCTTCTAAAGTTTGCACCTTATTTCCTCTGATTAACATTTGAGACACTGTTCACAACTGTATGTAACTTATCTAACACCATCAAAGATTTGAGGGTTTCTAGATAATGGTAGCTAATGTTCACAAACATGCTTCAAATAATAGTTTTGAAGAAAATTGATTTCAAATTGTTACCAGAAATTCATTGAAATGCTATAAATAAACATTGTCACCAAATATCTTGGCCAGACTGAACTAGAAAACAAACAAAACCTACAACCTAAACCCAGCAATTTTGTTGGTTTTGATTCCAATGGAATAGGACTAGACATCCCACCTGTAATAACTTCCTACTTGTTGTCATTAAGCATCAGTTGTTAATGTGATAAATAGATTTTGTAAAGGGGCTGTGAGACATAAAAGCTGGCATTTTCAGACATGGAAATCCCAAGTAATGCTACTCATACGTAAGTATTGACAGAAATATTTTCTAACAATACCATGAAACAGGACATCTCTGCTCTGAGCTATTTTCAAAACCCCTTATTCTAACTCTAGAATTCACGTAATATTAAACATTAAGTTATTAAACCACAATGCATGATATTAGCAATACTAGAAATGATGCAGGATCCTGTGAGTTTTTTTGATGTGATCAGAAACATTGCTTGACAAAGCTGAGCAGCTAAGCAGATTTCTCACATCTAAGCACTGCTGACATGCGCTAACAAGATACGACTCTTTTCCTTTCTGCTCTATAGTACAGATACAGCCTGTGCTCCAATCCACATTCTTAAAAGTATTTTACCCAGTGACTGCTTAATGTAGAACAAACAGAATGTTCTTGGAGAATTGTTAAAATAGAGAATTTCCCTCTTTAACTTAGATGATGGAAACTTTCCTACAGACTTGATGCCTGGATTCTTTTGCCTCTTTGGCTCACTGAGTATTACAGAAAATAAACAGCTTCTGACAGACCTGCAGATTGCCACAGCTCATAAGCTGTGTAATGCCTTACAGGCAGGGCAGCCCTCCAGGCTGAACAGGACACAAGTTTGGAGACTGTGCAGATGGACAAGTGAAGTGAACTCAGACCTTTGATGTTCCTGATGACTGCTCTCATCACTGGTGTATCAAAAGGGGTGGGAGAAGATGGAGAGGATCCTCTGTAAGTTTCCTCTCCACCAAGATGGGGATACAAATGAAAAAATAAAAGCAGACATATGAACAAACAGGAGCAGCTGTATCATTTTTGAAGGTCTTGCTTGCAAGAGAGGATTCAGGACAGAGAATTCCCCAAATAGAAAGAGCTGCTTCCTGCTACATGTGTGGTGGCACCAAAGCTTCTGAGAGAGCACAGTGTGATATAAACCCCCTGTGTTCTCAGATAATTTTTTTTGTTGTCTCAGGGAGCTCTCTGTTCTGAGTTGTCTGACATCTCTTGAATGTCCTCAGAAGGGAACATAGCTCTCAGATTCAGCACAGATGTCAATGTCATTTTTGTTTCAAAACCACAGTGTAAAATCTAAATTACTTCACAATACAAATTGATCATAATGCAGACTGTGCTCCTAAATCAAAGAATCAGAACAGCCACAAAAGACATGTATAAACTGCTCTCACATCTCAGACCACCAACATGCTCCAGAGATATTTAAAAATCCATTCCTAATTTAGAAATCTTAATAGCTGATTTGTTTTTCAGAAATGCTGACTGCCACAGACTCAATACAAAAAATCACTGCTGCATAGATGAATTTCTTTAGAAATCTTTTTGAAGGTAAACTTGAACATTATGCAGAAAATGTACTGAATGTACAGAATGTAAAGAATGTACAGAATGTAGAGAAACTTGTTTTTGAATTCATAGATCTTACATAAATTCAGGGTGGATTATACTCCATAAAAGCACTTTATTGTGAAGCAGACACAGAAAGTGGCAAACAATGCTTGAGTAAGATGTACTTTCATGTGGAACACACAGAATACCCATACTTGCGTACAGAAATGAACAATATTATTTGTAAAAATTATGGAAAATAGCTACAGTATTGATTATTATTTTCATTCAATATATTTTTTTTAATTTAACCTCATTGCTGCTCTTTTAAAATGATATAGCTTTAAGCATTTACAGTATTTTTCCCTGTTTCATTAACTTATCTCTTCTGTATTCTCTGGTCTGTATCAGTGAAATCAAATGCTGAAGCAAGAATTTAGATTGACAAGTGTCAGTTTTTCTTATTTCTCATCCTAGTATCAATGTATCTTTAAACACATAAGCAAATCCTTTATTCTTAACACAGAACAGTTTGAATTTGTATTACTGTGGTCTATTGTTATTGAAATTCTCCAAAATCACTATTCTTGGAATGGTGAGTATTGAGGCTGACTGAACTGGATCATGGATCACTTCCCTCCTCCTGCTGGCAATACTGCCATTGATGTTCCTTGCCAACTGGGCACGCTGCTGGCTCATGTTTAGCCAAGCTAAGCTTTGACCAGTACCACCATGTCCATTTCCTCTGCACAGTCTTCCAAGCACTCTGCTCCAAGCCCATAACATTGCTTGGGTTTGTTGTGGCCAAAGTGCAGGACTCATCACTTGCTCTTGTTGAATATCATCCCACTGACCTCAGTGCAGTAGTCCTGCTTGTCCACCTTGCTCTGTAGGGCCTTCCTGCTCTTAGGCAGATCAACACTTCCTGTCATCTGCAGACTTACTGAGGGTGCACTCAATGCCCTTGTCCAGGTCAGCAACAAAGATGCTAAACAAGACAGACCCCAATACCAAACCCTTGGCAACACCACTCATGACTGATTGCCAGTTGGATTTAAATCCATTCACCACTATTGGGCCTGGCCCTCCAGCCAGCTCTTTACCCAGCAGAGTGTACATGTCCAAGCCACAGGCTACCAACTTCTCCAGGAGAATACTTTGGAAGACAGTGATAAAGGCCTTGCTGAAGTCTAGGCAGTCTAAGTCAGCAGCCTTTCCCTCATCCATCAAGTGAGTCACTCAGTCATAGAAGGAGATCAGGTTGGTCAATCAAAATCTGCCTTTCATGAACCCCTGCTGGCTTGTCCTGATCCCCCAATAGTCCCACACATGCCACATTATCTCCCTCAAGATGATCTGCTCCATAACCTTACATAGCACCAAGGTCAGGCTGATGGGCCTGTAGTTCCCTAGATCCTCCTTACGTCCCTTCTTGTAGATGGGAGTCACACTGGAAAGCCTCCAGTTCTCTGGCACCTCTCCAGCTGACCAGGAACACTGATAGATGATGGAAAGTAGCTTGGCCATCACCTCCACTATCTCCCTCAGGCCACTTAGGTAGATCCCATGGACTTGTGATATTCCAGGTGTAGTAGTAATCTCTTTTTCCATCTGAATCATGGATAGTTTATTCTGCTCCCCATTTGAGACTTCCAGGTCAGGCAGTAGAGTACCCTGAGGAAAACTGGTCTGACTTTTAAAGACAGATGTCAAGAAGACTTTGAGAATCTCAGACATTTTCTTAACCTCAGTGGTCATTTTCCCTGCTGTGTCCAAAAAAGGATGGAGATTCTCCTTAGCCTGTACTTCTGTTCATATACTCATGAAGAATTTTTGTTTTCTTCTCTTTTACCCCAATGGACAAGTAGAGTTCAAGATGAGCTTTTGCCTTTCTAATTTTCTTCCTCCACATGGATTATTATTCCCAAATAGCTTAGCTTTCCTAGGCAAAGCAAAGCACTCTATCCCCTACCAAAATTGCTCTGCCATTTAAATGCTCCATTCTGGAAAAAAAAAAAAAAAATCTACAGGGTTATCTTTTTCCATGCTCATCTTCCAAAAGAAAGCCTTGGTGAAAAGCAAAGTCAGTACTAGATTATCCTGATGTTTGCTTAAGTGGAATCTCTAAAGTTAACTGCTAAGTAATTTAGGAATACAAATACCGCCACTTACCAAGGAGATCTAAATTTCTAAGAGAGGAAGGTGCTTTGGAGATTATGACAGAAAAAAGAAAAAATGACTAAACTCTTTCAAAAATAAGCAATTAAAATTATTAAATTCATTCTATGGACAAAGGTTTAATGACTAGTTCTCCCTTTATCTTTCTGCTACCAAAGAAAACAGATTTCTCCATGAGAGCACACACTTCTGTTCAGAGAGGATCACTGAACAGAGGGTCTATTATTTAACCTCTTCATGGCATCCTAAAGCACAGCAATGGAAGAGAGCTACATTCTAACAAAAGGGCTTGTTTATGGCTACAATCTGTGGATATGTAGGAAAGGGATCTTATCACCTATGGCTAGGATTGAAATAGTACAGCTTTGCATTTCCTCCTATAGGTTTTTCTTTTTCTTTTTTCTTTTTTCTTTTTTCTTTTTCTTTTTCTTTTTCTTTTTCTTTTTCTTTTTCTTTTTCTTTTTCTTTTTCTTTTTCTTTTTCTTTTTCTTTTTCTTTTTCTTTTTCTTTTTCTTTTTCTTTTTCTTTTTCTTTTTCTCTTTCTCTTTCTCTTTCTCTTTCTTTCTCTTTTTTTTCATTCTTCTTCTTCTTTTTATTCTTTTTCTTTTCTTCTTCTTTTTCAGCTAAATGAAATTAAAGCAAAATAACTTTGCCTGTAGACATATAAGGACACAGGAAACAACATGAAATCTAGGTAGCAGTGCGCCCAAACACTCTTGCTTATTTCTTCTAATCTGGGTACAGAAATCCTTCATAAAAAAGCCCTTATCAGTTTTAGGCTATGGAGTTAGAAGCAGAAGTAATTGTCTCAAAGCTGACAAGTTGCCTTTCTTGTTTAACTTTCCTGTACTTTCAGGGGAGAGGGTGATAAGTAGATTCTATCTTGTTCTTTTCAGGTTACCTTAGAAAGAAACTCGGATTAAGACCCTTGGTGAGAAAACCTATTAGAAATTCAGTGTACAGTTTACTTTAGATAATGTGAGAGTTTGGATCGTTCCTCTCATTTCTTCCTGAATCTCTCATAACCAGAAGATAAAATAATACCAACTCAATCAAAAATTTAAAAATACATGATGTAATGAAAATTGTGAATCCTGGCATTAGTGCTTATCAGAAATATTTATTTATTTAAATGCAAACAGATTTTTATGAGAAATGGAGAACAATTTTGCTCCAAATTTGAGCATATTAACTATCTTAATAAAAAAGATATGGTGAAAAAGCCAGATTTCTTCCCCACCAAACTTTAATTTAGATTTATCATCTGTTTGCAGACAGAATAGATTCAAAGAATAGAGTATTATTTTTAGCTAGCTTGTCCAGTCAAATTAAGTCAGTTAATTTACATTTGATCTAAAAATTCAAGTTTGGAGTGTGAAAAGGCTTAATGCATCAATTTATTCATTTTTCTTCCCAATTAGAGGAAATGCATTCATTTGCCACCTCTGCCTATTGGACAGAGTCCAGCTAGAAATTTCCCATTACCAACTGGAAGCCACAGCACAGACTGCCACAAACCTCTACATCTCCTGAGATCTGAAGGAAAAGATTATTTTAGGAAGTTAATCCAGGACAGTAAATTGATAATGAAAGTTAGAATGATTTAAGAGACTTGTTAGTGTAACCTGAGGTATGAATTGTAAGTGAACATAGTCTCTGTACGGAATTCATAAATAAGCTGACAAGATATTTTGAGATGGTGCTGATAGATCTTTTGGAGCTGAGAATGCTTTCCTTTCCTTCTTAAAAACTTTCGTGCTATTTTTTTACAGTTGAAATTGTTTTTGCCTCAAACTGGTTCCACTTAAGGCTGATCTCAAGACAGCTATTTCTCATCAATATACTCCACATTGTTATTATTATTATCTGAGAAAACAGGGGCCTGTTTTCTGTGAAAACAGAAATCTGTGTGCTAAACCTGTGCTAAAACTGCTGTTGTAGCTGAGGGTGCTCCCCCACTGTCCTCATCTAGGAGTTTCTACAGCCAACAGGCTGATAAGAAGATGCTCTGAAGAAAAAGGGAAACAGAAGAGGGTCTCCCTTCTTTGCTTCACAATTGATCTGCCCTGAGGCCATCATACATTGTCCTGAACGATTTCTGGCTTGGATTCTGTCCTTCCCCTACGTGGAATCCATTGAGCAAGGCCCAACAACGTCCTGACCTGGGGGATCCCTTTCTGGTCAGGGCTGGGGACTATGGCTGCACTTGAGGATGTGGCCAACCTGGCACCATCCCTTTTCTGGGATTGTAGGACAGGCTGGTCAGGGAGAGAGGCAACTCCTCACCCAGACCATTGACAGGTCTCCTAATGCTGGTGCTTTGTTTCTGGGCCTCCGCTTACAGGATCCTTGGCAGCCCAGGGGCAAGCAGATGTGGAACTTCAGATGCTCTTGATACAGATAGAAATCAAGACTGCCTGTCTTCTTTCACTATCTATTTTACAGCCTACATAGATTCCCATTCAAATACCATTAAACTCAAATATTGAATTATTCAGTAAGCAGATCTGTGAAACACAAACTTCATGGCTGATTATATACTTGATTGCACCTGACTTATGGAAAGAATTTAAATCTGTTAGTTCATGTACAAGAGTCCATGTGAAACTGTTTCATAAACCATATCATTTAAAAAAAAGTGTTAACATGTTTTTCTTCCACTTTCCACAAGTAGTAAAGTGAGAAAATAAACAAATGGTTAGCACTATATAGCAAACTTTTAAATAATAATGAAAAAAAATGTTTTTTTGGAAGCATTTATATAACAGCACTGAAAACCATGTAGAGATTATCTGGCAAAAAAAAAAAAAAAAAAAGAAAAGAAAGAAAAATAAAAGAAAAAAAACAACAAGTGAAGAATATAAATGGTGCCTTTAGGAAGGGGGAATGTGTTCCTACGAAGAAAAGTACTTGAGCTGTCTCAGTTTCTAAAGGATACACTTGAGTATAAACACAGAAAAAAAATCCTTCTTTAAAAATCAATGATATGTTATAAGAAAGAAGGGCAAATACGTCATTTTTCAAAGCTCCTACAGAACTATGTTTGAAAACATTCAAATTAAATAAACTGTAACAATTTCTGTCTTAACCTAGCATGCAAAATGAAAAGCTTGCTTATTTGTGCATGTTACAGCTGTGTTCTTAAATTGAGTAGAATGGATTAAGTATTTATGTGGGAAACTCATTTATTTATTTATTTGTAATATTTCAGAGGATTGAGTTTAGAAGATACCTACAGAAACCAGATCTTGAGTTACAGATATGTAAATTGTGCACAAGCATCCACAATATTCTTCATCTAAATAACGAAAAAAATCATCTATGAACCTACATAGGAACACCAAATCTTTATTTTACTCTATCTGAATTTCTATTGCAGCCCAAAAATTGTGAGGTTTTTGCTGTTATATCCTAGATACTATACATGAAAGGAGATAATACTCAATTTTATTATTCAGTCCACTCCTACAGTTTCTTTTTACTTCTACAACAGTTTCTTAGTTGGTTAAAATACTACAAGTGTAATTTATTCTTGACACAGTAACAGTACAATTAAAGTATTTCCTAACAGGTGAATCCACCATTACTGAGCCACAACTTTTCTCAAAACACAAATATGGCTTAGGTCTGTTAATCCATTTATATTTATTTTGTTCCTCATAAATTATAAAATAATATAAATTATGAATTATGCACACATTTCCTCATATGACAATTCAGCGTATTAAAATGTGGTTCTAATGACCAACACTTAGCAAGAAGTATCCTCTTACAGGCAGGTATTTTCTTTATATGGGGGTATCCTAATATCTAGGTAGTGTTGTGTTCAAAGCAGATGTTATTTTAATGGGAAATAACTTGTTTGCTGACTAAGAGAAAAGATTGCCAGTATTCAGTGTTAAAGAGTGTTTGCATTACTCCATCTTTAGTGTTAGAATTACTCCTTCTTTTGTTTTCTAACTGGAAGCCAAAGCAAGTACACAATAACTTGGTATGCAACTCATACCATTACTTTGAAATGGTGCCAACTTTAAAAAGGTGCTATTGAATATGAAGGTTTGAATGCTTCTGAGGATCCTCTTCCCACGTCCCCTGACACTTCAGAAGATCAGGCTCAGAGCTTCACAGCAGAACCTATTGGCCACTCAAAAACCTGGGCCACATTCTACTAGGCATTGTCCATTCAGTATAGAGCCAACTGGGTAATCTCAACAAACTGCTTCTACCACAGCCATTAAGTTAAACACACTGTTCAGCCAGCACCTCTGAACCAGCAACATCCATAGAATGAACAGAACTCTTCTACAGACAAAAAGCAGTTGAACAGAGCTTTATCAACTGAGTTTACATTATTCACTGAAATGAGATAACAGCCCTTTTGGCAAAAAATGACATTGACTTATGCTTATTTTTGACTATGAGAAATTTTCATGAGCAATTCACATTTTGTCTTAGAAATCTCCCAGTCATATACCATGAGAAACATTGGTTCCTTAATCTTTGGATCAGTATATGATGGAGTAAAACTATGTTGTTAACTCCTTCTAGATTCATTCACATTGATTTTCTTCCCAACTATTGTGTTAAAAATGATTTATCCCACAATAATACAATTACTGTTGTGGTGCAAGAAATGGAGTTATTGCCAAAGTATGTTTGGCTTGTGGATTCATGGACAGGATCAAAAAGACTGAAGCTATTCTGTTGGCAGGAGATTACAGCTGCAATAGAACAAGCATGGCATCTGCACCTCAGCTTTCTCATTCAGGTGGAGAAGTGGTCCCAACATGGAACATCTCAGACACGTCAGTGAATAAGTTTATCTTTTGTTTACCTGTATGCAAAATAAGCACAATAATAATTACGCCATGGGGATTTTATCTTGCTTGCAGCACAACTTTTTAACACTTTACATAGGAGGCTCTGTAGGCACATATTAAAAAGGACCCTGAGGAAAAGAGATACAAGATGTCAGTGACTGGTATAATACATCATTTCTCTCCTCTCCTCTCCTCTCCTCTCCTCTCCTCTCCTCTCTCCTCTCCTCTCCTCTCCTCTCCTCTCCTCTCCTCTCCTCTCCTCTCCTCTCCTCTCCTCTCCTCTCCTCTCCTCTCCTCTCCTCTCCCTTTTCTTTCCTTTCTTTTCCTTTCTTTTCCTTTCTTTTCCTTTCTTTTCTCTTCTTTTCTCTTCTTTTCTCCTTTTCTCTCCTTTTCTCTCCTTTTCTCTCCTTTTCTCTCCTTTTCTCTCCTTTTCTCTTCTCTCCTTTTCTCTTCTCTTCTTTTCTCTTCTCTTCTTTTCTCTTCTTTTCTCTTCTCTTCTTTTCTCTTCTTTTCTTTTCTTTTCTTTTCTTTTCTTTTCTTTTCTTTTCTTTTCTTTTCTTTTCTTTTCTTTTCTTTTCTTTTCTTTTCTTTTCTTTTCTTTTCTTTTCTTTTCTTTTCTTTTCTTTTCTTTTCTTTTCTTTTCTTTTCTTTTCTCTCTTCTCTTCTCTTCTCTTCTCTTCTCTTCTCTTCTCTTCTCTTCTCTTCTCTTCTCTTCTCTTCTCTTCTCTTCTCTTTCTCTTCTCTTCTCTTCTCTTCTCTTCTCTTCTCTTCTCTTCTCTTCTCTTCTCTTCTCTTCTCTTCTCTTCTCTTCTCTTCTCTTCTCTTCTCTTCTTTTTTTTTTTTTTTTTTACCTTGTGGAATTTCTCAGTCTCTGTCTGTATATAGTATTTCTATGGAAGGAATGACAGCCTTGAATTAATCATGAATGGGGTCGAGTCTAAGATACCTATAACTTTACTAGTTGGTGAGAAGGAATATGATAAGTTAAACTTAATATTATTTTTCAGAAACTCAATATCTTCCAGAATCCGGGTAAAATTTCATAAGGGTCAACAGTCAACCTATCAATTAGGAAACTGAAACAACAAATAAATTAAAAATATACCTGGATTCATTCCACGAAAAAAAAAAAAAAAAAGAAAAGAAAGGAAAGGTACGGGAATGAGTTTAAAATTTTCTGAGAAATAACTTATTTATGAAGAAGAGATATCCTGAGAACACTTTCTTTTAAGTTAAAAATAAGTCTGACGAAATCACTTGTTTACTTTACCAAAGTTATATTTTTCAAATGATGTCCTAAGTATTGAGGGATTAGATAGATCATACTTTCCTGTCCTATGTAAATGTATATTCTTAGGGTTAAGAACTTATATCATAAAAATAGATGTGGATGAGTAAGAACTAAATCTTCAGTGAAAAAAAGATATGAATATTTATATATCCATTTAACACAATCAAGTTCTGACAATACTGGACTCCAGTGAAGAGTAAAGTAAAGGAAAGCTTTTCTATTGATTATCGCCTGACAATAATTTCTTGACCTGTTTTCTACTGTAACCAGAATTTACTAGCAAATTCTCTTTGCAAAGCTCCCTACTTTTGCAAGTCACAGTAGTTTCCACTAATTAGACGTTAAAAAGGACCAGAGGTTTTTCAGGAGATATTTACGGCAGATAAAGACTATCGGACCTGTATATCTGTACTTTTCATAATCTCTGTTTATTTTCTGGGTTACTGTTGATACATACTAGAGCAAATATAGGAGACTAAATTTAGTACTACTGTTGGAGCATCAGAAAGTAAAAGTTCTCAAGAACCAAACCAAGAAAAGACTAAGCGTTTAACAGTCAGTTGGGAATTGTTACTAGCATACTGCACTTAGTAGCTGAACACTGAGAAAAATAATTTAAGCTATTTCAATGAATTTGTCCATTTTGGGAATTTTTTAATGCGTGATTTTGATTGAGTTTGTTTTTGTTTAATTGATAATTTCTCTGTATAGCTGGCTGGTGGAAGAATTTTTTAATTCAGTACAATTGTACAGATATTAAAACTTAGCATGTTGACAAGATGCTAACATAAGAATAGCAATGATAAAATCCAGATGTTTTCGTCTAGGTGCAAAGTGTAATACACTGAAATGAAAATTGATAGTAGGCATCATTTGATATGCCCAGTTACTCAGTAAGCTTGCAATACCATATTGTAACATATGCAATATCTGGTTTGTAAGATCATCTTCTGACTTAAAAAGAAATCACAATGCCACATCAGCAATGCAAAAAAAACAAAAATCAATAATGAAGAAATCTATATCTGAAATATTTCTCTTCACAACTTTTATGTTTGTATATCATACTTTTATAAAGTACTTTCTGTATGTCTCATAATGCTTTTAAAACTTGAAGTTCAGATTTCAACAACTTTCCTCATTAAATAAGCTTAACTGACTCCTCATAGTCTAGTCATGTAAACAAACAACATAGATTCAGTACTTGAATAAAATGTACTCAAAATTCTTTTTACTCACTAAATAAGTGGAGATGCTCTTATGTTTATGTGCTTGCTGGTACTTAAGTGATGAAGTACATTAGGTATTTATTCTAAAGTTCCTTTCAGGTTCCCCACATAAGAACTAACTTGATTAGACATGTGAGAGTTTGTTCATAGTATCAATTTACATCATTATGAACTAGGCAACTACCAACAAGTTTGCCATTCATTTAAAAGAAAGCAAAAAGATCTTTACTTAATTAATATAAAGTGGCACAAATAAAATCATTACAGTACAGAACTACAACAACAGCAAAACAAAGGAAATAAATGAATAGGATCTTATTTTCAAGCAGACTTTTTACAAGCTTTTTGAATGAGGCCATTTTTTTTTTTTGGTCGTCTGAAGACAGTATGTATTTTCCTGAAATGCTTGGAAAGGAAGAAACATGAAAATAACAGAAATAGGTAGAGAGCAAAAATGAGGAGGCAAGAACAGAGTACAGTAAATAAAATGGTTGTGTTAATGAGAGAAAGAAAGATTTCCTATGTATTACTGCAAATATATGTTGGTTTCATTAGCTCTCATTTTGGACGGGTACAAAGGCTACGCAATGTAAAAGGAATATACTTTATTTTCCACACACCTAGTTAATGACATGCATGAATCTCCACACTGAAAAAATCCAAAGTATCATGAAGCTAATAATCTATATCAGAAATTACAGATTATTAAATAGCAGTTTAATTATAAATTATGTTTGGACAACTTTCTAATAATTAAATAAATACATTAAATCTGGATTGAAATTAATAAAAAAATGTAAGTATGGCTTCTACCATACAAAAATCTTGGTTTCAGAGCCAATAAATTTTTAATATGAAGTTCTACATGCACTGATAACTTTAAGTTTAAATAGCTTAGCTTCCCCCTTTAATTTGTTCAACTGAATAGCAAATGAATGATGAGTAGGAAATTGTGAAAAGTATCCCTGGCAAATCTGAGGTCTTCCACATTTTTCTGTCACGGTGAATTTTAAACAACATGCTCTCATCCACCCAGGATGTTTAACTGAATAAGGCAAACAAGCTCAATTAGATCATCAAAATATATTACCATTTAGAATTTAGGATAACTATTTAGTAGCAAGCATATTTAAACAACCAGGTTGTAGATTATTAATTCAGTAGGAGGGTCAATTATCTTAATAAGGACTGGAGGTGACAGCGTTTTGTGATTTTAATCTGCAATAGGTTATTATGAAATTGCCTGAGGGTGAATGTAATCAATTTGGAGCACCTAAGCAACATTTACTTTGTACTAAAACTGACAAACAACTGCAGGAAATTCACCACTGCTGTCAAACAGAACACTAACACGGAGAACAATAAAGGTATTATTTTTCAGAGGTGGGTGAAAGAATGACACTAGGTGTAAGATATCTACAGATGTTTTTACATGTGTTATCAGAAACTTATCTTATTCTGCCTTCAGTTTCTTGAAAAGAAGGAATTCAATTTGCCACCTCCGAACCCGCAAATAAATGTCTTAAGTTTTATGGGAAGGTAGAAAAATAATATTTTCCAAATTTAGAACTCAGTATAAAATATCAGCCAGTGCATTCAGAGCAGGTATGACAATGTACTGTAGAAGTCTTCAGGCATTATTTATTAGACTCCTGTGCTGACTGTCTCTAAGTCCTTATTCTTGCAGATAAATTATGTATTACTGAGCACCACTTAAAGAAGCTGCTGAGAGGTCACTTCTCTGAATTTCTTATATCTGAATTGACATCATTAAAATGCAAGAAAATTTGCACAGCACAAATCTACCTCTTTTCACATTTGATGTAAATGGATAATTGACAAAAGTATCTTGATTATATTTGAATGCTCCAACTTTTCGAATAGGGAGCGAAATACATTTTAATAAATTGGGCCTTCCAAGAAAGAATTAATATTGTAACTTGACCTTTATGTCTACATTGTTCAAATATATTATAAATTGTTCCGAATATTGACTTACAGAAACCTAAAATCTCAGATTCTTTAATTAGTTTGGCTTACAGCCGTTAAACCATACTGGAGTTTCTTGTCATTAAAAGTGCCAGGGAAGAGAGGCATGCCATGAATCCAGAAAGACGAAAAAAAAAAAAAAAAAAAAAAAAAAGGAGGCTTTTTCATGTTATTCTTTTATTTTCATCAAGAAATACAGATAGATTGGCCTTTTTTTCATCATCAGAAGAGAATCAATAAATCGAGCAAAGCTGAGAACACTGGCAGAAAGACTAATATCAATGCATTTCCTGTGGTGATCCAAGCCAGCCTCATTTCCAAAAATGCATCTCTGTGGTTGTTTTATAGCTATTAGTGCAGCATGTCTTTAATGAGAAATATTTCATAAACCCTGCCTATGTTCACATAGAGGTGGCACATTGTTTATTCCAATAATGAAACAATTAGAATACTTAGCAAGTATAAGAAGGATATGCTCTAAATATTGTCCAAATCTATAATTCTCTGTTGGATTCCTGCAGACTTTCCAATTCGCAGCAGATAGTCACAAAAAAAATTTCCTTAGGATTATTTTCTCTAAAATCAAGTGTTTCCTTACTTGATCTGGGATGTAAAACCACAGTATTACATTCCTTAGAATAATGAAATAAAATGGAGGTAAAAGTATATCGTGTCACTCTGTCAGCTAGCGGGAGAAAAGTGAAAAACATGGTTCTAGAGTGAGGCCTGACCAGAGCAGAGTAGAGGGGAAGGATCACCTCCCTTGACTGGCTGGCCATGCTCTTTTCAATGCACCCCAGGATGCCATTGGCCTTCTTAGCCACCAGAGCACACTGATAGTGAAACCAAGCATGCTCTTTTCAAAAATCACCTCAAAAGTGTAAACACAGTTGGGAATTTGGGGTGCATATAGAAACAAACAAACAAAAAAAAAACACCCTGAATCATAAACCAAAAAGCTTATTGTTAAAAATCAGTAGGTCTAAAATCTAATGTCTGAGTTGTAATACAAGAGATAAAGCAAATAAAGAAATCAGTGAGAATGTGGCAAAGTAGTTAAAATTAGCAATTACTGTCATTGAGCTGTAAACCGGAAAGGAGAAAAGAAAATGAAGGATCTGTATTGAGTACACTGTTAAGAAATAATTGGGAGTTACTTTTGTAAGGAAAAGCTAAGAATTAGCCTGCAAGTCATACAGTTCAAATACAATTGAGTAGAGGACTTTCAGATTGTTCTCTCTTTTAATTTTGGACAATTAGTCTTCTTCTTTGTGACCTTTCAATATCTCCTTCCCCTTTTATTTCTGAACAGGTTTCCAGATGGTCTCCCATTCAAAACATTTCTTCAGTAGTTAAAGAAGTTCACAGTGGTCTCTCTCTCTCTTTACCAAAATACAGTGAAATAAGTTCTCATGTTTTATATAATTTAGAGAAACGAAACTAAACTTAACTAAGGTCCGCATTGTAAATACTATAGTAGTTTATGTTCATATCATCCAAAGATTCCCAAATAACATTCAATTAAAAAACCCTAAGAACAACAATCCTACTATGAAAACATCAGGACTAAAAAAATCTAGTCATTTCATTTTAAAGATCCACTTTCACACTTTGACGCTAAATCTGTAATATTTGTAGGATTAAAATTTATGTAATACTGAAGAGAGACTGACAAACTAATTTCTGCCTGAAAATTCTTTACCTGCAATTTCTGCAAAGAGTAAGTGAAACCTCACATACAGTAAGTGATTAAACAAGAATTCTTTTCTGTTTTTCAGTTTGTTTGACGTTTTTGCACATGGCAGCACATTATGTATTGACAACGCAACTGTTTCCAATGTGTGCTCAGTTTGTTAGTCAGTTCATCTGTTGCAGACATGACTCTTACATACAGCAGCAGAGAAACAAAATCTGAAACCCCCAGAAACATGTGACAGCAAATCCATAGAAGTTGAAGAGCTATGGAAGTCTAGATATGAAGTAGTTAGATTTTGAAAGTATCCAGATTTCAGTTGTTTTGTTTTGTTTCATCTTTTCCTTACAAACGACTTGTATTATATATTCAATCAGAACTTTAAAAAACATTAAATATAAACTTGTTTGACTTTTTTCTGCGTAAAAGCAGATTTTCACTGAAAAATACTAACTTAGAAAAATTACGAAAAGAGGTTCAACAATCTTGTGATAACAGGCAAGCAAGTAGTTGTTCCATCAGCCTCCTTCTGTCACACCAGTTGAGTGGAGAAAGGAGGGC
Source organism: Oreortyx pictus (assembly GCA_036925125.1). Taxonomy (NCBI): domain Eukaryota; kingdom Metazoa; phylum Chordata; class Aves; order Galliformes; family Odontophoridae; genus Oreortyx; species Oreortyx pictus. The sequence goes on from JAUPFR010000001.1 coordinate 94,871,074, forward strand.
TCAGCTTAGCAGTGCCAATTAGGTGACTTTAATGGCTACCAGAATTTCAAGCTCTGTTTTTGAGTGATCTTGTACCAGAGCCTGTGATTTCAAGGTTTCCCTAAGTTATCTTAAAGCAATTAGAACAATTCAATACTGCAGACTGTTCTAGTACTGGGGATCCTTGATATCCTATTGTACTATATAGTATATAGATCATATAGTACTATATGAAACCTTGAGTTTCCTGAGAAACTTTAAAGCCCTCTATATTTCTTTCTCTTTATTTTTTTTGCTCCAAAAATATAGTATTTAATGATTAAGAATATTTTTTTTGCACTTTCGTACTACTGAGTATTATGTTCAAACTATAAATACATAGTTTTAAAAGCAAAGGGAATTTCCAAGGAATAGTTAATCTGACCTTTTCCCATATCAAGTTGGAATAATTTCTCATTCATAGTATAAACTATATGTTAAGAAAATGATACTATGGACAGATGGTAAGAAATCTAAAAAGCAGAAAACAGAATGTTACAAAAATATACACGTTTTCATCTTTTTGATTGTGACACACTGCCAATGTAAATGTTCTGACCGTGGAGAGTCTTTCACATGAGGTTAGGTTTTCTGAGTTGTCCCACTGACAGCTGTGAAAGTGCTCATGGCATATCTACAGCTACCAGGATAGAATCATGAAATAGTCTGAAAAGTACCTCAAAAAATGCAGTCTGGCACATTGCCTCAGACAAGGTCAATTTTATCTTTGTCATTCCTGGCTGACGTTTATCTAACCCATTAATGAATGTGTCCCATGATGGCAGCTGTGGTTTCCCCCCAACAATTTATTCTATTACTTTCAATATCTTTATCATCACAATGTTCTTCACAGTATCTAATCTAATTTCTCTTTTTTTTGCTACCTGGTCCAATTAAATTCTTATTTTATTTACCATGGATATGTTGAGTAAGTTATTCTATTCCTCTTTGAAAAGGGTTCCATATACCAGAAGTTTTGTAAATATTCATTAAGGCATGGGAACAAAGTTGAATTTCTTTAGCTGTAATCAGCAAGAGCTGATAAAGTAAGTGAGATTTAGGAAAAAAAACCCACAAAATAATAAAAAAAAAAAACAAAAACCCTAAAACCTCATCAGAACAGTAGTTGTAGGTACAATATAGGAAGAAATGTTGACATATATATGGCACTAAGGAATGTGGTTATTGACAGGACTTCGTAGGTCAGGTTGATGGAAGGACTTGTTTGTCTTTAAGGTCTTTTCAAACATAGATGATTCTATCAATCTATGATAGGAGGACCTATGATAGCAATAGAGGATCCTTGACCAAGGATTTCCTGCTCTGAATGTTGCCATGCAAAGAGAGAAGAAAATGATGGGATGTTATTTATTTTTCACTTTTAATGCTAATATTACCACAAGCTTGGGCCTCAAAACATTTAATAGTGTCACATCTTCTATCAAAAATTACTTTCAGCATAATTTTTTTGACTAGCCATATTGCAAAGATTTGTAAGATAATGTTCACCAACCCCTGAAATTCTTTCCAAACTTCTAGCAACATAACGAGTAAATTTGTTAAATTTTTGGGTGGAAATTTCACCACGTATTTTAAATACCAACTCTAACACATACTTTGAGCTATTTTTGAAAACTGTCTTGGAATATTCAGTTTATGCCTCTGATTACAGCTGTCTTTTTAGCTACTTTTTCATGAACAGAGTCAATGCCACATCTGCTAGATGACCTACAGTGATTTATATTTCATGCAGGGATACATTAAGAGCACATGTGCTTGAGATGAGAAAAACTAGACATAAGGAATTGCAACATGAATGTGCAGGTAGGGATTCCAGTGAGATAAAAAAAATTGCAGAAAAAAATGAAAATAAAATAATAATTAAAATAAATAAATAAATTAATTAATTAACAAGAAAAAAAACAGAAAGAAACATTCTGTCCTTTTCCCATTAATTTAGTCCATCTGGCTGTGGTTTTCAACACCTGATCAATTTAATAAGACTAATAATAACAAGACTAATAATAAATTGATAATAACTAAATATAAAATGCAGTTTTGATAAATTTTATACCTAGAGCTGGTTCTAAGCAAATTCTTAAGAATCACATTTATAAATTTTAGAATAAAATTGAATTAAAAATAAGGCACTGTAACAGGCATAGTTTTTTTAAGCACTTGTGTCAGTCTGTCCTTGCTCCAGTGCCAGCAGAATTTCATCCAGAGGGCACTTAGAACGTCCATGTTAGCATAGCACAAATTTACTTTTTAATCTTAATTTTCCATGTTCTGTAACACCTGTAATGCACAAGTGATGCTTGCCTCAGACTGTTCCTGCTGAGCTCAGAACACTCTTAGTAATATCTGCAATGTCTGACACAGCACATGCAGAATATGTGCGCATCGAGTCAACAATAGGATTTAGACAAGCTCCCTCATGCCTTATTTTCCATTTTTTTTTCATAATTTAAAAAGCTGAACATCAAACTAGAAAAATCGAGGGACTGCTTTATTGGAAATTAACTTACATGATTTATAAAGGCCTGTAACAGAATTCTTACCATATCTTTCCTTTTTTTACAGAAAGGAGATAAAACAGCTTGTCATTCCATTACTAAAAAAGACAGTGATCCCAAGTCCCCTTGCCCTAACACTATCATCATCAAGTTAAACGTCTCAGAATCACTATAAGCAGGTTTTATGTCAAAATTGAGTTCACTGAACAAAGAGATTTGGAGAATGGATAGCAGAAGAAACCAAGACAGCCATTAGTAGTATTAACCTTTCAACATTTTAAACCACAAATGTTCTACTGAATCATCATATAGATCTTTATTTTTAGTGACTGTTGCTAGTGATAAATCAGTCTTATAAGCACTGAACAAGCTTTTTTTTTACACATTTGAGTTCTTCTTACCACTCCTTATAGGCATTGGAGAAAAGTTTTAAAAGTCATATTTGATTTGTATTTTACTTGAAATGGAAATAAGCAGTCCACAGAGGCTTAATTATTTACTATGTGGTTTGAAACATTAGGGCTTAGTTGTAAAAAATACCCTCTTTGGAACTGAAAAGGTTACCAAGTCTTAAAATTCAGCTATTCCAATAGTTGTTCTATGGCAAATAGTTTTTTTTTTTTTTTTTTTCTGGACATTGTTTGTTATGAGTCAATTCCAAGTTTTGTGTTGTGGCTGGACACCCTTGATTATTTTTAGTGCATAATTAACACAAAATAAAAATAAAGAATGCGAAAATGTGAATTTTCCAGTCATTGCATTACTTCTTAATGAAATATTGCAGCATATTTTTAATGCTGTATATTGCTTCAAACGATAATATTAATGTAACCTGGCAACAGGTTACTAACAACTAACTTATTTAGAAAAGAAAAACAGTTGTTTGCCAAATAGATGACTACAGCTGAATTAGATCCCAGTCAGAATCCCCTGTCAAACAACAGAGCCTGTAGAAAGAAGAATTGCTCTAATTGCTTCTAGTAATTAGAAGAGAACACAAGTAGTTAAGAGAAAATTGCTAGGGAGGGAACCAGTTTAACGAAGAGAGGACAGTGTGTCAGAAGCAGAGTCAGAAAAAGAGCAAAACCAAAACAGCACGAAAGCAATGTGGAATGCTGTCTTTCCAGACGCTGTAGTCAGTAGGTTGAGTTGGGGGCAGGTCTCCCACGTGAGAATGCGATGGAAGCTTTACAAACAGCACAAAGGTGACTTTGTAGTCTGTGGGAGATGTATCACAGGATACTTAGCTGAAGCACTCACAGCAGAACCTCCTGTAAGCTTTGCCATAGTTCAGAAGAGAGGTCGGGCTGAAGGAGCCTTTTGCCCTGCTATTCTATCCTGAGAACAAGGGTTTAGTGCTAAACACTACAAGCAGTAGAAACAGGTCTGGATGCCAGGGGAATTTAAATGAACCTGAGGAAAGCTGAAATCTGTGCTCTATAAATCACAGCACAAAGGTTATAAAGAATAACTCCAATCGTTCTTTCCCCAATCCCAAATCTATTCACCAAGTAATAAAGAACAGCAACTCTTTCCTAAAAACAAATTTTGCCTTTATTTTTTTTTTTAAACACAATTACCTACTTAGTGGATAAAATAAATGCAATATATATATCCTTAATCTAGAAAAGCGTTTGACACAATACCTTTCAAAATTGCATGAAAATTATTTCCCAGTGTCTTGCAGAAGATCACTGTCACGTGGCTTGAAAGATGACTATAAAATAAAGGCTCAAAGTATTAAACTTGGAGTGTGTGGTGGAATATTTAATAGCATTCTGTGAAGATTCGTACAGTTTAATGTCTTTATTAATAATGTGGATGTGGAAGTAAAATATGTTAATGAAATTTGCAGGTAAAAGTAAATTAGAACTTGAGGTGAACACCAGAGAGCAAAAAGGAATAATAGAAATTCGACCAAGTGAGATTAAGGAATCAGACAGAAAATTACAAAATGAGATTCAAATAGGAAAAATACAAACTAATATGTTTGAGGAAAATAAGATAAAATACAGCTATTCAAATAATCTGAGAAGCTAGGGTGAAGTGTAATGCTGGAAGAAGACCTCAGAGTAATAGTTTATTGAAAACTGAGTAAAAGCTTGCTGTGAGGCATGATTCAAATCATTTTACCTCTGTTCAAGGCTTTTTTCTTCAACGGATGAAGGAACTATGACAGCTCTGGCTTTGGTACCTCAGCCAACAGTTTCATTGGACTCAGCAACTTAGATCATACAGTGTTTATACCATGGTGATCATATCAATATGATTGTATAACATGGTTTTAGATTATACCAATTGCTATAGAGTATATTCAATTCAGATCTCATCTGAGCCTGTTCCCTGACAAACAAAACTGTCTACATGTAATTTTTCTAAGACCAGAAGGAAACGCTGCTTTTGGGAATTTACTGAAAGCCATAAGAATGCGTGACTAAACCCATAGCGTACAGGATAATGGATAATGGTAGGAAAATACTCTTTCTTCCTGGAAAAATGCGTAGTCAGTCTCTTCAAGAGCTAGCAAGCATTTAGTCTGGTGAGGTATTTGGAGAATAGTTACTTTAACAATTTTCACTTCTTTTCCTTCCTCCTTCCCTTTAAATTGGTGTCAATCCACATTGTCCCTCCCACACCTAAATTAATAATTCTGAATCAGAACCACGTTTGATCATTAGAACTTGTAAAAGGCCTTTGGATGCTCTAGGCATCATCTCTTCGAGATTATTACATGAATCTTTCACTTACTCACCTTCTGGTTATTCAATTTGTTTGAAGATGGCTGCAATTAAGCCTCTCCCAAGAAAGAGATTCCCCTAATGAGGCACAGTTTGTGGCTCAGCACTCCCAGCTTGCACTCTGTGATTCTGGAGCGGCTGCATTACACTAGCTGTAGGGAGGGCAGCTGCTGAGCATCTGATCTGTATTGTCCCACTGGTCACCATCTCTCTTTGCCTCCATGAACTGTTATGTTTCATTTCACATTCCCAATGATACTGTCTGGAGTTGGCCATGTATAGAGGTTTATTTTTGTTGCTCACTGCAAGGAAGATTATAAGGGGGAGAGGAGTGCTTTATGTATCACCAGCCCTATGCATTCTTTTGTCCACTGCATTCAAAGGACACTGGGAAACTGTTGTGACAACAGTTTTAAAATGTTGAAATGACTGAATTAATTCCCATTAATCTATTATCTTCTTTCATAATTTTTTTTCTTTTTTAATGTGACCTGCCACCTAATAAATTTATTTTTATTATGTTGTTTATTTCTTTTGACATTGGCATTGTTACCATAAAAGATAATGATGATGAAACAGTTGAAGGATAGAACATGTTTAGAAGGCACTTGACGTATAATATTAAATTAATAGGAAATGATCAGTTAAAGCAGCAGATGACTAGGAAAGAAGGCATATTTTACTTGCAAACGGAGCACAAGTTGGCAAGTAAACCTGAGCAAGTTCTAGTATTATTAAAATATTATATTAGTACTTTGTGAACATTTACAGGATGAGTCCATACATGAAAACACTTCTGCCATAAGGAGTGCTGAGATTATAAGAACGAAAAAATAATACTGCGCTAAAGAGAGAGATAGCATGAATTTGTGAGAAATATTGTCAAATTAGGGAACATACACTTTCTTGTTTCCAGATATTTTGTAGGCTAAAAAATTTATAGGAAATAATAGCAATGTTAGAGCAACATGTAATAAAGAAAGTGGAAATACACATTAAAATCAAAGTTCAAGCTCTTCTGTTAAATATGTGATTGCACATGAACTCAGACTTCACTTTCAAAGGAATGAATCCATAAAATACCATGAAAGAATGCACTAACCTTACTTTCTCCTCATTTGATTGTTTCTTACCACTTCTAAGATAATTTGATATTATTAAATCTTCAATACTTAGATCTGAAAAGTAATTAATTGTTTGTTTGCCCTCTGAAGACAAAATCTCTGAGAATGTGAAGGCAACATAAAATTTGGGAAAGTATCTGATAAGTCTAATGCTATTGCATTTTTATTGTCCATGACGTAAGACATGGAATTTTAGAAGTAGAAAGAAATGGATTTGATAGAGGTAGCAGCAAGAATCCTATCAGAGTAACTGCCCTCCTCAGCAAGTCCCTTCAGTTTAGGTAGTCAAGACTTGGAGGGAGGATTATGTATGTGAAAGAGGAAGAATGTTCTACACTGCAAAAGGGTGAAAAGAGAGATCCAAGAAATACTAATTAAAGTATTACAAATGCCAAGAAAGTCAAATGTGGATGAGATCCTTGCCATAAACAGAGTATTAACTGGCAATCTGTACTATAAATTGTCAGAGGATTTAAAATCAATACAATAAAGATAAGAAAAAATATACCAGCATTAAACAGGAAAATTAACATATTTAATAGTTCACGTCAAATAGATGATAGCACTTTTTAAAGTCACCAGGAACGAGATGATCTTTAAGACCTGTAACTAGATTATTTTCCAACCTAAGCTATTCTATGCTTCTGTGAAGGTTATATTTCCCCATCTTCTACTTTGTAATTGTTGAAAATTATTTCTATAGCATTTGGGCTTACAAAGGAAGAAAACATACACAGAAGATGTGATTCTGTCTTTCCAAATTCTTCACACAGGCAGAGCAGTAAATCAGGCTGTGAATTCTCCTATTGATCCAATGAGATTATAGTCTCCACCTTAAGGACAACAGTAGACAACAGTAGACTGTTATGCTTCACCCAAACCCCTCAAATTACAAAATTCACTTTATGACAAGAGGATTAATTCACTGTAAGACTAACATTCCTCCTTCTACACAGGATCAAACTCCGAAAATTGTTATTCATCAGCCTTAGAAGATTTTCTTTCCCTAAGTTGTCTGTTGACATATCTCCCATACATCCTGTTAGTTGTCTAACATTTTCCCACTTAACCTTTAGATTATACAATTTTTTTAAATGTTGTAAAGATATAGATAAATAATATACCCAAACCTAAAATACAGATTATCTTTGCTTATACTGAAAAGATCAGTTTTTCACTTATGAAGATCATTAATCATAAAACATTTCCTTTATGTTGTGGTATTTTTTTCACAGTATCTTTTCATAAAAAGTAAAATAAAAGTTTGTCACTTTACCACTAACAAATATACTCAAAGTCCAAAATCAATGAAATGATCACTTCCTTATCCTTTTTGTTCAAAAACATAGCTAAAGCTGATGCAATCTAATGTATGAGGGATGCTCTGAAAGTAATGCCTCCTATTTTATTATGTTGGCCCACAGTGTCAGAGGCAAATGTTAGTAGTATGGTTGTAGAGACTGAACCTTCCTCCCAACATTTCATTACAGTTTGTTCCTATGTGACAGATAGCAACTGAGATGCAGTTTGGCAAATTGGTGTCTGACATGGAAGTGCATATGAAGCAAAGGTGTGTCACTGAATTCCTCCATGTGAAAAAAATGTCACCCATTCACTTGTTGAATATTTATGTGTCAATGGTTTACCAGGCTGGATTGGCCCGGTTCTGCGACAGTTGGTGTGGGGGACTCGTGGACCCACACCCCAGGAAAGGGGAAGGGGGAAAAGGAAAAGGGAAAAGGGAGATGGGCCTAGAAACAAAACAGCATCAATGATCTGAGGAGGAAAGGTAATTTACTAAATAAGATATCAAAAAGCAAAATAACATGATATAATACAATACAATTGGAATTGAGGCTAATGAATCAAATAAAATGAGCAAGAGAGAGTGTCTGATAAACCAAAGGCCTTACACTAATGCTGAAGGCGGATGGCAGCGAGCACCCACTGCTGAGTTGATCCCAAAGGAAAGAGAGTGTCCCGTGATCGCAGAGAGTTTTTATCTTTTGCCTCTGAGTGGAAATAATGTAAAAAGGCAAAACATTGCAAAGACCTCTGGGGAATGTAGTTCTTCTTCTCTCCTGAGACAGGTATATCCAGAATTATCAATGATCCATGGAGCTGAAGTATTAACTCTTTAACTCTTAATGCACTACATGATGTTATGATGTGGAATACCAATGCCAAAAACAATAAAACCATGACATTATGGAGACCAAACAGTGGATGAGTGCTGTGAGACAGTGAGTGATTTATTTCAGCAGTGAGGACAGCGACAGTGGTTATCTCCACTGGTGCAGATTTTTACAAGACCAGCATGCAGGCACTTATTCATTACTGGCAAAAACACCTAGCTAATAGTTGTGACTGTGTTGAAAAAAGAGTGTTTAGTATCTAACAACTTGCTCTTTCAAGTAGTGTTATTTTTGTCTTTGTACTTGCTGTAGTTTCTACTGAAAGAAATAGAAGGTATTACTTTTGGACTGACTTTCATAAATATTATATTCCCTGTATGTTTGTTTTTCCTTCTTCAAGAGGAGTTTTTGCACTCTGGCTGCTTATCATGAACCTTCATGATCCAATGTTTTCAGAAACTGAAAACATGAATATATGAAAATCATGAAAAAGTGAGAAATATGTCAATCAGAGCTTGATGTTAATAGTAATAATTTGGATAATATTTTCTGTATGGATTTTCATCCTTTAGTAATGACATTTTAAGCTTTTTGACTGTTTCATAGAGGAGCTAAAGAAACTGTGCAATTATCTTGATTTCAATGTCAGGTGACACAAACTTACTGCTAATCAGAATAATTTTTCAACACAAAGACCAGTGGGAGAATATCCACTTTTTTCAGTTGAAGTCCAAATTAATAAGGAAGATTAAGTACTAGTTAGTCTCACATTTCCAGTAAACTCATGTTTTCTAAGAATTATTTTTGTATATGCATAGTTATTTCTTAATCAACATTATATTGTCCATGGTTTCTAAGAAAATCAGCACGGTATTTTCGAAGGTAGAATATTCACCTAGTTTCTAAGCTTGGGACTAATGTTTATTTGATTTGATGACACTAGGGAGTTGTCACCCTCTGCTTCCACCTTCTGAGGTTTGTCTCAATATGTGAAAAATAATGGATATGACTGCAATATGCAGATTGTAGTAAAAAAATCTCGCCTGTCTATGCTGTTTTAATTTTAATGAAAAAGGAACAGATGATATAGTATTATAGTGAGCATAAATAAACCCTCAAATATTTTACTTTATTAAAACCTGAAGCTAATAAAATATTTTTCAAAGAAGAAAAATATCTCTAACAAAAGCTCTTTTAGAACTTGAGCAGAAATTTGAGATTGCCAAAAAGTGATCTTTCTAAATTAAACAGTTTATATGCGGGATTATTTTCTAAGACAATTTTGATGTAGGTTACTTACTGATTGAATTATTGATTCATTCCTTTATTCAGCTTACAACAATATTTCATTGAGTAGTGAGAAAATGCATTTGAAGACCTGCTGTAGTCCATAACTATTTTCAGATAAGGTAGAAAGAAGTCTGAATCAAAGTTTTTAAGGCAACCTGTACAGGTATACTAGCACTGAAAACATCTAAAAATATAAAACCATTTTTGCAACAGGAGTTTAAACAAACTTCCTTCCGTTTTTCACTTCCCAGATTCTTCTATATAGACTATACTAGTATATATAGATGGCCCCTGAAAGTCTTTGCATGAAAACAGTAAGATAAAACCTTCTCTATCATATTATACAGCTACTGTGATGTTATAAATAGGACCTTAACCTCGCCAACTTCTGCATCAAAAACAGAAAAATGTTCTTTATTCTGCTTTTTCACTCATCATCTGCTGCTGCATCCTGTGGGTAAAAAACACAGCACCGAGATAGCCCTTCCCTAGTTATGCAGCAAAGACTTGAATAGGTTATCTATGAGACGATACAGTGAAACCTTCTCTTTGGGACCCCAGAACAATAACATCTCTCTTTTCTAGTTTCTTGGGCACTAGCTATGAGTCTTGGGTTATTCCTCAGGTTAACAAGTTTATCTGTCTCATTTTTATGTTTTGATTTTAATCATCCTTTGTAACCCTCTAAGGAAAAAGATGACTATGAAATGTTGTTATTTAATTCTTTGCAGTGTGAAATAGGAAATCTTTCCAGATTTTTGTGAGAGCTAAAATGTAGGACATTTGACCAGGCCTGATGAACAAAGAAACAATATCCACAACTCTGAAGGAGAGTACCTTGACTCTGCTTTCCATGTTCTTTGAATACACAATGATTTCATTCAATACAGATGAATTTGATTGTGGGTGTCAGTAGCACAGGCAATTCAGAATTGTTTTGGATTTTTGAATTTTTTCTATGACTTCATGAAACTTTATCACAGCATCAAACTTATAAGATATCATTTTATTTGGATAAAGAAAGAAGCTTAAATTTCATCCGCAAGAGGATCAACACCTACAAATATATGTGATTCTTAATAAATTTTTCAGTCAGAAATCAACATTAAATATGCATAAGAAAGAAAAAAATATAAATGTACATGGGTACAAACCCATAGATATATACAGACAAAGAGAATTCTACTATGAGAGTCGTTCATATTGCTTAAAGCTCTACCTTTGATTCTCTCTCTAGTGTATAGCACTTATGAATTGAAGGTAAAAGCAGCTTGCAAATTTTTCTGCTAGCACCAGCGCCTGAAACAGTAGCTAAGACAAGGATGTAGCAGTAGAATCTCTATTCTGTTAACATTTTCTCATCTCATTTCCATCCTTTCCTCCTAGTAAGTTAGCTGCAGAAGAGAAAAGGAATGTGAGAAAAATCAGTTTTACATTGTGAGAAGCTTGTTCAAGCCACTTAAATTGGCTCTGAGTAGCACTGCTCCAGAACCAGAATGGAGGGAGAACACAGTGATAGCAAATTCAGGGAAAAATGTGGTATTCACTTGCCACCACCTTTCCTTATCTACCTGGTCAAAAATTTGTCTTTCCCTAGGTATAACAGAAGATATACTGAATTAATAGACATCTCATTTAATTGTCTGAGACATGTTAATTAAGATCCTCTGTGATCTATTCAGGAGAAATCATGGAATATTTCCTCATCTTTTCCAGCTATTGGAAACTGACAAGCAGCATCTAGTCTAGCTTATTCCTTACCTGCTATTCCTTTCCTATTCAAGGAAGTTGAATACTTTTAAAGAAAGGAATGTCTCTGCTCACTGATCAAATAATCAGGAGCTTAATTCTCATGCCAACTTGTTCATATTTTTTTCTGAGTCAGTTGCAAATCAGACTAGGAGAAGTACAAATGTCCAACCTACAGTGCTCATTGTACCTTTGCTGTAGGTAATAGTTAAGGAAATATCCTACGATTGTGTATGACATTTGAGGAGGGAGAGGAGAGATCCATCATGCTTCTTTTGTCCTTTCCTCTGGAGAAATTTTGTTGATGAATTCAAAAACCCACATACAAATCTTCCAGTATGCTCTTGTCCATTATTTTTGTCTGCAACCATTTTCTTGTTTTCTCAAGGCCAATATTATATTTTGTTTAGTTTTTAAAAATACATAATTTATTTTAAACAGGAGTTTAAAAGAGTATTAGTCAGTCTAATGTTTTTCTCTCTCTGTAAATTTTCCCTGCTTGTTTGGCATATAATATTTTGCTGACAGATCTCTACTCCTAATTTGTTGTGATTCTTCTCTCTTTAATACTCTGTTTACAACAGTTACCATAACTCAATCTAGCCAAAGGTTGAGGCATGAAAAAATTGTTGTCCATCTCCTATTACAATAAGTACAAATCAGAGAGTAATATAACTTCAGCTCCAACATGGAAGTATTATTTCAAAGCGAATGGCAATAATGATCTCTAAATTACATGGGCCAATTTTCTTCTGACTTTTATGTTTTCCAGTAAATCAGCAGTACATTTCTGAAGGCTATAAAGTTGCACTGACCTTTAATTAAGCAGGCAACCACAGAATCAGCTTCTGCTTTTAATACCTTCAGACAGAAAAAAAGACACAGATTCCCCATGATTATAGTTTAGCTCACCTTGATATCCGCAGGAAGGCAAGGCAGTAGTCCAGACATAGGTTCTGAGGCAATTCAGTGTGCTAACCACAGTACCCACTTCCTCAGTCCCTTGGACAATAAACAGCTGCTGTCTCTTCAGTACACAAAAGAAGCAAGGGCTGAGAGCTTCCAGTGGTCAGGAAGAGGCATGGTGCCTTCCTCTCTTCTCTGGGGAAGCTTTCAGTTATAAGGAAGCATGTAGTATCATTGAGTTTGTGTAGACACTCTGTGTACTACAGGTGGTACAGTTTTTGCATTTAAAATCTCCTCTTTATCCTCTTCCCCAACAAAATAAATACACATAGCAGTTATAAAGTTATAACCGAGTACTGAATTTAATAAACGTTCCTATAGCCATCAAGAACTTTAGACTTTCAGTTTTGAGCCTCTGATAGTATACTTTTAAACCTCGCATTTACTGTCACTTTCGCTGGTTGCTTTTCCTCATTTAAACTTTATTTTTTAGGCATTATTCAAGTTATTCCAGCATTAATGTGATTTTGTGGTTATAATTTTCACTGTGATTGTAATTTTCTAAGATTTATTAATATACTGATTATGTGAATTGCATTGTTTAAAGGTTTCGGCCAGTGCTGAAGCTTTGGGTATGATTTTGCGCATGGGATGGGAATAGAAAAAATTGCATACAAAATGCACAGAAAATGTAACTTCCCAACTAGAGGGCTGGCTTTTGGTAAAACAGTGTTTGTCCATAGGACTTTGTCACTGAGCACTTCAAAAGCTTCTGATGACACTGGATGCTTAGTTTTCTTGCAGAACCAGGCAAAATTAAAATTCCTAGTTCAGAGGAAATTTCATTCATTCATTCAATCAGTCAGTCAGTCAGTCAGTCATTCCAAGAAAAAAAGAAAAAAAAATAGATTACAATCATGAGAATGCTATGGTTCTAGTTTCCCTCTTACATCTGAATTCCTTTCACAGAAATTACCCAAGAGGTAATTTGATCATTGTTTTTCCTTGTTAGCTCACTGTTTTGGTTTTAGCAGCTCTCTATTTTGAATCACTAAACATTTGCATTGTTATCAACACAGTCTGTGCTATGACTGGACAATGTCCAGATGAAATTAAAATAGACCTTAGTATGATCAGTGGTTAACATATATATTGACATCAATAAAGGCTAAAAGACGATGAAGGTTGTCTCTGTGACAGAAAAAAATACAAGACAGAAGGTGCAATATGTATTTGGGTCAGTGATTGCATCAATGAATGCATGATGAACTTTCAAAAGAAGCAGAAGGTAGTTTAGGTTAGGCTCAAAAGAGGTAAGGAACAAAAAGAGGTCTATTTTTTTTGACCTTGTGACAGGGTGACAAAAAACCCCAGTGATGTACTAGGAAATTCCTCAGGAGATCTGTTTTGACTTGAAAGAAAGACCTTTCAAAATGAAATGGTTTTAAAAAGAATTTAAAAGGAATTTATAACCAGAAGCCAGACTTCTTCCTGAGATTACATGTCAAAAGATATTTACAGTATGTTGTGGTCAAGATCATGGATAGTAGTAAAAAATTCAGATTGGTACTATGAAGGTATCATCTTAACTGTATATACATAGATTTATTTTTTCCTAAAACATTTTGTAATGTTAAAATTGTATTTAATCAGAGAGGACATTTCCTGTGATATGTAAAAAAATTGAAAGCAATGATAAGTTAAAAGAGCCTCAGCTTGAGTTGGCAGAAAGCAATTTGGTTATTTTTGTAGTGTTGATGTATTGCCAAGGTCACAAACAAGACTGATTTACACAGGAAATATGAGTTAGAAAGGCTATTTAAGTGAACCATAAATACTTTGCTTAGATGTGCCTAGATGGATTTACTTCTTCCATAAGCCGCACTGAAAATTATGATTTACCAGTAATCTTCTTGCACAATTCAGTGATAGAGTATTTGATAACTTTTCTTGAAAGGAAATAATTCTCCCCATACTCTGTATATTAAATTGATATGCGGAGTAGAATTCAAAATCAAGAGAGACATCCTGGAAATCCAAAAGGAACTCATCTGTTAAAGAACTCCTAGCATCACAAACCCCTGATCTGAAATGGTTAAGGAAACCTTTTACATGCCTTTGTGTTAATGAGAATGTCTGCCAAGACTTGGAGAAACAAGGGTGTATCACTTACATACTGGAAAAGAAAAATAACCTACCAGAGCCAGTAAGCCTTTCTACCAACAGCACTCTTCCAAGAGCCTTTTCTCAGGATTATCTCTTCTCTATTGGAAAGGGTATTTCACTACAGTCTAGCAAAATTCTGCCGTTAAATTGGCCTGACAGTTTGTGCTTTTTCCTAGGATTCAGTCAGAATGTACATTCAAGGCAGAAAATGATCAGCATTTGTTTCAGAAACTTTGGTATGAAAAGATTTCCAGAGCGGAAGCAATTTGCTTGAAGATGTAACTTGGGTCCCACAGCTATGCAGATTGAAATCAGTGGCGGCTGGGTTACACAGCTGATCTCAGCGGGGAAACAAAGCTCAAACTCACAGCTTGAATGGTTACCTCTGCTTCAAGTGTGATACACTCGTTTTTCAAAGCATCTCCCAAGCCTGGGGCAGGGGCTGTGTTCCTGTGAAGAGGCTGCAGAGTCAGTCTAGCTCAGAAAAAAAACCATGATCACCTGACAACAGCAACCTTTTGTCTCCCCAGGCTTTCCAAAATGCCCTAGGAAGAGAAATTTTCCCACAGGTGACAAAAAAGAGAAAGGTACAGCTCTTTATCAAAGTATTTAAAAGATATTCAGTCCCATGGACGTCAGAAATAAGGTAAGTGATGAATTACAGGCTCATGCTAGGAGGGGAGGAGAGAAACCAGGCAAATGAACAAGGCAGAAATTATGATCTCTCTGTGGCAAGTAATTTTCACATGAATAATGCAAAAATAAACATATTGAGGTGGAGGAAGATTTGTAATAAATTGAAAATTTATGGTAAACAAAAAACAAACCCTTTCAAACAAACAAGCTAACTAATCCACACATTGCTCATAGGCTCAGTTACTTTCAACCCCAGAACTCTGTGTTAGTCTTTTCTTTATAGAAGTGCTACCTGGCTTTAGCTTCAAGTAATTTTTAACCTGCTTGGCACACCTGCAGTGGTATCCAGAGCTTCACTTGAAATTACACAAACAGCATCAGAGAGAACTCAGTAGGAAGTCCACCTAGACTGTCTAAAATGGAAACAATATTAAGGAGTAGAAAGCACACAAAAGTCTTAAACTCATTATGGATACAAGAAACTATTACTGTGAGATCATTGTAACACACCTAACAATCAGTAATCAAATGGGGAGTTTTAAATTCATATTCCTGGCTTGCAGGACTTTATCATGCCATATAAGCCACTAATAATATAGTTGTTCAGTGACTAATCGCTACCCACAGCCACTATTCTGCCTATTTTCTCATTTGATGTATCTTAAATCTTTTGCCATATGGACACTAAAACTCTCCTTAATCTCAATCTCCTCGAGCTCAGGAAATTTTTGTTGTTGGCTCCAAAAGAGCTGCATTTCCCAAGCTGCTCCTCTTTCCTTTCTTTTTTTTTTTTTTTTCAGGAACACAAGTCAAACATAACAAAGCCTGTGAAGTGCAAATAATTTTACAGTATAGCAATTCTAATGAGAACTCATGCTTTATACTATTTATACCAGCTTTCCTTTCTAGCTAAGAGTATCATATATGCTGACTAACAGAGCTTTTAGCTCTAGTGAGACAGTAGCCAAATGAACACAAAGAACTGTAAAATGTGTGCTAGAAGAAGGAAAACAAATCAGATAATAAGAGTATTTTGCATCAAGTCATGTTATTCTAAAATTTTACTACAAGAGAAAGCTTCCTGAAAAAATGTCTGTGATATATTATTGTGTTAGGAAGTACTCTTCCTCAGAAGAAAATAGTTTTGTTTTTTTGGAGGGAAAACTGGAAAAAAACAAGGGCAATGATAGTAAATTATCAGAATTAATCTTCCAGGTTTTTTCTTTCCCATAGCTCCTCTCTGAATGACATTTCCATTTCTTCAGTACCCAGGATCCCATTCTCGTGTATTCTTGTACTGTCACTGCTCTTTTCCTCACAGACATAACACTTCAATCAATAGACAGTGTTTTCATCCCTGAAAATCACTTATATATAAAACAAAAAACTGCAATGCCAGTGTGATGGACAGTACTGGGTAGTCAGTGAGTAACAACGGACTCAGAGTTGATCATGACCCAACACAAAATGAGAAAAGAAAATACAACACTTTTATACCAAAAGAGAAAAAAATTAGGTCAGTGCTCTACTTGAGAATTGTGATTATTTTTACAAAAAAACCAAACACCTAATATAAACATGAAGGCAATTTCCTCTATATAGAAGTGCTTTTCTGTTTCCTAGTGATTCATAAAATTATTCCAAAGTCGTAAGTTCTGGGGAAGGTAGGAGGAGAGAAGTAATTTTAATTCTGATGTAAGTAAATACAAAAAGGGAAAAATAAACAAACCCTCATTTTCATGATGAATGTTAGACTACCAGAACATGAGTAGGACTAAAAAAAATCAAAAACTGAAACAATCATTTGAAAGCCAATAATTAGCACTTATGCATCAACCACTGAATCATTACTGATACTGTGACAATATGTCTGCTTGTCATTGTTTTTAGTTAATGGAAATGAGTATTCTGCTCTTAGTAATGGCCCTTTCTGAGACAATTCTATTCAATTTTATAAACTGCAGATATTTCTCAGAGCTCTCCCTTTGTAATCCTGTAGGAGCATAGTAAAGGGCACTGAAAGGAAATATCCATGGCTGTTAAAATACCTTCCTCAAGTAGATTAAAAAAAAAAAAAAAAAAAAGGATGTATTTACTGGAACTGCAGACATCTGGTTTAGTGTCAGAGTCAAATCATTTCGAGAAGCTTTTCTTAACCTAGGCTTGAGCAAACTGTATAGCAACATGCAATAGTAACACACTCCTGCTATAACAAATAGCTCTTTATTTAAAGTTACTTCTTTAATATGAATAAGATTTTAAAGCCTGTCAAAGATGGCATGCAAAGATAAAAATAAAGAAGCGTCAGGAACAAAAATGTTCTTTTTCTCTTCCTCTGAATTAATTTGCATGTCAATCAATCTGTCAATGCATATGCAATATAGAAAGCATGACTTACTTTACTAAAAGTGTAGGAAAAAGGACCAAGAACCGAAGAAGGGGAAAAAAGACAGCTGTGATGAGCAAGGATTTAACCCAATCTATAGTATGTATTCAACTATAACAATACATCCAAAGATGTTGAAGGAATGATGACAGAAATGTCAATTACAGCTGAGCAGAGAGTAAACAGATCTACAAAATCTGCTGAGCTGAACCAGCACCAGGTGGTTGGTAGGGCTTCTTTTCTAATTCAACCCACCAGTTAGAGCACAAGGCCTGCTCAGAAGCAAGGTCTGTCGGCAGCCTGTCGATCTTCCTGGACCACCAGTGTGGTAGGATCAAATCTCAGAAGAGACAAGGCTAAAATAAATAAAGAGCTGATGGAAAGCTGTAGACATAAAAGGTGTTGGCTGAGATGTAAATTGGATTATTGATTGGTGTAGATCAAATTCATTTGAAGCCTCGGAACGGATGAGTTGGGGCCCTCATTTGAGGTCTCGTTTTTCTAGCTGAAGATGGGGTAGGGATTAAACATGCTTAGAAGTTTTGTCAGTTTGTTTAGAGGTGTCCTTTAAGTAAACTTTTCATTTTAACTTTTCATTAAACTTTTCAACTTCTCTTCATTAAAAAATCATTTTGTTTTTCAGCATTCAATATGAAAAGCACTGGGAGGTAAATTAGATCTGTGTAAAAATACCATAAATAAAGCTAAAGCTGCCTTTCAATCAAATCTTGCAAATTTCTCTATTCAGAATCTGTAGCAAAACTGACTTCAGTCTTTGCATGAAGGAAAGGTTCCTAGGGTGCAGGATCAGCTTCCCTTCAGTTGCTGTTTAGTTCACCTCATGTGTGGCCAGAAGAATGTATCCAGAAACAGTATGCAGTATGCAATCTGGGACAGAAGTCAGATTTAGCACTCTTCTGGAAGAAAATAGCAGCGAGGAAAAAAATAGAGCAACAAAAACCCTTAAAATTACTTTTCTCTCAAGAATGAGGGGTTGCAACTTAATACACCGATAGAAGATCTGTTGAATAATTAACTCTTATTTCTTAAGTGCATTCATGTACTAAGAACTGTATTCCAACTAGTTTTTTTAAGGTTCCAGTCCAGGCAACCAGCATTGCCAGCACCCTGAGCTGGCATTTTAAGTTATAAGAAACCCTGTGAAAAGTGAAAGTTGAGTATTTTTTCTCTCAAGCATTAAGGCTGACAAGCACTTATTCCACAGGCCAGCAAAGGACTTTTATTATCAGTTAAAATCTGTCTAAAGGAATAATATTTCTTTAGGTGTCCATCTTAGTTCACTTTTTCACAATAATCAACCTTCTTATGTGAAATGTGGTTTCATTTTTCTGCCTTGATTGAGCCATCTCAACCCCCTATTTTCAACTTGCAAAAGCCTTACCTATTCTGCCACTCCAGACTTTGTAGAAAAGACAGTCTCCTGATGTTGTTTTTGCAAGATGGATAAAGAGTCTCTTTGGGCCATAAAATCTACCAGAAAGAAATTCAGCAGGAAACTGAAGAATCCTGATTTTCATTCTCTGTTCCAGCGCCATTTGATGATTTTATACTATGTAACCTATGAATAAAATACAAATACTCTTACTGAATCTTGTGGGAACTGGAAGAGTCTACCATACCAGATGAATTCATGCGTATTTGCTTTTGAATTCTTTCTCCTTGTGTGCTAATTCTGTCAGCCTCAGCAACAATTCAAATTTACTACATGACAGTCAGAGTAGAATACTGAATGCAATACTTGAAAGTTCTTTTCCTTACCATTAAAGTTACTGCTTTAATTGCTCTGTTATTCTATTACAAAGGTAATGAAATATTGTCCCTTTTTTCAACATGAGAGGCTTTTTTTGCTGTTCTTCTCCATGAGCAAAGAGATGTTTAAACTGCCTGTTTTCATGGGATTTAGTCAATAGTATCTCAGCATGGAGCTACTCAGTCTTGAGCAAACTCAGACCTCTGTGCCAGGCAGATGTGGGCTTTACAATGTCTAAAATCGAGGCAACCAGGCATTTTACATGCTTTGGGGTCAGAAAGAAGAGATTGTTGAGGATCCCAACTTTAGCCTTCAGCATCTCAAAAGTGAGTAAGGCAGTGTTGTAGAAACAGCACAGCAAACCTACAGATGCAACTCTCTGGAACTGACAATAGTTTTGTTTTAAAAGAAAACTGTTTTTACTCACAGTCTCTCACAGTCAGTCAGTGGGCATAAGTTCAACTGATCCTGGCAGCTAAGCTTCAGAGGAGAGAAGCTGGCTAACATATTTTTACATGCCTCCTGAGGTTGATAATAATTTCTAGCTTTGAATATCTTTCATACTCTCTCAGAGCTGACAGTGATTAGGAAGGTTCATCTCCGTAGTACATCCTACTTCTATGAGTCATTGTCATCTGCTGTTTTATTTCTTATCTGGGTGTCATAAAGCTTCAGTCATGTTTTCTTCTTCTTATCACTGCCTCCTGATGGATAGAGTCTTTCAAACAGGCTATCGTCCTGCTAATCCCAGAGGTACTGAAAAGCTGCATGGAAATCTGCCAGGTCTCAATAACCTACTGACAAAGTTATTTTCAATTCCCATAACCTTTCTTCCAGTGTTTTTTTCTGATGTTTCCACAGTCATTCAAATGGTCCCATCCACACCTGCATTTGCAGTAAGAACCTCTTCACTGTAAAGTCAGAAATGATGACAGAGATCCTTTCTGTGGGTTTCCCTTTTAGAGTGAAGAACATACAAGATTTTTATGGAATCAGAAAAGGTGAAGAATTAGCATATTGCATTCCTTTTGTGCCTCCTTTATTAGACAATTCTTAATTTTAGAAAATTGAGTAATTCAGTCACCATAATATACTCAAATGGGGGTGAAATTACAAGATGTAAGGAGGGGGAGTTTCCTGCCAGTAAGATTTAAAAATAAATTCAAATCTGTGGGTTAATCAATTTTCTCATATTAGTGTTCCATGACAGAGGCAAATCCTAATCTCTCAATTCTCTCAGTATCTACGTGATAATAGACATTAGGACTCACAAAAATTCTGCTGCAATGGTTGTACAAACATAGCCTGAGAGACTGGACTGCTGCTCTGTGTGGCAGGAGCTGCAATGCTCCAGGCAGAATTTCTGAAATTGAAAATTAATGAAGAAAACGCTGGGAGTGCATAATACATTGAATTTATTTATTGAGTATTTCTCTTTCAGCCTTCAAATGTTCAGCATGCTGCTACATCTTTTCATTTACTTATTTATTTTTAAAGCTCTCTCACATTCCACTTAAAAATTATAAATTTGTTTTCAATCTTTCCAGCTACGACTTATCTTTTTTTCTGGATATTATTTTTTCTCTGTGAAATACTGTTTTGCTGAAATGAAGTGTTCAGATAAATGTGCTTAATATTTATAAAAATTAAACATTTTGATCATGATGAAATTGCTTTTTTATTTTTAGAAAGTAGCATGTTGACTCATAATATCAACTTTTATGAATCTGTGCAAAACTTACAAAATTCACAATTTTTTAAAAAGGTGTAAGGAATTTAACAGTGAGATTTTTTGTTGTTGTTTTTTTGTTTGTTTGTTTGTTTTTGCTTTGTTTTGTTTTTAAAGTTACTATCACATTTTTGTTTTCAGGATATTTCCAATAAAAGAGAAAATCTGATCTCAGATCAACTTATTCACTGTTGCGTTACCAATTTTGATCTGAACCGATAAGCAAGTATTTTAAGTTGGGCTTTGTAAACTTATGTGTTAAGCCAAGACACAAAGATGTGGTCTTCTGGTGTCTTGTTAAGAAGCTTATGTTCAAAATTTGGATTCCTGTGAAACCAGTAAAGCAAAAGCCACTCGGGTAAGTAATTGTTGCAGTGAATTTGTTTGTTTCCAAAAAGACAAAGGAATTAACTGTGTGAATTTGTTCAGGTCTGCCAGTGCAACATTGTGACCTTTGTTATGAATTTGAATGGACACATCAAAAATTAAGAAATACAATTACTGTTGTAACAATGGGTCTAATGTGTGCCATGTACTTACGTATTTTAATTGTAGAACAGAATGTTCTGTTCAAGTATTTTCTCAGTAGCATAATCTCAACATAAAACATAAATTAATCAAAGCATTTTGTGCATTGTGTGTCTCTACTTTGTCTGCTTTAATGGACAAAACTTTAAAGCTATGGAAGTTTCTGGTAATTTCAAACATATCAAAATTTGCTCACTATAAAGACAATTTTTACTTGCACAGCCCCATTCACACTCCACAGAACAAGAGCATTTCTTGTTATCCCTTGATAGTGCTTCAAAAAGACAAACATGTGAATCTACAAAGTAAAAAACAGTTTCTAATGACCATTCCACTTGAAGACTCATTTACTGAATTGTATAAAGTTACTTCATGCACAAGTTAAGCTGTCATAATTGAATAACATGAACTTTGACATCTATGAATATAGAAACCGCTTATATTTATCAGTATTAGTTACATTAATACAAACCTTGCAAGGAAGCAAAATATGTACATACATATTGCTGAAAGATTTACAAAACATAGGTTTTTTTAATAAACTAGGCCAGATATTTAATGAGTTAAATCTAGTCCCAAATGTATACATAAGTAGGTAAAAGTAAAACATGTTGAAGTAGGACTACTCAGTAGTCAGTCAGGTTGGAGAACTTCCTGTTTTGGGATTACAGAAGAAACTCAGAGAGAAAAAACTGTATGTACCATCTGTCAATTCATCTATTTATCTATTTTATTAAAGGGATATATATATATAAAGTCCATTTGAAATGCATGATATTTTGATCAAGAATAAAACATTGCAGTACTATATGCTATGCTTGTACTATTCTGCCTGAAGATGAAAATGGTTACAGGAGCTTGTAGAGAAAACATGAGTTTGTTACTGATCTTGAAAGAAAACTTCAGTGAGTCTCTGGCAAAAGCCCAAGTCAGTCAGCCTAGATTTCTAAGATTTCTAATTTTACTTTTCCTTGAACAGGTATTTGTCTCCTGCATAAAACACCTGGAAATCTGTCATTTTCCTCCCACTAATCATTTTAATGCAGTGACTTTATTTGAATAACTGAGAAGTTATTGAAATTGTGCTTCCATTTTCTTGCAGATTTAAAATTCCCTCCAAAATGATAACTTTTTAAAGTCACATATTACTTCTAAGAGACTTCCAGGTAAGCAGACAGTAGCAGTGATCACTGACACACTGTACAAAGCATTACATTAAATAAAAATGGAAGACTAGATACTACATCTCAGAACATCACGTATCACTGCAGATGATTTTAGTACAACAAAATAGAAACACATTCACAATATCGAGAAATGAGAACAGTCAACTGGTACTCTGGACAAACCATAGGCTGAGGGAAAACAAGAGCAAGGGATGGAGTCGTACAAAATAAATATGAACAGAAGCTTTCATGCAGAGAGGAAAAAGACTCATTTCTGAAGGTCTCTGAAATATCCATGCACACCTATATTTCTCTGCTTTGGTACATAGGAGATGTTGGTTTTCATTACCAGAAATCAACCTTTAAAACTAAGTATATCATCTTTTTTTTTTTTTTTTTTAAATGGGAAAATGTTTCTTTATGTAATCAAGTTCTAGTCTTATCTTCAAACAACTTACATTTATATTTAGATAAAGGATAAAAATAAAAAAATCAAATATAGAATACTCGGCTTACTACTATTTTGGACAAACAAAGTTTGCAAAGCCAGATATGCAACTCAGTAAGGTACCTTAGTACCATACTTAAGATGTAACAGTATAACACTTGTCAAGATCTCTCTGCAAGACCTCTCTGTCCTTAAGCAAATCAGCAGCTCTTTCCAGTTTAGTGTTGTCTAAAAAATTACTTACCATATCTTCAAGTCTCATATCCAAGTAATTGACAAAAAAATTGCATGGAAGCAGCTCTAAAACAGAGCCCTGTGGAATCTTGCTAGGAACTGACTGCCAGACACATATAACTCTGTTTACTACAGTCCTTTGAGCTTAGTGTGCCCAACAATTATTCCCTCTCTTATCCTGTGATGTTTCATTTAACATGTTAGGAATTTTACCTTTATTTTTCTTTTATTTTTTCAGAGAATGGAAGCTTTCATAATATAATCCATTCACTGAAAAATAGAAATGTTTCTGAGTAGAATTTCAAAGGTATAATCTCTGATTTTTTTCCTAATATTTCAGTAAAGTATTTGCTTTGTCTTCGGGTGAGATAGTAGTCAAAATATGTTTTGTTTCTGGCATCATAGAAACAACAGCCTTTTAATAAAAACATTCGAAGTAGCTTGATAATTGAAACGTGACCTGAAAAGATGCTTCTCAACCAAAGTCAGTGTAGCAGAGAAGGCAGAGATAGGACTGTCTACACATTTCTTCAGGTTATGTGAAAGAAAAAAAAAAGAATCTCATGTTGTATACTGCATGATTCATTAAGTGTGTCTTCAGAATACCTTTGAAAGGAAGGAGATGAGGGAAACTTTGTTTTAATGATTAGAGAATGTTAACATTAAAAATGTATCATGATGCACAATCAGGTGTGTAGTTAGCACTTGGAAAACTTCAGCTATAGCTCAGCTTTGGACGCACGTACACAAATCCTGAAACCAAGACCAGGTTGATCAAATTGGATAATTGGATATAGCCCATAATACTACTTGCTGTTGTCTAAAAAAAACAAAAAAGAAAAAGCCAGAAATATTAAAATGTCTTCTGGTTTTGAGAAGAATTTCACCTATGAAAAGCTGCACGGCCGCCTGGTCAGAGGGCAGACTAGCAGTGTACTTCAGACTTGCACTATTTGTAGACAAGAGTCAAAACCACACATCCAGTTGTTGAGAAATCCTCTACTTCGCATATTGGCTCTAGCGGCATAAAGAAGTGATGGCTTTTTGTTGTGGCTTAACCCAGCATGCAGCTAGACATCACTCAGTCTTTCATTTCTTCCCTTCCCTCCCACTGGAATGGATGAGAGAATTGAAAAAAAAAAAAAAGAATATTTAGGTTGAGATAAAAAAAATATTTACTAAGACAGAAAAGGAAGAGAACAGTAATGATAATAATTCTATCTATCTATCTACTTACAAAACAAGTGATGCACAAAGTAATTGTTCACCAGCCACAGACAGATGTCTAGTCAGTCACTGAGCAGTGGTTGCCACCCCAAACAACTCCCCCTCAGTTTCATAGCTTTTTCACATGATTTCATAGGGTATGGAAAGCCCCTTTGGTCAGTTTAGTCAGCTGCCCTGGTTCTGTCCCCTCCCAGCTCCTAGTGCTCCCTCAGCCCCCTCACTGGCAGGATAATGTGAGGAACTGAGAAGATGAAATGTCCTTGGTGCTGTACAACACTGCTCAGCAACAACTAAAACATCAGTGTGTTATCACACTGTTTTTTCTCATAAAGCCAAAACATAGCATTATATCAGACACTATGAGGAAAATAATTATATTCCAGCTGAAACCAGGACAGAGAAATTTGAATCAAAAGAAAGTCAATTTTCCATATAAATTGCAAGTGTAGCAGTTGATCTGGATTCTGGAATATTCTATTCTGCTATGATTTTACAAAAGTATTTTTAATCCTGAGTGTTTTCTGGATTCACGTATTGTTCTTCAAAGATCATATGTTCAAGCATACTGACCCAGGCTACATTTTTAAGATTCTTAAGAATAAATCTACTTATCTGCATTCCCTACTGGTCTGTACTGAAGAGCATCATTATATTGCTGATTTATGTGCATTTTTTTTTAATGTGAGCTTTGAAAAAATAATTATAATTCTAAGGTACAACAGTCTGGAATCTCTTGAAGACCTTGCTTAGATTGTTTTAGCAGAGGAAGAACCATAGGCTGCTGAAGGGTTTGTTCCAGCAAAGACATTGAGATGCAATGAATGAAGGTTGGAGTTTAGTTGTTGAAGAGAAATTGTTGGAACAAGAAAAACGATGACATGGCATCAGAGCTGAAGCAGCTGCAGATGGGATAATCCAAGAAGACAATACATATGCTGAGACAGGAGCAATCGTCAATAGGGACAGATTGTCTGGTTATTTGGATGACAACTCCATAGCATGTGTTTGCTTGTGTACTGTGTTAGTGGAGACAGTCACTTGACAGGCAGCTTGTTTGGGAAGTTCAGTGTCACCTGTCTTAAATCCTTTGTTAGGATAAAGGGATGAGATGCTGCAAGTAATTTGAACTAAGAAAAACACAATAAAAATAAAAACATCAAAAAGAAACAAAACATTGCCAAACTAACCACATTTTCATATTTATTTTGACATTTATATTGTCAAACACTAGTGTTATTAGAACTAACCAAGACAACTGGCTATGACCCGTCTCACCTCACAGCAGTTTTTTCAGAAATAGACACATTTTTCAGATTCCCTGGAGGAGGGGAAGGGGCGGGAGAAGCCGATGACTTACAAACATCTTTTAGAAATCAGCAGGAAAAAAAAAAAGGAGAAGAGACCAACAAGGGGAAACTTACAGGTACTTAGCAGTAACTGTAATGGATTATTTTCTAAGTCCGAAAAAAAGCTACATATATCTAAGTCAGAAAAAATTCAGTTTAGCACCAGAATTACCTTTACCACTCTCTATGGTCTTTGTCTGATCCCCTGCCTACTCTCTCTAAATTTATTTTTCCTGAAGTTCACGTTTACAGTCTTGAAGTTTTTTTCTTGTTTTCTTTCTAAAATTTATTTGTTTGAATTCTTGGTCTTTATTGTTTGCTTCGTATATTACCTCATGTACGCTTAATTTTCATCACAAATATGCCCTGTGCCTTTTCAAAATAATTTTGTTGCTTTATGCTTCTGAAGTGCAGGATATGTCTTAATCTTTCTCTGTCATGAATGTGTTTGTTGACCCTTTATACCTGCACAGGAGTCAGTGACGTAGTTTTCAAAACAATCTGAAGAGATGGATATTTGCCTTTCCTGGCTTTAACATTTTCTAGTTTTGGTTCTTTGTCTGTAGAAATGGTGTATAATAATTTCACTCACCTCATCTTAGAAATCTTAAAATTGTGTATCTGAAGGCTAAAATTCTGGACACAGAAAAAATTATAAATATCAATAGTTAAACCTTAAATTAAAACATAAACAGTACAAAGACAGAGGAGATTATAACAGTTCTCATTTTTGCATTTGTAGGAAAATCAGTCACAATTCCAGACAAGGAGTGAATGACAAAAAAGGTGCGGAGCAATCTCAGGAGATAAGAACAAAGAAAGCAATAGAAAGGAAAATAAAGCCAGAAAGGGGCAGTTGGCCACAAGCTTCATCCTGACTACACACAAAGACTAACTGCTATGATCTTCTTGGAATCTCTGAGGGGACTGATATTAGGATGATAGAAAATGTTTTTTAATGTTGATTTGTAGTCTTAGATTAAAAATATGTATTATATATAATATATATAATTGCTCAAAAACATATAAAAGAGGAATTTCACCTAAATTTTCCTGAAAGGACAAGGTCTGTTTTATTAATTGAAATGGATTATAAAATATATAGAACATCAGTCCAAAGCATCTTTTTTAAAGAACTTTTCCACAGATGACAATCAGGAAATACAATAGTAGCTGGGTGAAAACCTTTGCTACTGCATTCAACAACAGGAAAAAAATCAGTAAACTGTAGCACCACTAGCTTGGCACTACTGCAGTTATTCAAAGTTACATATTTTGTTTTTCTGTTACAACCTGTTTCCCTGTAATTAGTCAAAGAGCAAACAAATATCTGTGTATTATATGTCACTCATTGAATTTGTTATTATGAATATCTCATCATTAAAGTGAATACATAGTAATGAAAACACTAACTGTCACTGAGGGATTTGAAATACAGTTTGTAAAAAGTATTCCATCCTACTGGTTAGGGTCAAACTTGAACTACAGAGACTATGGAACATGTAAACTAGTTAGAAAGTGAGAAGTTAAAAAGGAAACACCAAAAAGATATATAAATGGATAATTAAAACAGAAAGACATTTATGATTTAATTTGTATAGATGCTTACAGCTACATTGAAGCATTCTTTTATGATAGAATGAAGAACTGATATTGGAATGACTATTCACTGGCAATAAATAGCAGTAATTTAAAGTATAAAACTAATTTGTCAGTATGTAGGCATAATTCTAAATATTACTGTATCCATTCTATTTTATAGAACCTCTAAAAACCTTGCATACCATCATAGCTGAGATGCTAAAAAAAAGACCCAGCATTTCTACTTGGCTTACTAGCCTAGGAGCCTAACAGCTATTGCAGGGAAAATAACATTTAATATTGCAATTAAAAAAAATCACTCCCCTGCACAATGAACACAATATTCACAGTCACTTTACACAACTACTAGGATGAATTACAAGTAAACGAAGGAAATTTCTGATTTGAAACAAACATTTGTCCCCAACTGGGAAGAATTTAAGAAGCAGAACAGTAGAGAAGTTGCAAAACAGTTAATATATCCAGAAAGTACAGACAGTTCAAAAGACGGTCAGACTATTATAGGAGATTTCTTTTTTTCCCCCATGGAACAATAGATATGAATAGCACTTCTTCGAATACAAAGGAGAATGTAGTACTCACTATACAGTGTTATTACTTTAGAGTTCAGATACTTTTTTTCATAGGAATAATTTCATTGGGTACAATCATTCATTCATGAAAAGTACTTGACTTGGTGGTGGTGGTTTCCCTTGGCTTTGGAAGAATGTTTTACCAGAGCTCAGCATCAGAATTGCTCATCATATTGGGAAGTATACAGTCTGCATGAGAAAGAGCTTGAAGTTCAACTTCCAAATGATTCTACTGCATTTTGAAACAGTCTGAGGAAGAGGAGCACCAGACAGCAGGAAGTTGCCTGTACCCTTCAGAAATACTTCTCAAATGACTTAAATCCTAAGTCCTCAGATAGTTGACTTGTATAAGTAGAGGGAAGGATTACATCTCAGTGACATATTTAACAAAAAAGTTTTAGATCCCATTTCACAGCAGTAACTGCAGCATTACCACTTTCCTAATATCTATCAAGTATCTGGGATGTGACTAGTTAATTAAGAGGAAAAATTATTCACTTCGAAATTTACAGATGAAACTTTTAAATGTTTAAATATTCCAAGATTTGGCTCATTTATCACATTAAACATTTTTTGCTTTTTTTTTCTTTTAACCCAAAGTAGAATATATTTCTTAGTCCAGTAAAATTCTGCTTTGCTCAGATTATGTAATTTGTTAAGTTGCCTTTCCTACCGCAGCTAAGGCATCTTAGAATATTAGGATATGATTAGGATATTCCTAGTAGTCTTCCAGCATTTGGGAATTATGGCACTCCACCTTTTTGGGAAATGCTAACCATCATTCTTTGGACTAAAAACCATTTCTGAAATCAAATTGCAAACATAAGGTAACATCATAGTCTTCATTCTTATTCCTGTACCCACTTGTGCTCTTGCTCTTCCTAAGTCACCAGTTCACTGAAAGGTTAAGTACTCCATGAAAAGTGAAACAGCTACAGAAGGAAGAAACAAGAGCATCTCTGACCCAGGTCAGCTTAACTACACTGGGAAATGTAAATTGAATTTCAGACAGGGAAAGGTATCGAGACCAATTTCCCAAGCCCTGTGCTGGCCCTTCAAGGCGCAGCCTGATAAAACTGGTGGCACAGAGCAAGTCCAGGTTTCAGAAAGTGGAAAGGAGAAGCTGGGAAGCTTTGCCACCTTCCCAGGTGCTCTATTCTGTGCAGTACAACATACCTATACAGCTGCCCTTGAACCATGGTTGTGGAGCCTTTACTTTGAGGAAAGAAGATGTGGTATCTGGTTTCATTTTGCATTAGAAACCTTTTTTGGGGAAAAATATAGGGAAGAAAAGTATTTTCTCTCTTACTATTGTGTAAGATATCTGTAATAATCTTGCAAATTCTAGGATGGCTTGAAAATAAATAAATAAATCTCTTCAGAGCGAATTCTTAAGCATTTTAGGGGACTATTGATCCCAGAGCTGTAAATTTTTCTAGCAAATTAGTAGCTTCTAAGTCAGGTTCTGTGTCTAAGCTATATTTTATGTTTGAGTTTAAATTTAGATCACCGGACATCTACAACTGATTGTCTGCAGAGTATGGGTATCAGGTATGGGCTTTGATGAAGTTTGGAACCACAGCGGGTTGTATAGCCAAGCTCACTGTCAGCTCATTGTGCACATATCAGAGAGACTGTCTTCTTGTAGTACGGGCACTTTGACCACATGCACTGTCAGCCCCAACCTGATACCCTCTGCATACCAGTACAGGTGAGTGGAGCGGAGTGGTGAGGCCAATCCATTTCAGCTCAGAGAAGAAAAGACAGTAAAGAAAACTAATTCCCAGTACATGCCTCTATTTAGATTATAGCCAAGAGCATGGATGCCTATTTCAAAATACTTGCAAATTAACAGTTTTTCATCAAATGGTAGAATCTTTCAATTTTAGAAACATCTTGTTCCTCAAAGTAAGTAACTATAAGTTACAGGTTACAAAAGTGGATATCGTGGAGTATTGTATCTTCATAGGTTAAAATAGACACCTAATGCATGGCCACCTGAAACATTTAATTTCCCCATCCATCTCCTGCCACAGTTCCCAAAGTATTTGAACAAAGCAGATGTTAAAAGCTCACACAGAAAAAAAATATTATTTATATTCTCTAATTATTATTATTCAGCATACTTTTTATCATGTTTGGTACCAATTCATAACAAAGCTTTTCTCTTTCATTTCCATTTGGTTTTCCCTTTTCAATAAAGCAATTTGCAGTTCAGTTTCAATGGAATACATCATAATGAATGTCTATTTTGTATATGATTTTGACATTGAAGGACTGCGTTATTTTGCAGCAAATATAAAGCAGTTCACACTTTCCTGTTTTTCCTCTTAAAATCATTATATCTCTTAGTTTGGATAGAAGGTGGTCAGTGAAATTAATTGATATCTAAATGAAATTGGATGTGTTCATTTGAGGTGCACCTTTGCAGTACATGCGTTCCCTGACTAATCATCCTCTTCAATGATTTCTGTTGAAGAAAAACATAAACACAGTTTTCACAAACATTTGTTATTAGCTTTCACTCCAGTAACCTTGTACGCTGGGATGCATGCAAGGAAAAATGTCACTTGGGATGCAAAAATAATCAAAGTGACTTCAGTTAAAACTTCAGCAAGTGATTGGAGAATGCTTTTATTAGCATTTGTTCAACCAGAAAGGGAAATCTAATTTCCATACAAAAGTCTTTCAGATGAAATAACAAATGAAAGTCAAAACTAAAAAGAAGACACATACTTTTTTTAATTAAAAGAGCATTGTGTAATCAAAGCTGATTTTCTTCTTTTGGTCAAAGCATGATTCTGCAATTGTGTGATTATTATTTCAGAATTATCTTGTATGTGAGAAAAATAGCTGAATATAATTATCATTAATAGCTTTATATATGAAATGCATTGGTTTTGATAAAAAGGAAAAAGATAAATTAAATTTACTGCATTTTCACTTAGAATTATTAAATATAGCCAAAGATTTATCATTATAACAAATAAATATTTGATAGAAAGTTAGCATACCCACGACTATTCTTTCCTGAAATAAGCAAAGGGAATACCCAATTCCACAAGCCCATGTTCTACCATTTTTTTCTAAACAAAGCAGAAATCTTTCTGAATATCTTATATTGATCAAAAAGACTACACAACAAATAGAAGGGCACTTTACTCTTTTTATTTTTAAAAAATAAATGATCAAATGGTAGAATTTTGCTTTTCATTCCCACCAAGATTACATATTCTAATTACTCAACAATGAATGATGACCAGCATATATTTCAAAAGACAGTATCGTAAAATGGGTGACAGAGCTGTAGGTAAAACAAAACTGCCTTCAAAATATCAAAGCAAAGGTTATCATTATTTTACATACTACACTGTATAAACTTACATTGCAAATGTGTGTTTGCATTTTTGATTTACAGTAATAATATTCACCAATGCATGACTTATAAAAAGGAATAGCATTTATCCATTTATCCATTAGAGATCTCTTTCATTAAGCAAAACTCTTCTATCTTAAAAATATGCTTTGTGTTCTTATTTCTGGATATGTGTGCATAGGTGCATATATATTGAAAAACAAACCTAAATTTGCCTATGAGGGTGAAGGGACTGAGAAGAAAATAAGTATAACACAGAAATTTGCTGCATTTGAAGCAACTGGTTTAACTAAACAATTCTATATTTGGTTTAGCAGGCACAGGATATGTTTAATTTCTGATTGTTACAGGGAAATAATTCACACAAAAAACTTTTGCACCAAATTGTACCATGACATGGTTAATTATACTAGAAAAAAAAACACCATTCAACATCCAAGTTGAAGTGCAGGTACACAGGTATGTAACTGCTCTTGGATCCTTACACACTGACTATTTATACTTTAGTTCAGTTAGCCAGGACACTGTTTACAGGTTGCCAATTCAATTATAAATTTGTATTAAACTTCCATCTATGGATTTTAGCCCAAGTGCTTCCTAATCCCCCTTCCGCCCTTCCTGCAGGGTAGTTGAAATTTACTCACAGGCTTTCAGCACAGAAGTCCACTGGCTGGAATTCCAGATTTCCATTTCTGTTATCCAGCCCTTTGGTGCCATCTCTTACATCTTACTTTCTTTAGTATCTATAAATAGAGACACCACTTGAAAAGCAAAAAAATGAACGATGAAAAGTCCTATGCTGAGAAAGATCCTGCTGAGTACACAAGAATCGGCTTCTCCACTGCCATCAGGCTACGGAATGATGAAGACATCCTAAGTTGTGGCTCAGTGTTTAAGGCTGGCTTCAGTTTGACCCTAACATGAGTACAGATTTCCTCTATGCATATGCTGGAGGAAAAATAATCAGAGCTTCTCAGGAAATAGTATTTCAGTGTTTCGATTTCATCTCTATCACCAACACCAACATCAATTTCTTAATCCATTAAGCTAGATAAATTATTTCCAAATATACTCCAGAAATTGAACATCCTATTAAGAATATATATATCTATATATATAGAATGAAGAATTATTTGTATTTTTCCTGACAACTCATACTTTTTTCTCACCTGCTAAAAAGATTCCACCAGTTCAGAGTCTTAAACACTACTGTTTTTTTAATTAATTCTCATGTATTTGTAAGGGTTGTCAGAGGAAAATTTTGACCCTAGCTGTATTATTAAAAAATATTATTAAATTTTGAACTACCAGTTATGTTTTTTTAACTCCTAGCATGCCTTGCATCATATGAGATTTACCTATAACATTCAGACTGTCATTTTCTATGTAATCATGTTTTACTCAGACTAACAATGCCTTAAAAATGTTATGGAATAAAAGCCTGAAAAAAATGCAATTCAAAAATAACACTTATCTGGAAAGTTTTGGAAAGCAAAACAAAATACAACAAACCAAGAACTCAAAGCTTACACTCAATGTGTAGACTAATTTTTCATAAGCTATATGACAATATCTTTGAGCATCAAACATATTAATGAATTTTGAGCAATATGCAAGCCTGGCACTAAGCTTTTTCAGCCCTATCTAGTTGCTCAGAGAAGCAGATCAAGAAGTTGAGGAGTTTCATGTGCTAGAACTTGCAGGATTACATATGGACATGCACACATAGGGCATATGAGTGTACATATTTAATAAAAAAAACGTGATTCAGTGTGAGTTTCAATCATACACAGTATCAAGTCCATGAAAAAGAGACATGCATAGATACATTAAAATATGGTATATCATATGTGATTGATCTTTCAGCATATGATTGGTAGCAACATGGGTGATGTTCAAATTCTGGGTGCCACTAACAAAGAAATTACAGGTGCTCAGAAGCTGTGATTTCTCAATTAAGTAGTGATTCTAAATGAGTTACACAACGGAGTTGCTCTGAAGGAAGAAAGGAAAAGGGAAAAGGCAAAAAGGGTGAAAAGTGTACTGTTACTTCTTTTGAAAAGTCTTTTTTTTCTTCTGCAGATTTAGACTAGATATTAGGAAGAAATTCCTTACTGTGCAGATGTTGAGACAATGAAACAGGTTGCCCAGAGACGTTGTGGATGCCCCCTTCCTTGAAAGCATTTAAGGACAGGTTGGATGGGGCTTTGAGCAACCTGGTCTAGTGGGAGGTGCCCCTGTCAATAGCAATGTGGTTAGAACTAGATGATATTTAAGGTCCCTTCCAACCCAAACTGTTTCTGAACTGTTTTTAAGACCTAATTGTCAGCTGCTAAGCCAGGCAGCTGTTTCCCGCCTCCTCAATTCCTTGTGATGGAGGCCTTCTCACTGATATTGCAACATCCACTGAAATGCCCATCACCTTCTAGCTAGTTCTTTTGACCAACTGTTCCAAATTCACTTTCATGCAATATTCTGTCATAAACTTCCGCATTTATTCCTGATTTCTATACAAATAAACATCATTAAAATGTGATAATTTGTTTCTTCTCAGAGTAAATTTATTTTGCTAGCTCTGCTTTATTTCAGACCATGGCTTCTGCATTCCAAAGCTGTGATTCTTCAGTGACTAGCAAACTCAGAAATAATTGGAAAACCCAGGAAGAAATAGTTAACACCAAGCAACAATTATGATATGCCTACTGTTTATGGTGAATAAATGTTTATAACCATAAATGGAAACACACAAAAAAGATAAACAAAATATGCAAGCCTACATACTTCATGTAAGCTTCCTCGTTTCTTCTGTCCATCACCCCTTTTTCTTTCCCATCAAAGATCAGCAGAATTTATTTCCCTTTTAGGGATTCTTTCATTCTTAGGAGATGCTTATCAAGCCTAAGGTTCAGTCGCTGAAATTGTAACTGATAAAGATTCCATGAACTTCATAGTGCTCTTTGAAAAGGAACAGGATGCTCCAGGAAGAAAAGATATAGGATTAGTACTCTAAGAACTATTTTAAAGTTATAGTTAGGAATTGATTATATCTTCCTAATCTGATGCTAGATATTTTACCAGCTACAAACTTTGGACAATCATACTTGATTATGATGAAGCAGAGATTCTTATGGAAAGAATAAAATACATTGTTTTTTCTTCATTAATTCTTGCCTGTTTGCTTGTTGTGTTTTGTTTTGTTTTTCAACAGGTATTTGTGCATTCCTCAACCTGATCTGAAAAATCCAGAGTGGTATTTCCCACAACTGAATGTAAAGCAAATGAGATCTAAGACTGATATTTTGATTTTTTTTTTTATTTTATTTTGTCAAAATCAGTGAAAACTACATAAACAGTTCCATCTTTTGGGACTGCTTAGTTTGTATCATTAGCAATCCTTAAAATAATGGATTTTGGGTAGTCTATTGGCTGTGATCCAGAAGAAATAGGAATAAGAATAGAAAATAGCTCTCTATTAAAGAATGCATTAAGCCAAATGCAGCCAAGTTCCTTGATCTTTTAGACACAGGACTGAAATTATAAAAAAATAATATAGTTAATTAATACATAGTAGTTTAAATTATGCCCATCTATAAGGAAGTTGAGAACCTCACAGATCTCAGAAGAATCTTTTCTGTCCTTGCGGTTATAACGTGGTTAAAATCATAATTTTAATTCTTTTGGAATGAATAGAGAGTAAGAGCTTATATCTAAGCCCTGAAACCAGAACTTTGATATATACCAAGAACAGCGTGTGCCAGTCTTCCCCGGGAAGAAATGGTAGAGAAATCCATAGCATTTATATGCCATATTTGGAACGACAACTTAGGAACGGCATATTATTTTATTTCTAGGTGAAAATGTGGTACTCCACTGAGCTGCAACATTCAGAACTTGTATCACAGATTGCTTTGTGGCTGATTCTGTTTTCACTTTCATGAAGAGCAGTTTGGACACATGGACACACTGCACAAGGAGCTGCAAACAAGAATCACAACTTCTCTAGTGGGGTCAGTGGAAGAACCTGTGAAAAGGTGGCATTATAATGCCAATCACAAGAGCAGTGGCATTCCAAGTCACAAACATTCCTTGCTGACTACTAGAGAACAGAAGGATTGCCATTCTTTCCCTTCTTGCTTTCTTTCTGCTACTTTGACAGACAAGGTAGAAGAAAGTTGGGTTCTCATTTTTTCTCACCCCTTTGCATAAGCTCCCACACTGTTGCTCAGGTTGAGGCACTGCATAACTTTTATTTACATTACATACAAGAAACACATAGTTTGACAATTGCAAATCTAAGATGTTTCTATGAAAGCTATTGTCTTACTTGCTGTACTTAATAAAGCCTGATTTCTATTTGCTAAGCTCTGTTTCAAATCAACTTTCTTCAAGTTTCTAATCTTTTCACTGAATTTTTGTTTCTGTTTCATAGAGAACACAGGATGAGAAAGGATATTCTATGTCATTGCACTGAGCCTGTGGAAACCTCAAAGACAGACAATTTAATGCTTCAGCATAGAAAGACAGAGCAAAAGGAAATATGCAAACATGCAGAAGCATCCAGCCACTAAAGTGTATTGGTTGGATAAAATTCAGCTACACAACACTTGGATATTCAGGTAGAGATTTTCTGTGATATTAAAGAATCCTCCTCTGCTTTAATAGATATGAATTAAGGATACATCAGAAAACTGAAGGAATATTCAACCTTAGGACCCAGGAGGACATTTGAATAATTTGTCAGTTTACACACTGAACAGAAGAATGGATATTAGTTTTCCTGTGTAGCAATTTTAAATTCTTCTTATTATCTAGGCCATGCATGTATCTGTGCTATTACATACAGTAGTATATCATTGTAGCTGGACTAAAAATTTGGACTATTAAATCACTAAAACATTAATTGGACTAAAAATACATTTTTGGCTTCACATACATGGCATGATTTGAGTGCAACACATTAACTATCAACTTATAGCAGACACCTTTCAGGTATTCGAAGAGAACAATAACGTCTCCCCTCAACCTCTCTTCCCCAGACTAAATAGTCCCAGTTCCTTCAGTCACTCCTCAGAGGGCGTATTCCCCAGGCCCTTCACAAGCCTTGGTGCCCTTCTTAGGACGTGTTCCAGCACCTCAGTGTCCTTTCTATATTGAGTTGCCCAAACTGAACACAGTACTCGAGGTGAGGCCCCACCAATGCCAAGTACAGGTGGAGGATTACTTCCCTAGTCCTGCTCACCACACCATTCCTGATACAGGCCAGGATGCCATTGCCCTTCTTGGCTACCTGGGCACAGCGCTGGCTCATATTCAGCTGGCTGTCCATCAGTACACCAAGGTCCCTTTCCATCAAGCAGCTTTCCAGCCACTCCTCCTCAAATCTGTACCTCTATACTAGCCTTAGTACCACTATAGGGCATGTACAGGAACTACAGCATAAGATTTGATCATTTTATTCTACTTTACAGACCGAGTACCAAATCTGAACATACACAAAAATCCATTCAAGAAAGTTGCTTTAAATTTTAAGTCAGTGAATAGAGAGAATAAATTACTGAATGCATATAGCCACCCAGGACACAGGGAAGAGGGAGGTAAAGAAGAGAAATTATTACTAATAATAAAAGTCTCAGCATCAGATATGACAGGCAAACAGTCACATTATCTTCTCAGACTTTAGAAATGTACCAATATAATAAAGAAAATATATTAAATTCACTCAAGAATATTTTCAGATTTCAGAAAATACTGTTTTCTCTGTGGAAAAGCTGAAGGATACATTGTCTGCCTATACTATATGTACACAAACATTGTAAAAAGTGTGTGTAACTGTACAGGAAATATTTTGATCTCATTCTCCAAAGTGCCAAGTTTCATGGCACTTTGAAAATAGAAACAAAAACATCTTTCTACCTAGGCAGCATAGAGCCAATAATGGGAGGAACATCACTGAATAATTAGTTGTTGACCTCATAGTGTCTTTATTTGGACAGCTTAGTTAGTAACATTTCTTCTAGCAAATATTTTATTGAGCTTTACTTGCAAATAGAAGAGAAGTGATGACAAGCTCTTATTTGAATTCCTATAAAAAGTACTAATTAAAACAATTTACTTGAAGTCCTCACAATAGAGGCTGTGGAGCACTACAGGTGGTTTTAAAGAAAAAGCACTGGGTCCGTACTTGGCAACTCAGAGTACAGACAAAGTGCCAACAGCAGGAATACTTCATTTATGTTATATTCCTTAATGAAATTGTCTCCCTCAGCATTTCTCTCTGTCAAGCACTTGGCAGCTTAAATAGAAGACTGATAAAAGGAAACTATTATCAATAAGGTTTTTCTTTTTTTTTTTTTTCTTCTAGGGAACATTTGTATGTAAAAAATACACAAAATTATACAAAAGTTCAAGACTTGTTTTCTGTGATTGTTAGCTGAAAAGTACTGGGAGGTTAGAAATTGGAATTTCATGAAGAACTGATTGACATAGAGAAAAAAAATGAAGATTTCAAGGAAGTTAAGAACTGTAAGGGAAATGGATACTCCAAGCATTTTGTTAAAACCTGTATTAGTGCATCATTAACAGTTGTCACCGTGCTGTAAATCTATTTTCTGAAGTCTCACCATTGTGTTTTAATAAAAGCAGAGCACCTACCAATTTCATTTTATCCAGGTTGGCACTGTTGCCTGTAGTGGCACCTGGAGTATTTCCCTAGACATATTTAAATTCTAGATTTCTAATGCTATAAGTCTAATCTATGGCACAGTTTGAGTCAGTGAAACATTGTTTTAGTGTTTAAGGTCATTCCCAAAAGAAATTAGTCTAAAGAGACCCTGTAAAAAGTGAGTAAATACAGGAGAATATGTGCTAGAAGAGAATTTTGAGATCACAGTACTCAGGAATTTCATATGACACTCACTATTATCTTCTGATAGAAAGAAATGTATCACAAGTTGAATGCTTTTTGTTTGTTTGTTTGTTTGTTTGTTTGTTTATGCGTGCATTTAATACTTTTAGTAAACTAGCTGCACTCCTGGCAGACCACCTGGAAGTCAACAATTCATCAGAAAAGTTACATATAAAATTATTTTTCAAAATGACTGAAGTCAATAAAATTTTCTGCTGCTCATAAATAGCATATCAAGGGGAAGAGAATATGAAGTGGTTAAATAAACAGTTTAATGTAAAATATTTATGTAGTTCTAGTCTGCATGTGAAGCTGAAGTAATATTTTTTCAGTTTATGAGCAGTTGAAAAACAATCTGTGGTATCAAAAAAAACCTGAGTTATTTTAAGCTGTTTTGTTTCTTTTTGATAAAATGTTTATAACTATTGAAATATGACTGTGTATAGATATGCCATTTGCAAGATATGCTAGTAACAAATTGACATGACTTAAGAAAATGTGAAAATTTATCTTTAAATCTTTTTCTAGTGTTTTTAAGCAGGCGGTTTGTGTTTACTATCAAACTATTTCATGTATCTACATAGTATTGTCAAAGCCATGAGTTGACAAGCATGAGTTCCTAAAAAAACACTGTAAACATATTTACTATACTAGATGTGCAATGTCAAAAACTGTATGAACACTGGTGTTTTCCCTCTTCCTCACTAAAAGCATCTCTCTCTCCTCAGTCTTCAACTAATCCTTCAACTCTAATGGAGTTTATTTGTACTGTAATATTTCAGAAGTTTCTAAAAGTACAAAATTGTTGCTAATTGCATAATCTTTCTTATAGCTTCTTATAGCTATAAGCAAAAACAAACAAATTGATTTCACATGATAAAGTTTTTCATGACCAAAAATGTTTAATTTGGATCCAAGATTAAATCATAGAGCTGACAGTGAGCTTCCCATCCCACATATATTACAATAACTGTCTAATTTCTGAAGCAGCTAAAATAATATAGGTAACTAGCTCTGTTTAATGCTTGAGTTAGTACAGATTGTATATTTTATATAAATATATATGTGTGAACTATGGCTTTAATAGGGAAAGTTGTTCATAACCAAACATTTTCATCCTAAAGACTCGAAAAAATAAGCTATAACAGTCTTTATTTAAAAAAAATAAAAGTTCTTATAATTGAGGCAGCTATGGAAACAGACATTTTTTTAGTAACACAGAGTTTCATTTCAGATTCATTGAAACTGTGATTTCACTACCACAATAAAAGCCACTTTACTCTACAAATTAGTGGCCTAACTCATTGTTGTCCATTCCAGACCTGGGGCTTCAGAGTTTTATAAAGAAACTTTACAACTGGGCAGAACTGAACATGACATTTCTCTTCCAGGGTGATGTTAAACTGTTAACTGCACATAAAATTGTGCAGAGCTTTCACAAAGTCCTGAAGAATTAGTGTTGCCCACAGATAAATGAGCGGTGGAGATTCACAACAAAACTATTCACACAGACTAAATACGTGCAAAATTCACAAAATATTTTTACACTACTTTATTCATTTTCAAATATAAGCCCTCTTATCTACGTCATGACAAATAAGATTCTAGCCCACCGAAATTCAGAGATGAAGGCAAAAGTTGCCTACATTTACCCAGGGGTCTCCTTACAATTAATTTGATTGAGAGCAACAGAGAGGCTATTGAGTTGTTTGAAAGTAATGGCTAAGGAAATCCAAAATTATGAGTGTTATTTCTGGATAGAGAACAGGGACACATGCTACAAAAACACTGTTGAGAGCAAAATCAAGTGGGAGCAAGCATATCAGAATCCTACTACAAATCCCTTGGCAGCCTGCCATGCAACCAGCCAGTTTTGGTGGCTGCAAGGAACAAAGTTGGGAAACAAGCAAACAAACAAAAGAGTCTGGATGGGAGCCAGATTAGGCGTAAGGGGTAAACAGCAGAAAGCCATTTCACATCTGGGAATGGCAGAGGAGAAGTACTTATAGTGGAGGGAAAGACAGAATCAAAGCACAAAAATATCTTTTTTTTATAGTTTATTACACATCAGAAGGTCAGATCTGATTCTTAGATGTGGCCAAGCAGACAATGAAACTATAACATGTAGCGAGCAAACACATTCTTCTCTTACCACAAATGACAATGTTCTGAGAGATGTTCTTATGTTGAGTAACTGGTAGACTGGTAGTGGGAACTTTTTTTTTTTTCTTTTTCTTTTTTTTTTTTAACCCCAAAGCAGCTTTTGAAGTTTGCATGTCTTCCACATTTATATACTGTGCTAGCATTTTGAGAGAAAAGAGAATAATAGTGGATTTTGAAGTACAGAATCATATCACCCCAGGACTCCTAGGAAAATCTTCAAGAAGTCATTGTCCATTGCTATTTTGAGTGATTTTTCTGTCTGTTTAGGAGAAAATTCTTAAGTGTCACTTATATGGGTGAGAATGACTTCAAGTGATAATAAAACTGTTTCAACTCAAGCTGTCACTATGAGGACTTAAGTAGTTAACAATTGTTTAATGCTGAGATCCATGATCATGCAACAATGTTGCATGTTTACACCAGATCATAGGGTCATAAGTTAAAAAATGATGAGATTCAGGATCAGTTTTAACTTCTCTAAACTGCATATCAGATATTTTCCACTATCCTTTTACAATTCTAAATACATTCAACAGCAAGACTTTTAGATACAAACAAAAATAAAATAAATATGTTTTTGGAAATATAGTTGCTGAATGCTCACAACAGTGGGTTCGTAATTTTTCCTTTGTAGCAGTAATAAGTCTTGTCATTTCACTTCCTTTTCCTACACTCTCTCCATCCCTCCCCCCAAAAAACAAAACAAAACAAAACAAAACAAAAAACAAAACAGAACAGAAAAAACCCATAAACAAATACAATGCCCACTAATTAGCATTTAAGTAGTGCCAATTAAACTTGAAATTCTTGCACATAAAAAGGTGTAATTAGGAAAGGCGGCTTCCCGTTCCACCTGTTGTTTGGAGACATTTTTCTGGAGACAGGGTAAACAGAGACACTTCCAGTTCACAAATCGTCATACCTTCAAAAAGGGGCAGGAAAGACTAAAAATCTGATCCTCAACTCTTTTCCCTCTAGATAAAATGTATTTAATGTCAAAGAAGTTCAGAATGATATAAAATTGGCATAAACGAGAACAGAAAAATAGGACTTGTATGTGAAAAATAGCAGATTATTATATCATGCAGGAAATTGCATAGACTCTATAATAGTGGAATTACCCAATAATTTCTTCTCTAATATTGTGGTAATTAAAAAGAGAGAGAGAGAAAGGTTAAACTCAACAGGGCTGCATCTCTACGAAGTTGCTGAAGTAGTCACAAAGGAACACTGATTTCATTTCTCCAGTGTCCAAACCAGTGCAAGCAAGCCATATACCAAAATAAATTACTCGATCTAGGGAATTAATGATGTGGATTCATTCTTTTCCCATCAAAATGGACAAAAATAAAATAAAAAAAGATCTCAGTTGTAATTGAAACTAGAGACAAAAGTTCTGTCTGAATATCTGTTTACTGAGGCAGACAACGCAAGGTAAAACAAACCCCTTCTGATCTGAGCCACTACCACAGTAAAATGCAGATATTACCTGGATTATTCCTTGAAGAGATTATAAAGTAAAACATAGACACTGAGCACATAAAAGGTCATGACATTTTGCAGCGTGATTTAAGTGCAACATATATGCTACATTAAAAAGCAACCACTTTTTGAAAAATAAATCTTATTCACTACTTACTGACTTCCTTCATGAGTAGCCTCAACAGTTCTACATCTTTTAGGTTTTTATTTTGTTAGCATGACCTGAGAATGCTTGAAGTAATTATGGTAGCATTAAGTCCAAAATTACTGAGTTCCGCATACTGCAAAACAATTTTCTACAAATGATTTTTATTTGTATTTCTTTTAATCTCATTATTCCTCAAATGCACAGGCAAGTAGCAGCTCCACAGAATGTTGAAATATAAAAAAAATAATAAAGAAAATAAATTTAAACAAAATGAATACATTTTTGTTCTGATAGAGCACACTGCCACCATACCTGGACCCTCTGTTTTGCCTTTGTGTCTGAAAAGTAACATTAAAGGTATCACAAGAGAGTTTAGATTAGGTTTTCAAAGTTCAAATTTCTGTTTCTTCAGATAATGAAAAATGTTATGTTGTAATTTTGAGAAGTGTCTTTTGATTCTTTGTGCCATAGAGAGGTGATATTCTCTTTTAGTTTATGAAGCACTATATGGTATGGTAAGGTTGCTTTAGGAATAGCAAGGAAGGAGAGTGACAGCTAGAAGTTGGTGTGCAAATAAGGGAAGTTAAGTCATTTCGCTTACATGTTTATCAAAGTCTTTCATTTCTTCTGCATTGGTTCTTGTCGCTTGACTGACACAGCAGGACAGGGCATGTATTTTTTAGCCATTGGCATGGAAACAAAAAAAAAAAAAAAAAAAAGAAATGGTTACCTCATTAGATATGATTGTTTTAGGTTTAGTTTTAAACTTCACTGTGTGATCTTAAAAATTCACCCTTCAGGCTAAAGCTAGGGATAAGAAACTAGTGGCTGAAATGAACACCAGGTTCAAGCACCCTCCTTTCAGCAACTTTGAGAACATTAGACTATACTATCCATTTTTCTCACTTCCTTTTCAGCAGTAATTGGCACAAAATTAAGTAGTAGGAAAGACCTATGCAATTCATGACTGTCTCTGCTTTATTCAGCAAAGTCTAGAAGGGCTTGAGGCAGAAAGCAATCTAGTCTGCCTTCTGGAAGTTATTGCTTACACTGGATAGTAAAAGAGGCTCAACAAGCAGTGCTAGTTAATTGGAAGATGAAACAGTACAAAATGCTCCTCTAAATATACAAGTATTTCCCTGCATTGTGAACTCCACAGTTTGAGACCAAGTGCCCAACAGTTTTCATTCCAAATGGTTAAATAGATGACTGGAATGCTATTAGGTACAACTCAGTAACCACATGAAAGGATACCCTGCACAATAGACTGCTGTAATTTGTACCTGAGGCATCTGAGGAAAAGTGGGGTTTTCGTTTTAAAAGGTGAATTCTCTGATGTTTTTGAAGGATCACAGAACTTTCATTTAAAATACATTGTTTAAGACAGAATTAACATTCTTAACAAGGCAATTTACCTTCTTCACATCCCAGATTCAGCAAAGAATTCAGAAAAAAACATTCAGACTTTCATTCTGAGATAGACCTCTTCTTTTGTAAGTTCATCAAAAAATGTTCTTTATTTTTTTTTCTTTTCTTTTTCTCCCTGAAACTAGATTTAAGGTTTCTATGCAATATATTGCAGTGTTCCTATTCTTCAGATATTTTTAAAGGACTCGATAGGATTTGTCCAAAACTCCATTTGTCAGAGGCAACAGGCTATATTACTTGCTGGATATAAGACATTTAATTAGTTCCTTAAAAGAATTATGACCAACAGAACCTCAGCTGAAAAGAACACTTCCATTTCTCTATATAATAGGCCCTAAACTGGTGAGGAATATGGATTAATCTCTCTCATTATACCAAGAATTGTATTTTTTTTTTCCTTTGTGTTTTCATAGTCTTAATAAGTTGAACATCATGCACATGCATACAAAATACTTAAATAGATGTCTAATGGCTAATTCCTAACTGAAGTATTAAAGTTAGGATGAATATATAGGTTTGAACTTGTTCCTTTCTCTAATTCGTTCATTTGAAAGAGCTTGAATCAGATTTAAACTGCAGTACTGAAAAATCTTAATAACTTGTGGAGCTGGTCACATTTACAAAGAGTATATGAGATGAAATTCTATTTGAAATTCTATGTGAGATGAGTCTATGAAAGTGAAGATCATATTCTCAGAAAGATTTCGAGGACAAAATCAGATTATTTTAGGGACTCAAGAATAAACTAACCCAGGATGCCTGGAAGGTTGCTTGAAAAGGTAAGAAGAAATTCTACAGGCTAATTCACACATTTGCTGCTACAGGCATCCTCCAACAATCACTCATAACAAATCCTCC
Organism: Oreortyx pictus; assembly: GCA_036925125.1. NCBI lineage: Eukaryota > Metazoa > Chordata > Aves > Galliformes > Odontophoridae > Oreortyx > Oreortyx pictus. Next base: position 94,915,720 of record JAUPFR010000001.1, read on the forward strand.
AATTTGTTCTGCTGACCCACGCGAGGTGGTTTTCCAGACTCCAAGATTCACAGCCATCCCTTGCCACTTCTGTTTCCAGACTGCTTTTGAATGAACCTTGTTTGAGTATTTTCAACACTTTTTCTTGGGTGAGAGTTTAGGTTCTTGTTAGGTGCATGGTCTTTGTTATTCTCTTGAATTATTACTGTTTAGTAACTGGTCCTGGCAAACACTAATAATACAGTAAGGCCCTGTTTGTAGCTCTGTGGTTTATCCTATTAATCATCTCCTAAACTCAAGGTTTTCAAAGGTCTGTCTTGTCTTTGTTTTGTTTTTGTTTTTTTCATTCCACTGAGAACTCTCCTCTATTTGGGGTCTGCTCAACAAGGCTGTGATGTTTCAAAAAACAATCAAACAACAGCAACAACAAAAACAAAAAGTAGCATCATCTTAGAATAGACCATCCAGAATTGTGATACACTATATTTAATATGATCCATGCCAGTTCTCAGGGTCACAATTAGGAAAAGTTTATACAAAAACATTCAAGGTCTAAGAAAAGGTTCAGTGAGTACTATGGTTACAGTTGACAACATGCATTAAGTTTTGGGAATGAGAAAAGCCCTGTCAGATTTTGCATACATGCCCAAACTGAATGAATCCTAAAGATATGTGTCTTGTTTTTCAAATTTTCCACTTAAATACTCATCCTTAACAGTTTTTTAATGTTTTGTTCCTTGTTGTTCCTATAGATTGTTTCACATATTGAAGCAAAAATCATATTAAGATAATTTTTAAGATATAACCTGCCTCATGAAAGGCAAAAAAAAAAGAGTATTTTTTTTTCAATATTTGCATAGTAATTAAACAAAAGCTTTTACAAAAGGGAGCTTTTTGGCTTTTACTCCCCCTTCATATGAGGGAATAGTTACTTAATGAATTGAGATGATGGAAAATACAAACCAGTATTTATCAATGCTTGTAGTAATGTAGTATCATAAGTTTCTTCTTATATTATTTGAAGAATCTAGTAAAAGCATTGACATCAGTCTAGATTAATCTATACATCAAAAATACAAGTCAAAAAATTAGAGCAAGATCTTTCATCTACAAATTATCCATAAACAAGGGACTTCTAAAATACTTGGATTTCATTTTAAGTGTCTTTTTTAAATTATTATTTTAATTTTTAATTTTATTTATATTTTTTATCTTTCTTTCTGCTAGCAGAACTCAGATCATGTTAGAATCACATGCAATAGCTCTCCAAAAGTGAAAATACTCTATTTTCTGTTCCTTCATAATTTCTTTGCATGGAATCAGCTATGAAGACTCAGGAAACTGAACAAACTTCTGACATAAATATTAGCTATAGAGATGGACGAGGGTCACACTATCTTTTTAAAATGAAAGATAGGTTTTACAGCTAACACGTGAACTAAAATTTCAGATCAAAGAAAGAAAGCAGAGCTTTCCCCATGGAGTTTCATTTGATTTAGGAAATATTTTTTTCTCTTTCAACTAATATAATCCAAACACACTGATCTTTAAAGGCAGACTGTAACAGGCTGTCTGCTACGGTCAGAGGGCAACATCTATCACAGCACTTACAATCCTTCTTGCTCTAGAAAAAAATGTATCAGCATTTCCCAGTATTGTCTTTATGCTTTCTAATTTGTTTCACTAGTATTGGCAAGGACTTCAGAACAAGCAACATTTCTGAAACAAAATTCTATGCAAAATTTAATGTATTCTCAGCATATGTACTTGTCTCTTTACATAAGAAACAAACAAATTTGTTTCAATCATTTATTGTTACTGTTACAGAAGATATTCTTTTAAGGTTCCTGTTCAAGAATTATAACATATACAGTGAGGAACTAACAGCAAATTATAACAAACTAATGACCAGCTAAAATGATTAGCATATGAAACATTCAATTACGTTTGCCTTAATTTTCAAGAAATACAATGATGACATTTTAAAGAACAATTATATCTCTGGCACTTCTGAAATACCTGCGCTATTTCTGAAATAAATTCAAATTCAGAATAAGTTATTAACAATTAAACACATATTATTTTCTTTCATAATGTCCAAACATCGAGTTTGTCCAGTAATTGCATGTTTCCTGAGCTGCAGCGTTCTAGGTACACATATGTTTTTTATGAACATGTGTACGTCTCTAACAGTTTGAAGCAGATAAATGTAGAACTGCTGTTGAACTCAAATTATAAAGATATTAGCATTTTTTTTTATTATTTTTGAAAGCTCATGTTGCAGATACACTGCTTTACTTCCCCTGTAGAGCCCTCCTTTTATATCCTTTCTGTAGGTAGTCTTCTTGAACATAAACCTAACATCTGAGATTATATTTAAAGATATTAAATAAAGGAAGCAGGTGAATTTTTAAGTTTTCCACATACACAAGGAATTTGCCTTTAAAAAATTGCAGTGTTTGTTGTTGTTCTTGCCCATGTTTCATCCGAACTCCCCGAATTCCTAAACATATGTTAAGCTGTGTCTTTTTCGGAAAGTTAATTATACTTGTAGATTTTCTTGAAATGTAGTTACTAAATTAAATCCTCTTCAAGAAGACTTAAGTTGATACTATGTAAGGAGCCATATAACACTGATGACAGAGACAGAAGGTAGCAATAAACTTCATATTGATTTTGGTATTATATCACTTTGCAATTCTGACATTCTTCCTGAGCATCTCAGGGCACTTCTCAAAATAACAATTTGACTTCAGAATGTTCTGGTTTTGAATTAAAGAAGCATTATCATCAACTACATTTTATAGCCTATACATTTACATACTAAAGGATGCCCAGAAAGCTGTGGGGCACTCATTCACATGTGACAGGAACATTTACAGAAATCCTGGGAAGCAAAAGCCCAGTTAGGGTCTCAAGAAGTGAGTGGGGAAGCTACTTCTTTCTGATATCATGCCTTTAAGGTTTATGCACTTAGTTCCTAATAGCACAGACAAGACCAGGAAGGGACTTGCACTGCTATGGCTACTACACTTTTTTTTACCTAACAGCACAATGCTGTGTTAATCACCACCAATACAGTGATACATAACTGGAATAAAGGGAATTTCTGTGAAGATATGAAACCGCGTACATTGCTACTGTTATTTCATAAATTATGAAAATATTCCGTTCTCATTCAGTTTAAGAAATAGTATTTGAGCCAGGTTGTTAGTGAGACTTCATACTCGTAAAGACAGTAAGTACCCATTAGCTAGAAAAATGAAATGAATCTAGCAGCTTGAATCAAAAATAGTTGCTGACATCTGACAGAAGGAAGGTCAAGGAGAGCTGTTCTTTTAGGCAGTCTCCAGGTTTCCTGACGACAAAGACTTACACTGCGTATCTACATAACCTTATCCTAGTCATCTGCATAACCTTCAGACCTCAGAAAATGTAAGGTTTAATGAACTGGAAAAGATTAAGTGAATTACATACGCCATTCCTTAACTCACCACACATGACCAGTTGGAACAGTTTAACTCAGATGCCCGGAAACATTTTCATCTAAGTTATCTTGGTAACTTCAAATCTTGGTAACATTCAAATAAGTTCAACAAAAAGGGCTCTGAGATAAGTGAACACACATTCTTTTAGTTTTGGTACTTTGTTCCAAGAAGTAGCTATGAAACTGCAAAGACAACAAGGAAAAACAATTGTCCTATTGGAATTTAGCCTCCCAGACTACCTTGACAAATATTTTGGGAAGGAAAGCCATTTTACTAAGAGCTATGCAAGAGACAAAAGCAGTGCTGTTGAAAGATGGGCGATAAGATGAACAGAAATAAATTTCATGGGATACCGTTGTTATTTTGCAGAATTTGGAAGGTGACATATTTACAACAAATCTCATTTCATAAGAATAGATGCCTAGCTGCACAAATTCAGAGGTAAAATATTGACATATACATTTAAAACTGATAGTATCACTTTCAGACTTCATTTTAGATCTGCTTTCTTCCTTTGAGAAGAGTAACTGGGACCCTTTTTTAAGCATGCAAACCTAGATGTTTATTGACATTGGATGTATTTCTTCCACTCTCCGCCTCCACTAGGCTGACTGAAAAATAACTGTTTAACTAGGTGGTAAGCCACTGACTGATTTCCAAAACAATTTGAAAATGGATCAGATATTTTGAGTCACCTATAAATTCCAGTTTGTGTGAAAGTCAAGTCTACATCTTATGATTGTGTTAAATAAACTGTTCCATCATTATTCCAATTTTTCCTTCTTGAACAAAACTGGTAAATTCCTAAAACTATCTTTTACTGAGTTCATAGCCATGCATTTTTCTAACATTTTAAAAGCATTAAATTGCTGAGAAGATTGAGTCAGGCAGAAGATACAAGACACATCATTTCAAACAATCTCATGATGAGTTAATCAATGAACAATCTAGTCTTCCCCTTCTATGACATTAGAAAAGTTAAAATAAAATACTTATATAGACCTCTGAGCAATGCACTCTGCCAGCTGCACTCCATTACTCCATATCACTCAGATATCTGCACAACACACTAGTCTGACAGTTTTGAGAATATGCTTTCACAATATGTATAACAGTTCCTTTGCTGGGAACTTTACTACACTACTCCTGTTCAGTCTTTATCCATAGTTTAGGAGTGGCTGCTCCTGCTAAAACCCAGAAAGTTTTGAATACAGATTAAATAAAGGACTATTGTGCTTTGCTCCTTTAACTATTGCAACATAAAGAAAAAATAGTATAACTGTTTCCTTACCAAAAAATTATATATACACACACACACATATATGTCAAGGTTTGTATCTGTGTTACAGAAAATGACATCTTGCTCCTAAGTACAGTTCATAGCTTGAATGTTGCACTTCAGCTTGTATAGAACTGACACAGCTAAATAACTTCTAAAAATCAAGCCCATTGTTTTTATCCTTCATAAATGCCAACTTATACTCCAATCCTTTTTTGTAGAACAACAACTACTACACAAAATCTAATATAGATTAGCAGATCTGAGTGCATTCAGACAAGGATACAGGGATATTTTTCAAACAGAGATCTACATTTGAGAAATAAAGAAAGCAAACTGACAATAAGAACAAAGATTTTATCTTTCTCTTTCTCAAGATTTGTTGCTCTTTAAAGAATCATATTTAAACAAAAAAAAAATCTATTTTTTTTTCTTTGTAAGATCATTTCTGTATTTGTACTACTCAGTAAAACTTGATTTTCAAATTATCTCCACAAAATTCTACTAAGAAATTGGTTTCTGTTGTAAGAAATCATGATCATTGTGCAAATAATTTTGCCATGTAATGAATGTTTGTTTTACATTGTTCTGGTGTAAAGAAGAAATTCTGGACAAACCTTTCTCATACATAATTGTCTAAAAGTACAAAGATCCATTCAAGATTTTTGAAGTTATGTCCTACTTCATACTACTTATTGATATGATTATGGAATTTCTAATAATAATTTATGACACTTACCTATAAAAATCTTTTTTAAATAGAAAAGTTGCATCTAATTTATAAATTTAAAGCAGCATCTCATGCATTATTTCCTGGATAGAAAGCTTTTTCTTACTGGAAATGCACAAAATAGGTAAATCGGGCTCACAGACAATTCACTGCTAGGTTGCTTTGAAGACCAGATGCCCATGTAAAATATTCTGAAGAATGGGATGGAGAGTAACAGACTTCTGTGTCAGACTTGTTATGAATTCCATTGCCAAGGACACCTACCTTCAACAGTGTTGGACTGGTAAAGTACAGAATTATCTGAAGGTGCTCACAAGCAAGCACTACAGTTCTAAGAAGTTCTCCATGTGGCTGCCCACTTTGTTAGGAACAGTGTCAGCAAGAATTTTTATACTGTCTTCCACTACATCCTGATAATGAAGCTCAGAAAGTGTGTGATAGATGCTTTCTGTGTGACTTTTCTAGAAGAAGTCAAGGTGGTTGAAGACCCTCCGCAGGACAAGAGCCTGCAATCACAATGCCTTCTATAGCTGGAGAAAGAAGGCTTCATCAGTAGACTCCACTTTACTAGGCAGTCTGTAGAACACATCAGTCACAAGGCTCCCTTTGTTGCCTCTGTCCCTAACCCCCACTCATAAGGTTTTTACTTACTCATGGCCATTCGTCATGGACAACTGTTCATACTCTATTGCTTCCTTGAGGTAGAGGGCAATTTTCCCTTTAAATCTCCCTTGCCTGTCCATTCTGAACAGCTTGTAACAAACATTCCAGTAATGGGAATTGTCTCACCAGGTTTCAGTGATGGCAATTACACCGTGATTTTCCATTAGCACAGTGGCTTCCAATTCCTCCTGTTTATTTCCCAAGCAGTGTGCATTGATGTAGAGACACTTCAGCTGGGCAGCTGGTCTTATCACCTTCTTGGGGATAACACCTTACTTTCTTTAAAGTATTTACCTTTAGTGTTCCTGTCATGTTCATCATCATAAGATGCAGCAAGTTGAAGATTCCCAATAACAACTTGTCCCTCTGACTTCACTACGTTATCCCACACCCTGCCATTGGCAGGCTCACTATCACCCCTTCTCTCTTTCTAACTTAGTTTAAAGCCCTGTCAATGAATCCAGACAACTTCTGGGCCAGAATCCTTTTTCCTCTTTGACCAAGGTAGACCCCCATCATCAACCAGTCTGAATCTCACAACTTGAAGCCATTTCCTCTAGTCATATCACTAGCTATGCAAGAGAAGAGGCCGATACCCAGATCACTGCAACCTCCCTTATAGAGGGAGTTATAGAGAGCAATAATGTCTCCCCTCAGCCTCCTCTTCTCTAGACTGAAAAATCCCAGCTCCCTCAGCCAATCCTCATAAGCCTGTGCTCCAGACTCCTCATCAGCTTCCTTGCCCTTCTCTTGACATGCTCCAGGGCCATCTTTCTTTAACTGAAAGGCCCAAAACTGAACACAGTACTCAAGGTATGGCCTAGCCACTGATGAGTACAGGGGAACAATTACTTCCCTCCTCCTGCTGGCAACATTATTTCTGCTACAAGCCAGGATGCCATTGTTCTTTTTGGCAATGTGGGCACACTACTGGTTCATGCTCAGCCTAGCATCGGCCAGTACCCCCATGACTGTTGCTGTACACAGTCTTCCAGCCACTCCACCCCAAGTCTCTAATGTTGCCTGGGGACAGAGTCTTGTCGAAATTATCCCATTGGCTTCAACCCAGTCTATCCAGACTGTCCAGATACCTCTGTAGGGCCTCACTACCCCCAGTCAGATTGTTACTTCCAGCCAACTTGGTGTCATCTGTAAACGTATTAGGGTGCACTCAATGCCCTCATCCAGGTCATCAGTGAAGATATTGAAGAGTACAGGCCCCAGCACCGATCCCTTGGGAACACCACTGGTCACCAGCAGGATTTAACTCCATTCACCACTACCCTCTGGGCCCAGCCCTCCAGCCAGTTCCTTATCCAGCAAAGTGTGTGCCAATCCAAGCCATGGGCTGCCAGCTTCTACAGGAGAATACTGTGGGAGTCATTGTCAAAGGCTTTGCTGAAATCTAGGTAGCCAATATCAGCAGCGCTCACATCCACTGTTTGGTCTCCGTAAATGTTCAGGAAGCATCAGTGAATGTCAAGAGGTATTATTTTTCCACATGGTGAAGGTCGCTGACACACCTTTGATTCATATACACTTCCACATCAGACACCATTTTGTCAGAATGCCCCTAGGCTACCACCTGTCACACAGGAATAAATTCTAATGGAGTACTGGGAGGAACGTTCTACCTCTACTGCCATACCACTGACATCCACTTCTGATGTTGTGGACTAGAGTAATAAAATAGGATACTCTACTTTCAGAGCAGTCCTAATAGTTGGGTATAAAGAAAAAACTACAGTAAGGGCACATAATGGAAGGAATTCACATGCTCTGTTGGTCAGCTAGTGTTATTTAGTATGATTTTTGTTATTGGTATTCCACATCATAACATCATGTAAAGCACTGGGAGTTAAAGAGTTAATGCTACAGTTCCATGGACTGCCTAATTTCTGGGCCACTGGTTTTCAGAAGAGAAGAACTAGACACCCCGAGAACATTGCATTTCCATTTTCTGTTCAAAGGGAAAGAAAACTGCTCCCAAATCCTGAGACTGCCTCTTTTCTTTTGCTGCTCTTCTTGGCAGTGTGTTTTCCCTAGCTGTCTCACCTTCAGCTTTAGAATAAGACCTTTAGTTCCGGACACTCACTAATTTTATTTGATTTATTAGCTTCAATTACAATTATATTGTAATATATTGTGTTATTTTACATTCCAGTATCTTACATAGTACATTGATTTTCCTCCTCAGATTGTTGCTGCTGTTTTGTTTTTAGGCCCATCTCCCTACCCTTGATTTTTTTTCCCCCTTCCGCTGGCATAGATACCCACTCTCCATTAGTTATGAAACGGGGCTGAACCGGCCCATAAGCCATTGACAGCTAGACATGACAAATCTTCTGGCTTATTCCACTTGTAGTGGAGTGCAGCATTGCTCCTTCCCTGTTTTTCTGGTTCTTGAACAAACTTGTCATATCTTCTTTTCCTACAAGGTTCTTCCACACCTCCAAGTTTTCCTCCAGAGGAAGATTTAGCAGACAGACAAAAAGGCCACAGCATCTCCCTCCCACAAGTCCCACAGGAGATGAAGAAACTGTCACTCAGGCTGAATTGGAGCTGCACTCAGGGTTCAGCTGGTGCAACATGGGCAAGGCAAAGAACTCCCACCCAGCACTGCAGTCTTTGTCCTTGGCTTTAAGTGATCTCCATGGATTTGCACCGAGCTGAGGTCTCCCACTGAGAGTTTAGCTAGCCAGCTTGCAGACTACTTACTGTGCTGCATAGAACACTAAGAGAGTCTAATTTTTCCACTTGCAAACTGATTCATAATAAGCTTATTTTGGGGAAATTATTCCAATTTTGATGAGGCTTTCAATTATTTCAGTGGAGAAAAAAAAACCAACCAACAAATATTTCTGCATAAGGCTGGAGGAAAGGATCAAAACACGTTTTTAGTAAACATTCAATTGCTAACTGTGTTTTTAAATGTTTGTTTACTTGCTAGAGATTTTACTCATCTGTGGAACATTGTTGTTTAATCCTGTCCTTCCTGATGGTGTCAGACCCACTCAAGCTTATGTGTCCAGTAAGTTTGAGCTAAAATTGAATTTAGAAGCAAGAGAAGCAAGAGAAGAGAAGTATGGCCATTGAATGAAAAAGTAATCAACAAGCACACTGGATACTGAAAGTATTTTTCTTCTCTGAGCTTAATAGATATTACTCTATAGACCTTGACTGAGCTGGGCTGTATTACAACCTGGCAGGAAGAGCTACTATCTGGAGAACAACGCATCCTTCATCAGTGATAGAGGCAGCTCAAAGGCCTCTAGATGCATTCAGTGGAGCAAAGTTGGATAACAATTGCTCAATTGCTCTTAAAAAGTCCAACAAAAACAAAGGAAAAAAAATAAAAACCAACAAAACAGCTACGACTGTATTGAAGTTTAGCAGTACATATAATTAAATCTTGTTGGAACAAAAGGTGTTTCCAGAATGTGCTTCTGCCCTTTCCTTACTCACTTTCACTAGTCAGAGTGAGCAAACACCATTCTAGCTGCATAAAGGAATAACCAAAAGGTTTTTGTTTTGCATGCTGCACAGACGTCTCTAATCTCTCTAACAGTATTTACTAATACACATACCTGACATCTTGTGTTCTGAAGCATATTGTGACTGCCACTTTTCTTGTTAGCTTTTTGTGTATTTGGAAATGCCTTTTGAGCATGACTGCACTCTGTTCTCTTAATTAAAGATGAATCTGTGCTGCGTTTCTTCCCCCCACTGCAATTATTTTGCCATTTTCTGCCACCTCATTTTTGACATAGGGGGCCCTGCTGTCCAAATGAAATTTTGATGAAGGCTTGAGTATGTGTCTGTGTATTGTTGAATTGTACTGCAGTCCTTTAACATGCAAAGAACAAGAATCCAGTACTCACAGTTTGTGGGAAAGTGTCATGTTATTACTTTCTAAAAGGAACAAATGTTGGTGTAGAGGGTATGCTCTGCCAGCTCCACCTCCAGTACTTGTTGCCCCATGCATATTTTTTATGGTCTCTCTTTGCTGTCTAACTTGTCTAAAACAACTAAAATCTCACATGCCCAGAGTATGTTTCTTGAAATCACTTTCCCATTTCCTTCTTTTAACCCTGACATCATAGCACTTGATTTTCGGAAAGGCAACATTTCAACACATTTCTGAAAAAGTTCAGTCATGTGCACTGGTGGCATTGAATATTACTCCTCAGGTGGTGTGTTCAGGAATACTAAACTAAAGCTGGGAGGGAAGTTTAATGTCACCTTTTCTGAATTTTTTAGAAATTGATTAAGCTTACTTATATAAAGTATTTCATAACCTCAAAAAACTTCTATTCCAAAAATAATGTGTTGAGTTGCATTTGTAATAAAATATTGCTAAGAACTCTCAAATTATTTCCATAAAAGCTGGAATGGAGTAGAAATGTGAAATATATTAGCCCAAGAAGATTGAGGGTTGGTATATCATATTTTAAAAACAAAGTCCTAAGTGATCTTAACACATCAGTTTCCCTTTGAATTTTCTTTGTTCAAAAGTCTGATCTGATGGTAAGGATACAGAAGTCTAAATACTTTTAAAGCTACCTTTGCTAGGGAAAATGTCTCACAAAATCAGAGAAATGTCAAGAACAAGATAAGTGAACGATTTCATTACAAATAAGTCCAATTAGAAATAGACATAGCGGGTAAGTAGAAGTGAATCACCAATAGTTTTTAGAAAGATATTTCCTTTAGAAGTTCTCTTTTCAATCATTACATTATTTCAAAATTCATCATGACAGCAGCTTCTGCAGCTTTGTCTGATAATTGAATACAGATAAATAGAAAGATATTTGGCTACGCTCAGTTTGGAAACAGTAGGAGAAAATGTACGATAACTGTAGCTGACTTATAACTGACCTCTTCTGCTGTTTTTCAAGAGGATAGAACAATCAATGAATTTCTGGGTTTGGTGGATTATGAATGCACATTTCTTTTTTGCTTTTTCTTTTTTTTCAGTTTTCTGAATTAAGAGTCATATACTGGACATTTTTGCAGTTGAGGGTAAACCTAAAGAAAATGCTTCATGATGACAGCTTGTGTATTCATTAAATTAAGAGATAATCACATAATAAATAAGATATTTAAGAAGAAATTTTAAGGAAACTCCTGTAAGAGACTATTATTTTATACCATTGCCTCATAGTTTGCTGATGAACATGTCCGAACACATCCAAGCAAGTCCTGGGCAAGGGTTGCAAAATCCTTTGTCTGAGGGACAAGCAGATGGGCATGTCCTGGGGCAACGAACGAGAGATAAGCTGCAGCTCAATGGCCGCTGAACACTCTTTTGTGCGATACTCATCTCCGTGGGGAGATTGCCATCTCAGGAGACACTTGTCTGGCACCCTAGCACGGGATTTGTTACATAGGCAAGAGAAATGGAGGACAAAAGAGGGATCGACCACCATGAGATTGTTGGTTGGTGTTCTTCCATCAGAAGCCTCGTGAGCTGATTCCCTGCTGCTGAACTCCCTCCTGGGCCTGCTGCCTCAGACATGTTGTTTTCTCCTGGACCTCACCGCTCCTTCTAGGTGTTCTACCATCTGAAACCTCACAAGCTGATCACCGCCCCTAGGATCCTGGCTGGTGACTCTCCCTGCGTTGTACAAACCCTCACCTCTTTCCTATCTTTCCTATCGCTCGCCTTCCCTTCCCCATCAACCTTATTGGTAACAGTGTCTGCCTTCTCCTTCCTCGTCTCCCTGGTCAATACTGGTAATAAACTGGTCGGACCAACATTTGAACCATTGCTTCTTAATCTCACGCCAGGTATACACATAATCTTAAGAACCTCGTCTCCCTCCTTTATATTGGATCGTGACAACTCCATGTTTCTGAAATACAATATTCTATCTGAAATGTTATTCTCTTTCTTCAAATAAAAACAGAGATCATATTACCTTCTGCTTATTATTTATATTAGTAGCTATTATAGTTTTCAATTATTTCAACATTTAATAAACAAACACATTTCAGAAGTAGTTGATAAAACTTTTGATGTATCTATTAACTTACATTTCACTATCAACATTAGCAGTCTGAACCTAGCAGGTTTCTGTAATTATTTACATTACCTTTCCACAAAAGAAAAAAATATGATTTGCAGTGCTTTTCTGAAGTGGATAAAATGAGTTCTGTATATTTCAAAGAGGTATGAGAAAGAATGCTGTGGTGAAAGAGAATCAGAGCAAATAGAAAGTACTGAAATGTGTTTTCATGCTATATAACCCCTTATAACCAACCCGTAGCATTTACAAACCTCCCAGCAGTTTGCTGCTTCCAGAATAGTTTCCTAGTCATGCAGTTTTGTGCAGTAGTTACATGAATGACATCCACTCTTTAATGTAGCCTAGCTTTCAGTGAACACTATCATAATTTTGAGTGCATTCAAAATTAGTCTACTAATTTTAACTACTTTAATTTTCAATACGTATGAAAGCAACATGAAAGAATATTCAGTTGTTCCATGTCTTTCTTTAGAATTTCATCTCCAGCATTCAGAAAAAGTGCAATTTTATCTTACCCATAGAGCATCTTTTCACAGCTTGCAGTGAAATATCCTAGAGGAATATGCTTCCATATTTCCATATATTCAAAATTATTATATGAAATATCCTCTGTAACTCCTTCTCTTCTTATACAGTTAAAGGAGGATCAAAAAGCTGTTATTAAAAAGTTTTCTAGGTCATGTTATCTATCCAGTTTGTTCAATTTTATGATTTATGAACGGGACAGGCAGCAGCAAGAAAATATTCATTTTCACTTGACATTCCTTTGTGGGCAAATAAGAAACCTGATGTAAATGTCAGCATTTTCTGCTCTACGTTATGACACACCAACAAAATTCAAATGCCTAAACCCTTTCTCCACTCTCCAAAATCCTAGATTTCTGAATTTTTTCATAATCATTAACTTTATTTGATCTGGGAAAAGTCAAATCTTGATGATACAAGACATGCTTCAACAAAATCAATTCAGATTCACTCTCATCTATGGGAATTAGTAATGAAAATGTTTCTCTCAGTTATCTCTTCTGTCTCAATTACACATCTGCCTCAGTTTGGCCATGTCCTTCAGTTTTAGAACTTAAGCTCTTCAAGCTTTTTCGTTTCAATTCATGCCTCTTAAGACCTCAGTCCTAACCCTAGCTGAAAGGGACAGACTTCTACTACTTTTGCCATGTACACTTCTAAATAAATCCAGAAATCTACTCAATCTCTGGAAAAATCTTTGTCAGAGAAATTGTAGATGCTACCAAAAGGACCTCTCCTTGCTTGTGTTTGCACTCTGCTTGTGCACAGTCACTTTCATTAGGAACATGTTTCTTCAGGCTGAATTCTAGGCTAAGATTATGTTCAGTCTACATTTTCAGGTAAAGCATAGCTGTGCAATGGTTCAATCACGTCAAAATTCTGCCACCTCACACAAAAATAGAGGCTAATAAAGTAAGAACTGAATGATCTGCCCAAGACACACTGAAAGAGCAGGATATAGTGATCTACTACTGTCAAACAATCTTGCAATCTTTAAAAAAAACAAAATTTATCTGTATGGAATACAATGTATCTGGAGGCATGACTTCCATTGATGTAGGCATATTTCAGCTTCAAAGAAGTTTATAATATTTTCTCGTACTTTATTTTGATCCTCTTGCTTTGAGAAGTGTGTTTTCTCTTCCCTGATACTGGAATGACCCAGAGCATGCCTTTTTGTTTTGTGATTTTGATAAAGTGGCACTACCTCTCCAGAAGTCGGTCGGTGCTTCTCATAGAAGAAAAGATGGTGCCATATCCCTCAGCTCTGCACCCCTGAGCCACAAGCACCACTCAGCTTGGGGAGAACTACTGGTAGGCTTCATAGGGAGGGTGCCTTTTCAGCCTTTTCTTAAGTGTGCATCTCGTACCATCTCTGGCACTGAATATCAAAAAGAGAACTGAAGTGGCAAAATCATGCAAATGCCCTGACACATGCTTTCAGTAATCAATAGCAAAACCAACCTACCAAACAAAAAAAACAATAAACCATGTTTGTCTACTCTTGCAGCCGTCTCAACTCTGACTGCTATCCAGACATATTCAATTGACTGATTTTAATTCAAAGTATATGACCCTAAGATGGAGTAATCATCTACAAAGGAGAGCTAGTAAAATGCCAAAGTAGATAAAAAGTTGTAGAAAATCAAAAAGCTGACAAGTCACTCACAAAATATTTATCATCACCACTGCTACACACAAAAAAAAATGAAAGGCTACCTGACTGAAATGCCACAGATTCAACATGCATAATCTAACTAAAGATCTGTGCGGACAAGTAAACAGTAGAAACCTTGAATTACTGACCGTAAATTTCTGGAAAGAGGACTTAAGCAAACAACACAGGTTAAGATGATTGCAAATGGAAAATTGAAAATAACATGATACTGTGATGATGAAGATAAGAGTATATCATTTACACAACACATAACTACTGTGCATTAAATGAATTTGCAGTTTCTTTTAGGAATTTGAAAGATCACACACACAGTAATCCCAAACTACTTTCCATTACTGTCAGCAGCAGTATTCTTGAGGTTGTGATTGGGTACAATTTTAAATGAAACAAGATGTTTAAAGGTGAAAGGTTTTTTCTTTTTTCCTTTCATTTTTCCTTTCCTTCCCTTCCCCATTCCTTCTCCCTTTTTCCTTTTTTTACCTTATTATTTGTTTATTTTAAGTCTATACAATGTTTGTATGGGGTTGGTAAGCAACAGACATGCTGTCAGACACCATATCTTCTCCACAAACTGAAGTTTTTACAGCAATAAAATGAGGAGAACAGTGATTTTTTTTTTTTGTAGATTTTTCTGTTATCAAAGTTAAGTCACACCTTTCCATGTTAGTAACAGTGCTAATAAAAAAAAATACCTTTTTTCTAGTTAAACCCAACTAACACTATTTTTTCAGGGGTTTCGTTTTCAATTTTTCAGTGTTTATGGATATTAAGCAAAAAAAAAATCTTTTTAATTTTTGGTAGACATTTTAGTAAAGAGTGGGCAAAATTTTTTTATTATTATTTTTTTTTCCAAAGTGTAAATATTGATTTTACATAAGATGTCTTAAAGGACTTGATGGCAAGAAGGCTTAAGAGACTGTGTTATGATTCTTCCAAATATACTGAAGTCTAATCAAACAGACTTCCTCCCGACTTTATGTTTAAAAATTTGTTGTGGTCAACTTGATATCCAAATCCAACGTGCTGGTGAACATTTTCTATAGAGTAGTTCATCTCTGGATGTGAAAGCACAGTAGCAGCTGGAGAGAATGAGGCAAACTTCAGGATGGGATGTTTCAATTTAGTTTTGCCCTTTGAGGCTGTTTTATGATACAGACCAAAGCAAGGTAAGAAGATAAAAAGTGTAAGGTACATCTTAAGGTACACTTTTTCAATTGGAATTAAAATGGTTGTATCATCAACACAGCCACTTAAAACCAAGATGCCATTTATCTGCTTTCCAGAAGAGTCCATTTTCCTTTCTATTTTCCTTCCTTCCTTCCTTCCAAAGAAACATTTAATTCAACCATAGATTGCCTATTTTTTAAATTAAATTTATAGGAAGAGTAAGGTTGTTGGAATTACTGAATGATCTATACATTCCTAAACATAATGTAGCTGCTGGATACAGATCCTTTGATGAAAGATGGAGTATGGGCAGCTGAGCTAATGAATTGCTGCCTAAACAAATCTTAAAAATTCCAGCAGAATGATGGTAGATACTGAGGTCTGCAAAGATCTATTTCTTTCCGTCTTGGAACATGTTCTAGATATTTTTTCCTGCTTTTTTTCTTTGTTTTAAATTCCTCTTTAGCAACTCTACAGTTGCCATTCTTTAATTTTATTCCTTGGTTTCATAAATGTGTTTATAAATTTTATTTCTTCTATATGGTTCTTCTCTGAGCTGCTTTCCAATAGCAAGTGCAGCACTGAAGACATTATGTCTAATCCAAAAATGTTTTAAATAAGTCAAAGATACTGTGCTTAGAGTCTGAAACAAAGCTTACAGTTGTTAAGAAAATAAAAATAGAAAATAGTGCTTTGCACTTATAAGAGAATAATACTGAATGGATAAAAACAAAAACAAAAACCACCTCAAATAAAATTCAAAACAAACCAAAAAAATCCATGAAGCTTCATTTGCTTTCATTTCCAAAGCACAATTATAGCCTTTATTAATTCATAAATACTTTGCATGCATTCTTAATAAAAATATTATTACCAGTACTGTGATACGTATTGGTTTTGTATATTTTTCCTGATAATAATTGATTTAATTGGAAACTCAAAGCTTTAAAGATATTTTGTGAAATGAGAAATTGAAAAAAGGACCAAAAACCAGATTTTTCTTAGAGGATCTCTGGTCTTCAAAATGTAACTTTGTATTTTTAGAAGCTGCTGATTAAGTTGAAAGAATCTCTGAAGACATGTTGACCAGGTTAGAACACACATTGACCTGCATATGTTAAATATCTCATTGTACCTTTTCTAACTGTTAAAAGTTTAAAATATTTTCAATTAAATTTCATGAATTTAAATGGTCAAACTGCATTCTTATGGAGAAATTCTTTAAACAATAAAAAAAGCCAGCTTTAAAAATTTATTTATTTTCAGAGTATAGCAGCCCTATCTGTTATGAATTTAATATTATGGCACTTTTTCACAGTAGAGTTTTTTGTTGTTCAAAGTGTGCTTTCTTCTGAAACACAGCCCACAGAAATTACTCTCATAGGAGTTTTATTCCTTCATCTTGAGGAATATAAATTTAGATTCTATTACTAATTGCTTCCTTGTAATCAAGGAGTTGACATCTGGGGATTTTGTAATCCTCAGGCTGCATTAAACAGAAGGATAGCTCTAACACATTTTATTGAAAGAGTGAGTTAACATAAATCTTAGTACAACTCTGCCTTGATAAGAAATTCTGACCTATTATTGAGATTTTCTAAGCCAACTTAATTGTAAATATAATATGTAATTTAGAACTTTTATTGTTAAGAGTGCTCCAATAAAGTCATGTGAAAGTTCACAACTTTTATAATAGCACATTGGAATTATACAAAATTTAGAACTGTGCGTTATAATTAATTAAAAATATATTTTTGAATATATTATATATATGCAAAGACTTCTGTTAGAAAAAGTCAGGTCTTGGAGGCAGATACGGAGCTCGAAGACAAGAGGAAAAGACACAGGCAGAAAAATACACACCTTAATAAGAATTACTGTTGCTAGTTGAGATGATCACTAAGAACAACTAAAATGACTGAAAATAAAAAGAGGATGCAGAATGGCGTTCCTAGTTTTTCCTAGCAATCTTTTCTACAAGGTGCAGATGTAGATGAATGTGAAACCTTCTTTAAAGAGATTTTAGTTTAACTTAAATTCTTCTAGATGTTAATAAGACTCTGCTGCTGGCTTCTGATAACTGTAGTAAATATTTAATGTAAAACAGTGTTGGAGTCTGAAAGTAATTCACCAAACAGGTATGTTACCCAAATCAGTAAGATAATTCACATTTAGTTTCTATAATCAATTTTATTTTGAAACGCTTTTCCTCAAGTTTCATCATGGTATCCATAAGCTACCTTAGAAAGGTACAATACTTGAAACAAACATACGCCAAATGAGTTTTTTATTTTTTATTTTATATACTATACCATATACTTGAAACAAATTATTAGCTGAGGGGAATTTTAATAAAACCTAATATTGGCTTCTTTAGATGATAATGAAGATTATTTTTATCTCCAGATCCTATAGAGAGTCTTCTCCCGTTTAATTAATACATAAATATTTGGAAAGGAAGAATAAAAAAAAATCTCTCACAATTTCCAGTATGGATATGATCAAAACAGTATCCTGCTCTCTCCTCCTTTTCCAAAACAGTGTTTATGTAGCAAGAATGCTAGATAAGAGATATTTGCAATCTCTTTATATGAAATATTAAATTTAATAGTCTTTCTCATTATTATGGTATGCAAGAAACTGCATCTAGGAGTGTGCTATGTATTGCTCTTAACTGGAATTTCAATTGTAGGATTTGACATCAATGAAAAGACATAACAAATCAAAAGAACTCTGTGAAAGAAGTGCTCATTTATTTTTCATCCCCACCTGTTTTAAAAGAGAAAACATAGCAAATTGCATTCAATAAGCAATTAGGTAAGTCTCATTAGGTGGAGATTACAAATAATCTCTTTTTACATCTATTACAACAAAATAGGCCAGTGAAAGAAAAAAACAAAAAAACAACCCGAACCCAAACAAAACCAAAAAAGTTCTAATAGCAGACTCATAAATAATACCGTTTAAAAGGCTAACACATCTATAAGATGTTACCTAGAGGAAATAAAAAACATCAAAACATCAAAAAATCGCTTGTACTTCTTTGATATTTCCATTTGAGATGTGTAGAAATTTCAAGAAAGATGCTTCATTCTTTTCCTAAGAAAAACATATGTAAAGAACAGAATCTCAAAGGCTTTGCATTAGTAGAAGTAAGGCTCAAGATAAGAAAAATAAGTTTCTGAAAAATCTGCTCCTGGAAATAGTCTCAACATGAGACTAGAAGGAACATCCTCAGTTATCAGTATTTTCATTGCATGAATACATCAAATGGCACATTCATATATCCGTTATACTCATAAAACAACAAAATACATTCAGATTTTTTGGTGATACATTTTTTAATTAAAAAGTGTGCACCATATAGCTTTTCTTTTGATTGTTTGAAATCTAACTCCTAATCTAATTTCCTATTCAGTGCACACATGGCTCTTTACCTCAAGAATCTGCTTTCTGCCTCTACACTGTACACAGCTGTAGGCTATCCTCCTTTCACTTCATTAGAAGAAGCTTGTTACAGCCTTAAAGAGGTTATCCAGACCCTGAACATTTTGACAGTAAATGTGTTCTAAAACTGTTTAAATTTGTCAAATTCATTTTTCTGGATGATGGATGACCAGTCCTGTCCTGCATATTAACATTTCCAATGTAACAAAATACAGAAAATGTTACTCCAGTGCCTAAATGAATAGGAAAGCTATCACTGCTCTGGAATTACTCCCCAAGTTCAACTTATGGAGATTAAATGATTACTTTTCCCCTTCTTAATTACCAATACTTGCACATTTGCTGCATTGCTTCTGCTTTCTATCTCTTTTTCTTTCTTCTTTTTCAATAAGTAAAACCATGCAAAAGTAACCCACAGACAGGTAAACAGCTGAAATATAAGCAGAAGTAAGAAAGGAAGTAAACAACTGGCATTCTGGTTTTATAACACGATTGTTGTAAAAGTAAGATTGCACACATGAATACAAGTTTTAAAGAAGATCATTTCAATTGTGTCTTCAAGGTATTTCAAACAGTGTGAAGTTTAAAGTACTCCACAACAGAGGTTATGAGTGAGTATACATTGCTATCTAGGGAAAAAAATGAGCATATAAATTCAGCATTCAGTTGAGAAAAAAATTGTGTATCATATCAGATCCAATATAATTACAGTGACAATATATTTATAGAAAGAGATGTTTTTTATGGGTTCAAGAACTCAAGACTCTGATATAAGAGGCAAATAAGATCCCAAAACTGCTGTATGAGAGCTGTTCTCCCCTGCCCGTAATTCCTGTGCTCTGAACTAAAGAATTTGGGAGTTGGACCAGATAACCTCCAGAGGTCCCTTCCAACCTAAACCAGTTGGTCATCTGTCTACTACTTCACTGCCCAGGAACTCTGAGAGTGCCAGAAGCCATCTTTGGGTACAGAAGAATGGGGTGAATATCCTACAGCTATTCAGATCTTTTCATGCCCCCTTCAACACCACCAGGCATGACACTTTCTCCTCTCTTTTACCCTCTGTGCACAATCCAGTAGAGACTGTACCTATAGAAACCCCTGCACAACACTTCAGTAACGCTTCATCTACTGCATTAATTAACATGCTCCTATGTGGAGATTTATTTCTTTCACTTATCACATTAATCTAGACATTTATTGGCATGTTAGAGGAAAAAAAAGTTGCAAATGATGCCCCACTCTCAAATCCTGGGAAGGCAGGAGGCAGTTACTACTCATTTTCAGGTGAAAGAGAAGTCTGAGTAATTATCTTACTGATGGAAAGCAAGTTCAGATATGTGTGTTTACAGGCCAGAGTTGAAAATGTCTTCTGGTCAAGAGGGATGGATAGGAGTAATTAAGAAAATATGTTAAAAATGTATATATCAAAATGTATAACTCAAGTAACAGAAAACAAACAAACAAAACAAAACAAAAAAACCTTAAATAATCAAAACTGCAGTGTTACAGACTAGTAAGAGTTCAGAAATACCAGTCCTCCTTTATCTTCCTTTATCCTCTTTTCCTTTAGCTACATGAACCATAAATGATGGAAGTTCTGAATAAAAAACTTTCATTTCAGAAGCCAGTAAATGTTCTTCATTTGAAATACTGTATATATATATAATATATATTTATTTATACATACTTACCATGACTTCCTTCTCTTTAATGATTAATCAGCATTTACGTGTCTGTTGGCAAGTTTTAGCTCAGAGTGTTCTGTCATATAAAAGCCACTAGAGTACTTAGGAAAGTGTTACTATAAAACACGTTCTCTGAAAATATGATCAGATGGCTTAGACAAGGTGAAATTAAAAAACTGGGATAGAACACAATGGCACTTAAACTTCAGCTTTCTTTATTAACCAGCTCTTCCTGCTATTTGGAGCTCAATGCCTTAGAGATTTCTGAAGGGAAAATTATGCCAAACTGTTTTTTTTAATTTTGAAATTGAGAAATTGTAGAATTCAGACTCTCATCTAAGAGGAAAATAGTTGGTTATTTCTGCTCATTTGACAGTGCTTCATAGTTTTCATACTATAAGGTCATTCCAGAACTAAAACATTTTAAATAAACAACAGGATGTGAATGAGTCAGTGTTGTGTTTATGTAAGTACCTAACATATAAAAGATAGCATTAATCAGCCGGAACTTGAAATTAAGTGGCAAATATGTATTGTGATCCGAATAATGTTGAGAGCATAGTGGGGGAAGAACTTTCATCTCATTTGCCAGACAGATTTTTTTATTATTATTACTTATGCAATATTTTTTGGCAGAGGAGGTGTAAGTAAGTGATATTTAATTGCATAAGTAATTTCAAAAGAATAAGGGAAAAAAACAATCAATGGCAGTGCATTCTTTATATCGTATCCACAAGCTTTTCCTCTACATAAATCAATTTGTTTTTCAGTGTATGCTGAATCATTACAGAAGGCTTATCTTCAAAGTACTCGGATTCACTGGCCATTAGGTTCATAGTCATACACTGTTGATTCACAGAGTGATCTATTTGTCCAAAAGCAGAAGCTGTCAAGAGAAGGTTGACTTTTATTAGAGCTGAGCGAATAATCTGAAATTGATTACTGAATGTGTATTTTTTTGTATTATTGCTTAATCTAGCACCCTTGAAATAAAGGAGGAAGGGGAGGAATACACTCAAGATTTTCAGCAGCAAGGATCATGAAATTATGCTGTGTTCAACATTTAAAATCACCTTTGAGTTTCTTCTGTCAGTAATCCTTAGACTGGAAAGTATTCACACAAATACACAGGAAAGAGTGTTTTCTTTATGTTTAGTGATTTAATTCTCTGTTATAGTTTGTTATTGTTGTTTTTTTTTTTTTACTTTTTTTTCCCTGTAGTTACTTTTGTTATTTCTGTTAACAGCATTACATATAATTTTTTCCTTTAAAGCTAGTGCATGAGAAATTTTTAAAATTGAAGGTGAATTTCTCTCCTTCCCTCAAGGAAGAAATTAAGCATGTGATAGAACCCATGCCAACTGCTGCAGAATTAATAGTTATTCGGTGTTCTCCCTGTTCCACACCTTATTATCGACAGGTTAATTATGTGAGCTACCACACTGCTTTGGGACCTGCCAGCACCTGGGTGCAGAGCAAGTACTGAGTTTGATTGCTCCCAATACGATAGAAAATGCACTCTGTTCTCCCTGGTACCCATTTGGTAACCACCAGAAGCTGACTCTTTCTGAATATCTCCGTGATCTTTGTCTCTGAGGTTTTGTCTCTTTACGTCAGTCTTTTACGAACGAAAGCACTTAAATAATAGGAGCTGAATTCAGATCAGCAACACTGCAAGCTACATAGTCCATACTGTACACATCAAAACCAAAATTATTTAGAGCACTTCTAGCAAGGGCATTAATCACTAATTAAATTGATGTTGCTGAATTGCACTGCTTCTTGCTATGAATGATACATGCATGCATGCATAAATAATAATCACTAAGATTACAGGTGGTCTTTTATTAAAACAAACAGAATTCTGACTGTCCTGATATCAGTAGAGTTAGAACAGAGGTATTTCCCTAAGGTCATTTATCTCACTAGAAGTCAGGACAATAAAATTTCTCTTTCATTAATCTTCTACAACAGTATATTTATTTTTAGTGACCAGCTCTTGTCTTGCCAATTAATGAATTACTAAGCTGAGCCCTCAAAATTGAAGCCAACTTATTTGTCAACAGAGACTTCATTGAGCACCAAAAGTAGGGGGTATGTTTCTAATAGACTGGCATTTTTTTTCAGGTGGCAGACACCACATAGATTCCAGTCCAATTCATTACAGATATTCCATTTGTACATTGTCCACTAAGTAACTCTGTAAGAACAAGAGAAGTTGTACAATCTAATAAATCCTACATTATGGAATCTAATATCTGACAAATCTTTCTTTTTGATTCATGTGCTTATCAAAGGAAAACCGTAGGGTTAAACCATATGCCATAAACCTTCTTTGTGACAGAGATTTTAGGTTAATCTTCCACAACAGCCAATTCTAATAAAACTATATATTTCTCTCATAAGACGCTAATTGACTCAGACAGTTGCCCTGTGCTCAGGAGATATCTTCATACATATGACTTCATATAGGTTACATAGGCACTGTGAAATCTATGCAAACACCTACATTCGCTAATTTGAAAACAGCCATTCAACCTAGTAAAAATCATTCCAACTTTTATCATTTACTGAGACCAAAGTATCTTATTACAAGTTCTAAAAATCCAAAGCAAAGAAAAGCTTGCCTAGCCTGCAGGTTAAGGGACTGGTTCAGCCTCTGAGAGACCGAAAATGTAGTCTCTATGCATAATTCAGAGGAATCTATATCAAGCCAGCTATTTAGGCTCAGTGAAGCAGGACACCTCTTTACATCCCTCATCCCAGGACAGTGTTCTAATTATCTGTGAACACAAAGAAACCTGTGTTTTGATCCAAAGCATCATATATCAACTCCATGCCTATGTTTTTTTTCTTGATCTTTATGAAAAACAAAAACATTGTCTCAAAACGAGATTGTCATTAAACAGAAATGACCTGTTTAATGTTTTTACTTGTGTTCTAATAGATTATTGATTTTCTAAAGTTAAAAAGCTTATGAACTTCTATAATAGAAAAGGAATATAACTGTAATATAAGGAATAAAGCTTATTTTACATTCTTTTTTCATCTGGCTAATCTTTGCAAGCCAAATTTTATGCTAATCAGCCCAAGCAGTTAGCAGGCTATATGGAAATTCAAAATTTCTGCTGATTGATAAATAAAAGAAAGCCTATCTGTGCTGATTACCCAATACACAAATATTGCATTAAAACATGTACTTCATAAAAATTACAGTGATGATTAAAATAAAGTTTGTGGCAACACAAATAATTTGCCAGTGTATTCTTTGTAGAACTCACTGGAGACCTGTAGCTGTTAGTTTTCTGCTCAGACTCTAGCTTTAGTCACACGTCACTACAAATGCAATACAAATACACAAAAGGCTGAAGCCAGAAAAAAAAATACAGGAAAAAAAGTCATAAGATTGATAAGATAAACAAAAAAGAAATGTTAAGAGCACAAAGCCAACAAAACCACAGATTCAAAAAGAATTAATCAGAGTACATCTAAAAATTCTGCACGCTTTCTTGAAGAATAATTTGCAGAATCCCCATTCCTGATAATTTTTCTTATATGTCTGAGGAGGATCTGAATAAAATATGTTGAGTTTAAGTCAAGGCACAAAATTATTCCTTGATGTCACTAACAATACACAGATGTATGCCCATGCACTTCTCCCCAAACTAAAAATAAAATAAAATATTACAGCCCCAACATTTTATATATTTCTGTAGGTACTAAAATTGGAAAGGGGTATATATCTCACTATTTTTGGAGCATTTTCCTTTTTACAGTATGTGTTATGGTCAGCGATGTTTAGAGATGTCCTGCTATCCACTTAACACTTCTATGAACATTTAATTACTAGTATCACTATTGTGAGTAAATACTCCAGAATAGTACACTGCTATTATTAAAATAAAAAGGGATTAAAATAGAGCTAAGCAAATCTTTGTAGCCATTCACAAGTTACATGGATAACTAGATGATCTTGATTCTTACACTACAAACCACGTGCATCCTCCAAAGCCTTGTCCTTACTCTTAATCTTGATGTTTTAGACAAGTCACCTAAATAGTTACTCTTACTCAATTCTCTAAATAGATCAAACCCAACTGGAAAATGCTGATTTATCAGTCATGTGACTGTTCTAAAGTTCAAGAGAGAATGTGAACAGCTGCAATGCTAAAAAATATGTTACAGGCAGATAGGGTAATATTTGTATATGGTTTACATTATAACCTTTACTTTTATTACAGAAAACAACTAATGAAAAAAAGGAATTCTGGCAAGATATGTTTTAGAGGCCCAGATCAGCAAACCAATTATCAATCCATCAATTGATCAGAGTTAGTCTTGGGAGCAGTTTGCTCTCAAAAATGAAGGTCTTTGCAGATGGCATGTGTGTTCATGACTTGCAGAACATCTGCACAGAATATAAAATTAGATAAGAAGACAACAAGAACAGGGTAACTAACTCAAAGAAAACTATAATAGGCAAATGCATGCGGAAATTAAATGATCTGTTGTTGTGTTGCTATATGAACTGAAACATTAAACAATACTGCAGAATTTAGTGAACAGTCTGACTAGGTTCTTTTAGTTATTCCACGTGTTGAGGTTCTCATGTTTAACATCAAATTTACTTATTTGAAGATATTTGATATTACATGGAATTTCAGATTGAACAAAGTGACACAAAATATATTGAAATGACTATGTAATTGTAACACTTAGCATTAAACTGTTTAATCACAATACCAATGTCTTACCCACCTCTGATCTCCAAAATATTTTTACTGCTGTGACACTGGGTGTCTCCAGACAACAGGAAGGAATACGTGTGTTGAAAGCAGCTCAAACTTGTTGCTCTCTTTGAAATGCTTTTGTTAGTTAGTCTACATCGGGCTGAGTGACACGCACAATCTCAACATGCTGGCCCATCTTAGTCAGGGAGAAACTTCTTACACCACCATTTGATCCACAAAATTGGGAAACTGCTAGTTCATCCTCTCAACTGACATCATTGTTTAAAGTGAAGACCACTGTTGCTCCCCTTTCTATCAAGAAAAAGTCAGCTTTCCTTGCAACAGCTGTGGTCAGTCATATCTCACATAATTCCTTGAATTTAATATGTACATGTCACATCTACTGATTTTCTCTGTGAATTTTTTCATTTTAACTGTTTATTTGTCAGCTACAGAGGCATGTGACAGGTACATGGGTGGCACATAGGCTGTTAAACTAACTGAATTGCCAACCTATTTTTTCTCTATAGTAGCTGCATGATTCTATAGGTCTAGTTGTTTGAGCATTTATCAACCTGCAATGGATTATCTTATGTTTAAAAATCTTTCTCCTAATTTTCCATATTCCTACTGTCTCATTTTTCCACATACAAAAAATGTTGGATTTTTTTTTAAAGTAACTTTTAACCTTAGTTTAGTTGTAATTATTGTCTATGGCATAAGTGTAATATTCTTGATATTTAAATTCTAATAATAACCCAATTTAACAAATTTCAGTCTGCCTATTTAATTATCTGATCAGAAGTTGCAACCATCTATGAACACTAAATAAGACTCTCCCAGAAGGTGGTATTTCCAAACAGATGGTATCATTCTCAAGCAGGGGCAAGATGCCACCCTCCTATACTGGAAGTGAGATCACCTCATCCTTTGGTTTGGCAGCCCTGCTTGATGCTGAGTGCACATATAGAGCACTCACACTTCTGGCAAGAAACCCTCTCCTTTCCCTTGTTGTCCCCTGGGGCAGGGAAGACCTACCCTACAGCAGGGTGAGCCTAGTGGTAGACCTACACCTCACCACCATACCAGGGTAGCTTACATATGTGGTGTAAACCTTGTGGTGTGGTCACCAGCCCCTCAGCTGAAAGTTTCCACCATCCTGCCCATATAATCTAAGTGACGGGATCTTAAGGTTCTCCATGCAGTCCATCAGTGTTGCAGAAGATTCAGACTCCTCATCCTACTAAACCAGAGCAGACCTCATATGCCAAATGGTGCACAACAGTCAAGTCAGAAAAAGTACAGTTCTGCTCCTTAATTTGCAATATGCTTACTGGCTGATGATTTTTGTTTGTTTGGATTTACGCTGTTGAGAGGTTTCTTTATTTGTTTTGCTTTCCTTTTAATTGAGGGAGAAATACAAAGAATAAACAGGTATAGACAAAATCTTCTGGAAGGTTCAAATCCCCAAGGCTGGAAAATCCAGTAACATGGCTGCACTTTTGCCCACTTATTCCAATAGCCAATAGAACATGACAGAAACAGTTTTTCCAGTCTTAATGCCAAGAATGAATGCAGAGAAGGGTAGGTTGCACAATCTCCTTCTACAAGTCTTGGGCACACCATTACATACTGCCTGCCTACAGACTCAATGGTGCATATAAATTGTGTGCACAAACATAAGCATGGCAGAATAAAAGCAACCACTGCACTTATTCCTGAGCTTGCAAAGGCTCAGGTTTAAAAATAACAAGGTGTTGTTTTGACCCTTCCCATACCCAATAAATATCTTCTACAAGTACAGTGCAAGTAACTTTTCTTAATTAGCAAATAATGATTTTCATTTTAGTCTATTCATAGGATTTTAATTTCATCTGTACAAAAAGTGCAAAGAGTTTGTTAATCCTGGAAAATGATACAGGACAAAGGAGGAACTGATACACACACTAGATTTCTTTAAAGATTCTATTTTAAATTAATTACTACACAGACTAATTAGCAGATTTACATACAAATTGCCATATAACTCATCATGCATTCAGCATAAGTTTTCTGTGTACATTATGATATTTTTTTCTTACAGAAGTGAACAGTTTTCTATGCAAAAAATGCACACACAGTTTATGAGAAATTGGTCTCTTCTTGATTTAAAGCTCTGAAAACACTCTTAAAAAGCCAATTCACAAGCTAATTTCTTCCTGTATTCATCCTTTCTTCTCTAATACGACATTTAAAGTGTTTTTTTGATATATATATGACATTAAAAACAAGCTAATTGACTGTAGCCATTCTCTAATCATGATTGTAATTTATTTTGTGCTAAATTTACCCCTTCTGGTATAGCAATTTGAAAAGACGTTTAACTCTCTTGGACATGACCACCATTTGTATGACTTCTTAACACTCAGTTTACAACAAAGGTTATCATGCATGCTTGCTTACTTTTGAGCACTTCATTAGTTGTCTAAAGGGTCACTGGGGTCCTCACATTTTTTAAATTAAGCACATTCATAGGTCTTTCCAGCATCAGGGCCTGCCTGAATGTTTGCACCACAGTGTTATTATTTTATTTCTTTTTTACATATAGATCATAGATCATACACACAGCTAAAGTAGAGAAAAATTAGGTAGAGTACCTCATTCAAGACTTTATTTAATGATTCATTTTTAACTCAGAATATGCTCAGTTGTGCAAATTTAGTGGATTGGATGACATAGTAAATATTTTGTTTTTAATAAGTGCCTCAAATTGGGTTAAATTCAGAACTAAGAAAGCTACTTGTACTTTGAATCTCTATAGATTATCAGATAAGGACTCTACACTAATACATACATTTCTCAAGATTTCAATGCAAAGTTTTCTTTGTTGTTTTCTTTTTTAATATTCAAAAATCTATTTTGAAGGGAAGTTATCCTCTTTAAAAGAGCAGAAAACACTTGAAAATGAATCTTCAGAGTTCTAGTATTCAGAAATAAAACTCAAAAATTAGTGTTCATATAATATTCATTATTTACACGTAAGTACTGCCTCAAATGTAATAATAAATGAAATACTTAATTTTTGCCATGCCTTAACTGATTATACAAAACATTCCATGTCCATGTACAATTTATATTTAATACAATTTCAACTACAAACTTACTGTTTAAAAAATAAATAAACATCACTAACTTTAGTTAAGAACATTCAAATCAGAAATAATTGCTTTGTAATTAAAAAAAAATCATTGGCAGATTGCAGGTGTTGTAGACAACAATGTACACAAGCATGGTGATGAAAATGTACTCACATATCAGTGCAAAAATAATAAATTCTGTCTTTTCTTTCCATCTAGGAGAAAGGATCAAAGGATCAGAGTGCAAATACGCATCAGGGCATGCAAAGTACTTTAGTGTTTGAGGACCTCCCCTCCCCCCCCCCCACCAACCCACAACCACATTTATTTATTTATTTAAGTGCAATTTACTAATTAAGGTAGTATCAAGGAGCTGCATCAGAGGAGGTTTAGGAAACATTCAGGGCAGTAGTCACAGCATCATGTTTGCTGAAGTTTAAGAAATGTTTGAACAATGCTCTCAGGCAAAGGATTTAAATTTTGGGTAGAGCCAGGAATCGGAGTCGGCGATCCTTGTGTATCTGTTCCAGCTTGTATTACTCAATGATTCTGTTTCTAACTAAGCTTAAGGGATCCATTCCTGAAGTCATAGGTATTTTTAAGAAAACAAAACACTTTAGAAACATATTTGCTTTTAAAATTAGTTTAGAAATTTATACTGAGTTAGAAAAAGGAACAAGACTTTTTGATACTGTAAATCATGGGTTCTGTTATTCTGTATGAATAGCCATCAACGGAATAAGCTATGCTTGCTGAAGCAATTTCAATATTGGTGTTTACATTGTACAAGTTTTAACAGATTACTATAGCTTTGATAGGTAATTTCATGTAATTTCCATGCTCCATTAAAAATATCATTTTGATGCATCTTTTATTCTAGTTCATCTAAGGAAATATGTCTTGAACAGTTATTTTCCCTTCGAGCAGAAATCGTGTTCATTCACAACTTATTTAAAAGGAAATTCATGAGAGAAGTTACTTTTTTCTTCATGGCAAAGGAAATCCTTTTTCATACTTCATCAACTATTATGCTAAATTCATTGGTTGATGTTAACAGATAAAAGCACTGTGGATTCCAAGGCTGACCTGGGATCATATTAATTTAAGCACACCAGTGAGATAATGTTCCTACTTACGGATTTCAAGTATGTTTCAAGCAGTCTGCTCATATTTGTTTGTGTGTCTTTTCTACACCACGTTTTAGCCTGTCATCATGGATTAAAGATCAACAAAGAGAGGATAGAGTTCTTCCACTGAAGAACTGCGTAAGTAGTTGAAATAGTATTTACCAGATAAATTCTACGAAATGAAAAGAGGTTTCTGAAAAGGTAGGAAAAGATTTACATGTATTTAGCCAAAAGCACTGTTCAGTTCACAGTGAATTTTTGTAGACTGTTTTGATTATTAAATTTTCATCAGCGCTAATAACTCTAAGTTTTATTGGATCTTTTTAAAGTATAATCACAGACAATTTCTAGAAACACTGTAGCGAAGATAATTCATACCATTTCTATCTTTGTTCTTCTTCCTTTTCCCCTAGCATCTCTCCCACTATACAGCTTGAAAGAAATATGTTTGTTATGAAAGAGGGACCAACAGTTCCTTATGTGATTCTGCCATTGAGACTGACATCACAATTAAACTATGTTGCCAAGCATATGTCAGTTTAGAAAAGGAAAATGTGAATGCAATTAATGGAGAACAGTACTGCCAGAAACACTTACTTATTTTCTGTATGGTTGTTTTTTTAAACTTAGACCTCTTTGTTGACTCCTAATTTAGCAGTTTTGCAGAGACTGTTATTAATAAAAATGTTCCAAAACCTGGGTAATCAAACCAGTTACACCTACACCTTGCCTTCCAGGAATTCTCCATAAGCAGTTTCACTCATATCAGATTTAGATTTTTCTGAAAAAAAAACCAAAAAAAACCCAACAGCAACAAAACCAAACCAAACCAAACCAAACAAACAAACAAACAAAAAAAAAACCCTTAAGTTCCATCTCTTCCTCCAGCTTAGGATGTGAAAATTTTCAAATTCTCATAAATTATACATGTGTTTTCCTTCTAAATTCATTAACTCTTCTCAAAGAGCAGTAGTGTATGTATATCAGATCAATACATGAATGATTTCTCAGCAATTTTATCAAAGTTGTTTCTTTTACAGAATTAGCAAATCAGTACTATGACAACGCATGCTCATTTTCCAGGAAATGTGCTGCACATCTCTAATGCATATATTTCCTAATTAAGCATTTCAGTACAAAATAAATAAATAAAGTAAATCCACTGATTTTTCCTTCAGTTTCTTAATATATTTTCTAGTCAACATTTTGCTCATATTTGGTTTTGCAGGACTGAATTTTACTGGCATTTCCCAAGGTTCATTAGGTAATTTGAACCCAACACAAGCAGTTACAGTTTGACCTGGACACTACACCTATGAATAGTACCTGTATTTTTGTTTCATTAGATAACAGAGACAACATGATCTATTATGAAGTAACATCACAATTTTAAGTGCAAAATTCTTAAACTGAGTACACAGAAAGCAGTTTTCATCAATGTGATCTCATAAGTTTAACGAAAAACAGAAGAAATCGTGCTGCAATTGAAAATGAGAAGAGCAAAAGGTTATTGAGAATATAGTATATCTACTGAGAGATGTCTACCTGTTTAATTATCTGTTCTTGAATTAAAAGTCCCAAACATCCTAGAACTCACATGAAAATGAGATGTTTCCAAATTGTTTCCCTTTGTGTCTCCCTCAAACCCCAGTACTATCTAGTACTACCATGAAGCATTTTAAGTTAGAGAAGTTTACTCTTCATCAAACAGAATATAAATTACTGCACACAAGACTTCCTACTGGAAACCAGCAAAGGCAATGATTTTAGAGAAGTCATCCTACAGCATAGTATTTTCTCATTATACTTACATGCATACAAGTTAACTACTTTAATTAGTTAACTACAGGGAAATAACAGAGTGCAATCAAACACAATGGCTAATTACAGTTCTATAACTAATAACTATGACTGAATAAGTATGAAGTTTGGCATAAGTACTTAAAAAGCATAAGAAATGTCACTTGTCTCACATATGGATTGAACCTAGATTCATGTACTCAAATTTTTGGAAGAATCTAACTATATTATCTTGGATATTTTAAGTACTTTAAGATGTAATCTACTCTAGGAAACCTGTTTTAGCAGTGGGTTGGACTAGATCTTCAGAGGTTCCTTTCAACTCTGTCTTTCTGTGATTCTGTACAATATCAAGGAGCACATACAGAGAGGTTTTTTTTGTTTGTTTGTTTGTTTTTTGTTGTTGTTGTTTAATTGAAGATACCACTTCACAGCTAGTGAGCTTGATTTGATCAAGAATATACCAAACCAGAAAAATATTCCATCTGCCCCTTTTGTGTGTCATAGAAAGCATCTAAAGTTGAGCTATTTTGTTTCTACAAGCAACTAATTAGCACGATATCAGTTCACATAAATTAGGGTGTAATCATGATCCTATCACACTGAAACAAATTCTAGCTCAGCCTTTCATTGCCAGTTATTTTCTTGACCATTTTCAATTTGAGTGTACAGATTATTCAGTACTAGAAAATAATCCTTAATTATCACCATTATAAAAACAGATTTGAAAAGGAATGGTGATTACACACCATCTGGAAATATACTCAAGCTGTCAAAAGGATCTGTGGATAGCTCCTGTATACAGTATTCACATTTCAGCTGGAAACTAGGCATGGTCAAGGGGGAAGAATTCACTCAGATTCATGCACTTTTAAAAATGTGTTAGGCATATCAATTAAAGTTCAAATATAAAGTAAAATGATTTCCCTTTAAAAGGTTTCCATAGGATGCGTGGTGATTTGATACATCATCATACATTAATGTACTAACGAGACAAATGAATCAATGCTAAAATAGCACTAATAAGATGCCAGAATAGTGAAAAGAAATCACAGATATGAGAGAATTACAGAAGATGGAGAGAAAAGGAATAAATAATAATAATAATAAAAGATAAAACAAGCCATCCTCTCTCCTAATGCACAGATGGTAGAGGCAGCACTGGACATCTCTGGCTCCTCTGATCAATGGGGTATGTGGGAGGCCAACAGCCAGACCTCATCAGCGCCTATCGAAGTATCACCACAGTGGGTATCCTGGCAACTGGGTCTTCAGAGACCCCTGCTGGGGACAAAACCAATACTAAGCATCCTTCCTTCCGTGTCTAACAACCTGGCACAGCCACTATTAGCTTGGATAAAAACACAATTAAGCACATTCACTTGCAGGCTAATGTACATCAAGGAATGAGAAAATAGTGATGCTCATATCCTGGGTATGCAAACTGTAAATAATGGGCGATCTTCTAGTCACTATCCTGGAAAACAAAATAAAAGTAGCAGTTCTGCTCAAGTGTGTAATAAGAATATCTTCTGAATTTTTGTGGAAAAAATAAAAAATAAAAAATCAAGTATGATAGAAATTAAAACATGTCTTATTAGATAGGATGCTGGTCTAGGAGCACCTCAGAAGACTCTGCTGAGAAACTGGGAAGGGGTCATAAGGGAGAAGAACTGAAAAAACATTTGTTCTTTCTGAATGCAAGCAAGTCAAGAGAAGTATTCTATTACCCATTTTGTCTTAAAAAAAAAGTAAAAATAAGAATGTAGTTTTAGTCAAGTAAGAAAAAATTGAAATAAATTATAAACAGAAGGACATAAGATTCCCCCAGCTTCTTCAAACACAGAAGAGGTATTACTGTTCTATATTCACCTTACCTTGTTAAGCCACCTAGACATAGCTTTACTAGTTTTTTTTCCAGCTCATTTGTAAATTTGCAGTGGAATTGTCAAGTGAATCATTGTAAACTTTCAGTGGAAGACATTTTGAATCTTCTTAAAATTGCCACACTGAGCTCTTCTATTCTAGCTATGATAACAAAGTACATTAACGTTTTTTTTATTAATAGCTTGAATCTTCTCCTTTCTCTCCTCACAAACTTTTCTTCTTTCATTTCCACATTTCCCAACATTTTTCCCATTTCTCTCTCCTAATCTGCTTTCCTCAGGATATTCTCTATATTCTTCTTCCCTGTCAGTACGTTTTCTTCTTGAAAAAGATTTCCCAAGGCCTATACAATTAAACAACTATCCAGAAATCCTATCGATTCATCAAGCTTAAAAAGTAAACCCCTCTGCAAGTAACAAAAACTGAGTCACAGAGTTTTTGAGGCACAGCTTAGAAAGCACTCACACAAACCTCAATTCATAACATCTCAGGAGATTCCAACAGGAAACTGGAACAGAAGCTTAAAATATAGATATTTATTTTGCTTAGTTTCTTTGAGGCGACAAGAAGGAAAGCATACTGCTGTAAATTCAGAGTGCAGCACTAGCATGCAAACGAGCACATAGCTCAGCATGTCTGAGCATGCTAAGGGCCCACACAGGCTCTGGCTTTGGCTCAGCTGGCACAATGCTGACATCAGACCACTGCACAGCAAAGTGCCACATGCCAGCTGGAAGGTGGCGGAAGATGCATGTGCCTCTCACAAAGGCTTCTCTGGTACCCTGAACCCTCAGTCCAGTCCAGTTTAGCTCACACAACCGTCAAAAGTCCATGCCAGAAGATTCACCTAGTCACTTTCCACCAAACTGTGGCCTTCCTGTGGTGCCCCAGCAGGAGCCAGGTGCCAACTGAGGCAGTGAGCTCCCCCTGAGCTGCGCTGTTGACATACTTGCAGGTCAACATTTGGCATCACCTGGGAGCTGACACTCAAGTTCAGGCTTCCAATCTCTGCACTTTGCTGTGTAAAGAAAGATTTTGCAGGCTAAGAATATTTCTTATCCTGAGAAAAGGATTTCAATATTGGAAAAAAAAAAAATTTCCTTCTTTAAAATTTTATATCAATTAGATGTTTATATTAAGTGGATATTTATTATCCTTGGGAAAGTGCTAGCACACCAAAAATGGCATTTTCCCAGAAATTGTCAAAAATGAAAATGATTTTTCATCTTCACATTAGAAATACTCAGTTTTCAAAATCAGCTGATATATTTTGATTTTTTTTTTTTTTGAGTGAGGTTTCTTTCAATTTCGTTTTAAATAGTTTTCACTGTTTTTTTTAAATATTTTCCTATGGTCAAAAAAATGCATTAATGTGATATATGAACTCTCAGTGTTCACTGAAATATGCAAGTTCAATAGGCTCTGAAGCCACTCTTGAAAGACAATCAAGATTTTTTTTTCATTTGTTCATTTTCTGTTAACTTCAAGGCTTATAACAATTGATAAAAACAGGTATTCACATATCATGGCCAGTACTAATGCAAAACAGGTAGGTGGAGAATGAGCTAATAAAATTAATCACAGAAAGAAATTAGGTCTTAAGACATTTCCTAAGACATGCATCAAAGACTTCTAAGGGAGTATCATCACTGTAACAGATTTCTTCCCCCTACCTCCAGGAAGGTTTTAGTCTGTTCTTACGGCAGTATTACATTTTCTCTACTATGGATATTTTGAAGCATATACCACCTCATAATAGATTCCAACACTCACAAAAGAAATTTCAAGGGGAACGAGACAAGTACGTTTGAGAAAGAAAGCATGCTTCATAATTAACAAACACTTGTACAAATTCATTCAAATATATAAAGCCTTGAAGAGAAGTTATCGGTTCAGATCTCAGAGCATTAGACTTCACTTACTCTTCAATATACTTCCTGCTTCAGCATTTTGTCTCTTTTTCCTCCAGTGACTCCTGAGGCAAAGAATATGTCTCCAGGGATGTCAAAATTAGAACATACTGGGCTAAGGGAGGAACAAAGCACACGGATCCTGGGAAAAGAGTTGTGTCCTATCCATGAGACCACACAACTTCCTTTATCTTCAACATCTAACAAACAAACATCAATACCCGTCGTAACCATCCCCAAGTAAAATAAATACTAGGGATTTAAATCTTTCTCTTAATGCTAGAACTTGAACAAAATATGCATGTATAATCCCCAAAATAAAATAATTATGAGTGGAATAAATTTATTCATTCAAATTTTCACTCTCAAAATTTTACCAGAGAGGAAAGATTGTATAGTCAACCAAAAACTGTTACTCAACCCTATGTGGTTAAAAGTATTTCAATTGGTGATTTTCACTAATGTAAACTGTAGTATTCATATTTGTACACATGACAAAAATATGGATTTAACACAAATGTTCCTTACAAATTTCCACTGTGATAAACATCTCCTTTTGCATAGTGCAGTAATCAGTTTCATAGTACAGTTATCACTTTCTGGTACACAATATTTTTGTGTAAAAAAATTCTGACATCTGTCAGCTTCCTCCTTGCTAGCTCTGGAACAATCTTGTGTGTCTCTTGAAGGGATTCTTTTATTTTTCTTTTTCAATGTTAATAAAAACAATATGAAAATACCAAGCTGAAATATGAAAATACCAGATGTGGGACCATAATATCAGATTTACCTATGACTGTTTAAACACTTTTTCATTCATCTCTGTACTTACTAAAACATTCACAATTTTTTTTCCAGCATGTATGTAATAATTTAAATCGTTTATAATGTTTAGAAAACTTTATTTCAGATAAATACAGTAAACAGAAAGCTTACTATGGAGTCCTGGGAATAAAAACAGTTGTACAATAGTGCAAGCCTACTAGTGTTATAAGCATTGTTTTTCATTTTCAGATGATATTAGTTCTGTTCATGGTTAAATCTTTCAGAAATAAAATTATTTGCAGTGAATTTTCCATGTATTTGATAACTAAGTGTCATGGGATGGGAAAAAATACACATTCAGTAAACTTGTGAAAAGCCCTCGCAAGAGCTTTCACAACCTTAATATCACGTCCGAGTCCATATCTAAATATGTCTACAAAATTGCTGAAATTAGGGAAGGGATGTTAGGAACATATTGCTCTGTGCCTTCCTTGTTCTTATATCCTTCACTTAGTAGCTGCTCATGTACCATCAGAAAGAACACAACTGACAACACATGCCTTGTAGTGCACATATATAATGTGGCTTTTTTTGTTTTTTTGTTTTTAAATGCTCACCATTATTTCATAAGGTGGTAGAAAATGTTTTCTCAGAGTCATCTTTTCTTGTAACAGGTACCTTAAAACTGTTACAAGGATGCTGTTTATATCCATTCAAGTTGGTTCAAAGTCACAAATACATAACACAATGCTTTAGAGCTGGACAGTAACGTGACGAGAGTCTTGTTTTCGGAAGGCACAGAACTAAACAGTAGAAATTATCAGTACTACTTTTAACATGAGCTCCTTTGCTTCTGGGGTTGTAGGAAATGTCTGTTTTGTCTGTTCTCATTGCTATTGCTGTAGCAACCCCTTATATTTCTGGAATATAGTTCAAAGGACACAGAAAGAAGAGAAAGTGAGGCAAAGATCAATTGCAGATTTAGGGGAGGGTAAGATGGCACATGAGGTGAAAAGAGAAAAGCTGAGAAGTGA
Organism: Oreortyx pictus; assembly: GCA_036925125.1. Lineage (NCBI taxonomy): Eukaryota > Metazoa > Chordata > Aves > Galliformes > Odontophoridae > Oreortyx > Oreortyx pictus. Next base: position 94,952,762 of record JAUPFR010000001.1, read on the forward strand.
GAAACTACAAATCTCTAGAGACAGCCTTCCCTTGACACCCAACAAACACCTGTGGCCACTTGGCACTTGATATCCACAGCCATAAAACGTCATATACTCTACTAACTCAGGGGCTACGGTCTGCTACAGAAAGTAAGATTCAAAGTAAATTAATGCAGAATTAGTAAATACCAATATCCAGTGTGGATCGTGCTGCTGAAATTCAAACTCCTTATAAATACACATCATAAAAGTCTATTTTATTTCTTAATTACATCCTAATTCTAGCAGAGCACCCATTTCATTCTGAGCTCAAGATAGATGGTGCCCAGAAAATGCTATCTCTCAAGACAGAGTTTCATTTCTCTCCAGAACCTGTCTTATTCATTACAGAAATAAAGAACAGAAGGAAACAGCACTTACACAGTTCTCAGTTTTAGCCATAACATATCATAAAATTATGGGATCAAGCTCACTACACTGCAAGATGAAGGTAAAACTGTAACTTAGTCTAAAAGCCTATATTTCATCTGATTTCATTAAATATTGTGAATCATTCAGATTTTGATCACAAAGGCCAAAGAAACCCTATGAGGGAAATTAATAATTCTGTCGAAAGTGCAGTATTTTGATCATGTGGAAGTACAGCATATAGACTTTACTTAATGATGAACATAATGAATAATCATTTAGTTTCCCATTTAGCAAGTGCTTTCTCCCCTGTACAGTGATGAATGCTGAGGTTTCACGGTAAAAATTACAGCAAATGATTATGCAATTATTGCCCATATCAAAGCATACACAAGAGGGATAACACAAGATAATTGTAGGGCTACTTGGATTACAATCTTTTTCCACCTTTTGTGTTTGACTCTGAAGCCTGAAGGTTCTTGTTCTAGGATTTCACATACAAATACTGTACAAACTACTTGAAACATTTGGCCTAGCACTATGAACAAGTCCAGACAGCACATACACATTTTGGATTAATACATATAGATGTAGCATACTTTAACTGCATTCTGTGTTTAACACAGAGAGAGAAAATTGCTTATAACTCAACTCTGCCTAAAAGGAAAAAATTGAACATTAAGGATTGTACTTAAATTCATACACTTTTCGGTCAGTAAGTGACTTTCAAGTGTCCTCTTCCTTGAAAGAAAAACATAAGCCAGCATAATTGTGCCTTTAATAAAAATATTTAACAGCTATGTTTTCTTCTTGTTGTATATATCCAAACTGGGACCAGAAATAAAGTTTGTAAGATCATGCACTAGTCTTTCTACCATAGTTCATGGAATGCAAACAGGTTTCAGTTTGATAGGAAAACTGACTGTTGAAAACAAGCTAAGGACATAGGGCTATACCATATAGGAGTACAGATAATTTGAGAAAATCCATAGTTAAAGTATATGCAGTTAGAGATCAGAGTGAATACCTACCACTTCTGTGTACTTTAAAATACACTTTTTTTGGAGTCACAGTTCTGTCTTGATGTCTACATATATATTGTTATTTTTGTTTTTTCCCTGCACTATATCTCTCTGTCCACATATGGATTAGATGAGTAGATAGTTCTGAAAGGGTAGTGACAGGGATCTGATTTTTTACAACATGCCTACAAACTTTATTTTGGGGTCTAGTGAGCATAGATACAAGAAACACAGCCATCAAAAGGTTTGATGTCAGTGTCATCATGATAGACATTGTCAGTATCTCGTATATGAAAACTGTTTCACAAAACCACAACACCGGAATTCCTTTCAAAATGCTACTTCTACATCAATAAGAGTATTCTTGGAGGGGAACTGGAATCAGGCAGCTTGGAGCAATGTAGAAACACATACCAGGACGTTTTGGTGTGGTGAGAGGTATGAGGGCCTAAATCAAAAAACATGGTTAGGTCTGAGTGAAAGAGAGCCTCATGATGAAGTTGTAATTGGACTAGAATCTGTCATCTTAGGTAAAGTTAGAGAAGCAAAGAGGTCTGTTCCTGATGGATTTTTTTTTTTTTTGTCTCTGAGTCCATCTTATAAATATATCATGTAACCAGTGCCAGTCAGTGCCCAGCTCAGAGTTCTTCCATGATATCAGCAAAGAACTGAAATTCTTTAATTCACTTCTATATTCCAATGTTCCTCAGTTTTTTTTATTTAGTAAATAGAGAAAACTCTTTTGCATCATGAACTACCTTCCATTAACCACTTCCTCCTTCTGTTAAACGCTATTTTTTTTTCCCTCATGAATTAACACCTACAGTATTGACCTGTCACTATGGAGACACCTGATTAATGCTTAACAACTTCAGCTGACCTGGTATGCCTGAATTTTCTGGATCTAAATTTAGAATTGAGATCCCTTGCCAATTTTTGACTTCCCTGCAGAGTGCTAAATATTACATACTGTTTCATACCTGTGCAATATCAGATGCATTGACCTAAGTGTTGTATGCACAGATGTCACTCTCACAGAAACATTTCAGAGTAACAAGCTTCAAGATTATTTTTTTAAATATAGGAATTGTTTTTAATCTGCACTAAGGACTTGTTTCTTAACAAAAATGTAAATTGCATGACAGAAGTTGTCAGGATAAAATAAAATGTAAAAGTAATGCAAAGAAATTCCTAGAAACAATATTTTTGTCATAACTTTTCCATGAACAAATATTCCTATCACATATTTGATAATACATATCAGGAAAAAAATATTCATTTTAATATTATGGCTATGAAGCACTTCAAAATGACTTAAAAGGATAAAATGAAGATGCAGAAGAATTACTGCACACAGTACAGCCACTCTTCAGTTAATAGCAGCAATATTTTTTCCCCAGTTTTTCCTTATGTTGAACAATCCTTTTAGAATCTGTTCCAAATAAGATTTCACATTTTGCACCATGTAATATTTATTTATGTTTATACATATATTAAAAGTCCATTAAAGCTTTCAATTTAAGGTAAAGAATCCATCATTAATGAGTTACTAGAGCTTAAAAATATCTTAAACCATCAAGGGTTTATTGTCTGAATTTACTGAGAGATTTACTGTCCTTAATAGGCAAGAATTGTTGTATGTTATACAATGACAATATGAATCAAAATACTGGATAGAAAGTATTCCAGTAGAAGGCCAAATTCTGTCTATCGGTGTATAAGTACTTAAAAATTACTGAAATTTTGACAATAAGCAACTGAAAAAGACATAAAATAGCATTTATTGAAAAAGCAACTTTCTTGACAGTATTCTTAGTTTGTAGTAAAATAGAATGGAGAGAAGAAAAGAAGCATAGTGAATGCTTACACTTTAATATATGTTAAGAAAACTGCTTTAGGGTGATCCTATTGTACATAACACTATTCCTGTCTGCACACCTTTTTTTCCATGCAGTGGAAGTATATTAGAACAGGATATAACATTAGCTGTCCAGAATGCACTTGTCAATACTATGACGTGGAATACCAATAACAAAAATCATAAAATTACAGCAGCACTATATCAACACTTGTTGCCTTCTGCTTTCTTTCCACATTTAATACTAAAAGTCTTCTGAAATCATATGATGTCATTATTTTCCAAACAAGTACTAAATCTTACATTAACTCAAGTGTTTCTGCTTCGTTTTCTACTGAGGAACACATAAGGATGGCATTTAAATAAACAGAAGGATTTTATCTCCAGTTGCACAGAGTAATACTACTTTTACTTTTTGGAATAAATAAGCCAGTAAAAAACTGAACTAGAAATGAAAAAAATATCAGTTTCTATATAACAACTAAGGTTTTGAGAAATTCAGAAATTTAAGAACTATTCAAATTAAGTTTGAAAAAAAAAAATCAGTGCTGGAGTGCTGAGTTCAGTTTTGGGCTTCGTAGTACAAGAGAGACATGGACATACTCGAGAAAGTCCAGATAAGGTTCATGAAGATGACAAAAGGACTGAAATATCTGTCTCGTGAGGAGGCATAGTTGACACCTGTTAGCCTGGAGAAAAAAGATTGACCTTGTCTATGTCCATAAATATCTGAAGGAAAGGTGCAAATAGTTCTTTCCAGCATAGTGACAGACAAGAAAGTAGAACACAGGTAGTACTATCCAGACATTAAAGAACTCATTCATGGTGAGGGTGACTAAGCCCTGGTACAAGCTGGTCAGAGAGATTGCAATGTTTTTTATATTTCTATCCTTAAGAATATGGAAAAGCCATAGGACACGCTCCTGAGCAGCCTGTCATCTTTTAAACTGGCCCTGCTTGTGCAAGGGATTTGGGCCAGATGATCTTTCCAGAGGTCTATTTCAATCTCAACAATTATTTCCAAAGTGAGAAACATGTACATGGGCTGCATATCTAAATGAGTATGTATTTTATCATCTTTAATTGTCAAAAAATGCTTTATATTTATTTTTACTTAGCACTGGTAATGCTGCATCTTGAGTACTACGTCCAGTTTTGGGCCCGGTCTCCACGAGAAATAGATGGAGGTCCTGGAGCAGGCTCAGAGAAGGGCAACAAAGCTGCTGAGTGGGTCTGGAGCACAATCCTTATAAGGAGTGGCTAAGGGAATTTGAATTATTCGGTCTGGAGAAGCAGCAGCACAGGGGAGACCTTATCACTCTCTAGAACTACCTGAAAGGAGGGGTTGTGGCAAATGGGGGTTAAGTCTCTTCTCACACATTACTAGAAATAGGACTAGGGGGAATGGTCTCTAGTTGTACTGGGGAGATTGGGGTTGCACATAAGGAAAAAAACTTCTACAAAAGTGCTCAGGCACTGGAACAGACTGCCCAAGGAGGTGGTTGAGTCACTGTCCCCTAGAGGTGCTCAGAAAATATTTAGGCATGGTACTAAGGGACATGGTTTAGTAAGAAATATCGGTGATAAGCGGATGATTGGGCTGGATGATCTTGGAGGTCTTCTCCAACCTTGCTGATTTTATGATTCTCTTTTATTGTTTTACTCAATGTAATATTGAATGGAACAACTGGCATTTATACATTTTTTTTCTTTTAAATTTAACAAAAAATGAATGCCTAGGCTTATTCTGAATTCAGTATTTGGGCTCAACTCCAAGTGGACTATGCATGTGCTTCTCTCACCTGCCTGAAATTTCATCATTCAGATTTCTCATGGTAGTTTTAAACAAGAAACAAATGTTTAAACACAAAGAGAAATACATTGTCATTAGATGAGAGAAAGAAACCATGTTAAACATAGACAAAATAAAATGCTTTATATTCAGTTGTTAAGCGGTGACAAAATTGAAACTCCTAGATCGGTAAAGACAAGAGATAGAAATAAATACATTCTCTTAACAAATATTAAAGTTGTCTTGTGCAGACCCTACTAACCAAAATTAACTAAGGTAGTAAGGGTGTGTAACAAGTAAATGCAAATATTACCTGTTAAAGTAAACCTATTTTATGCCTTTCCTACTTGGTGGTTAATATCTGTGTTCAATTCACAGAGCTCGTAAGATGATATTAACAAAATATTCTGAATTTCCACCTGACTGCTAAATTGTCTAACAGTTCATTATCATCATAGCAAAAATAATTGGATATCTGCCTCACCTATTTTGTGCTGCACAATGGATGCTGTACAACAACTGAAACTGCAGTATCCTCATTATCATACTGCTATCTTTTATTTAAAAATAAATAAATAACTTCTTAAGTAGCATCAATTTGATGAACTGCAGCAATCATCCACCCAGGCCTTAAGACTTTCATACTGTGAAAACTACTTGCACAACAAAAAAAATAGATGGACGGGAATATAAATAATTGGTGACAAGTTTCTGACTGCCCACAGTATTTTGTTTTGTTTGAAAGAAAATCACCTTTTTATAGTCTCTCGAATATCTTTGTTGACTGTCCTGGTTTCAAACTGTAGTCTGCTCAGCCAATCCCTCTCTTGAGGAAAGGGTGTATAGTTCTTAACATTTATTTAACAGGTAACCAAAGTGTAACTAACTCTGAAGCAACAAATTTCTCCTCAGATAATGGCAGTGAAATTGGCATGGTACATTGACATTACAATAAAGACTTCCTGTGATTATTCTGTGGCATTGTGTAACAAAATGGTATAAAATTTTTCCTTTTCTGGGCAAATAACTAGAAGGAAAGAACTAGAGATCAGTCATGTGGCCTCAGGCTGTGGGTCCAAGTAACTTAGTAATTAACTTCCAAACATCAACTATTGGCAAAAGGCATATTTAGAGGGATATTTTTACCAATATGGTAACAAATTCACTTCAGTTTAAAAAGAAATAAACTTGAAAAAGAAACAAATTAAACTCAGTGCAAGGGCTTATATAAAGACAATCATGAAGTTTCTTTACTGATCTGCCAGAGCTGACTCACTTTTTTTCATGCTTGCATGAGAATTTGGAAAGACTCTGGTGGAAGAACAAAACAAGAACAACTCCACATTTTCCCTTTGAAGGGAGAAATCAATTCAGTTTGTACATAGGTATTTTGGTATAAATTTCTCATCAGTAACAGCTCTTAAATCTATTCTATGTGGTTAAAACACAGTCAAAGCTAGAAAAGCAAATGCTGGATATATATGTAGAAAGTTGGAAGAAAAAAAAGAAAAGAAAAAATGGTGAAAAAAGAACTCAAAGAACAGTTGTTTCCTCATTTACATTATTACCTTCCATCCAACACCACCTCAAGGAATAGGTACTGTAACAGATTTGGTGGACTCAAAACCAACTCAAATACTTGTTGTTCTCTGACAACAAAACAGGTCTGTGAATTGGCACCTATTTATGTATATATGTATGTATGTATTTATTTATTTAACCAAAGTTGTTCTCTTTGCATATTATCCAACTTGTACAAAGCAAGTTCTTACCAATCTGTTGTTTCTCACTGATAAGTCTGAAGCAGCACTAGACATATATGAACAGCATCTCATTAAGAAATCACTAACGAAAACTGCAGTAGCATTCTAAAGTCACTTATGGAGAAAAAACACAGAAAAATCTTTATCATGCGTTTCTATTCAAGAATGAATAATTGTAACAAAGTAGAACAAGTTCAACACGTTTTTTTTTGTTTTGCTTTTGTTTTTTTAAGTCTTAGTAAGAAGTCCAAAAATTAGAATAAATGTTCACTCAATGGAAACTGAGACCATTATTACTAGGCTCTTTAGAAGGCAGAATTTCACTCTGTCATTCATAATCACCATTCACAATAGGAACACTTTCATATACATATCCACTGAATACAATACCTTTGAAAGATTATGCTGTGCTTGAAGCAGTGTTATTACAGAACCCAGGAAGTTTCTGTACTCAGAAAATACATACCATTTCATTGCATCCATCCTAATCACATTGTTTCTCAAGTCTTCAAGAGGAGATGTCTCAGTCCTGAGCCATGTATAGCCCTGTCCTGCTCACGTAACAATAAACTCAAAGAACAATGTTTATGTACTCCATAAGTCCATTATATCATTGAAACTGATTTCTACTGTGAAATCAATGCTCCCTTTTCTCCTATTTCATGAGACTGACAAAGCATTATTGCAGAAAAATTAATATGCAAATGGTATTTTAACCTCAAACACAGTAATTGTTTATCCTTTCTTTTGTTTTGTTTGAAATGTAAGGTCATGATAGTAATTTATGTATTTAACTTTTATACATAAAAACAAACTCTTTACAGATACTTGATACCCATTGTTTTAAATGGACATGCTTGTATTTTCTTCATATTACGTTCCTTTAAACTTTTCCCAATTTCTATTCCTGCTATAGAAAACTACATAGTGACTTTTTGTTCATCTAATTGCAGAGCTGCCCCTTATCCCCTCCAGGATCTCTCTCTTTAGAAAAGTGAACAAGTTTCAGATTTTTTTTTTTTGTTCACCTGTCCTGTTCTCATTTGCATATATAACAGGGCACCATTTTGGTAGTAAACAAGAATTTGATCTCCTAAAATAAAAGTTAGTATTAAAGTTGTTTACTTGAAATTTGTTTCTATTGCTATAAAACTACAAAATACTCAGGTAACTCTGAAATAATGTCTCATATTTATATCCACGGAAACTACAAAAGATAGAAAAATCACAATAACACTATTTGATAACTGTTTGGTACAGTAAGTTTTCAGCTACTAAATGCTATATTTTAACCACAGTAATCACCATTAGCTATTCACTTTCATCTGCAATGAATTAGAGACTACACAACATGCTTGTAAAAATTTATATGCATGTCCAGAATGCAGCTTTCCTTTCAGTCACTGCTATCACTGCTGACACACTGTCCACAGCCTCACCATGCTCACATCTACTGTTTGGTCCCCAGAAACATTCAGCAAGTATTGATGAGAGTCACTGGGTACCGTCTTTTTCTGCATGAAGGAATTCAGCAACATACCTCTGCATCATACACCCTCCATGTCAGACATCATTTTGTCCAACTGTCCCTCTGTTGCTATCTGTCACACAGCAACAAAACGTAATGTAATATTGGAAGGAAGATTCAGTCCCTATTGTCATACCACCAACACCAACCTCTGACTTCTTGGGTCAACATAATAAAAGAGGAGGTATTGCTTTTGGACCACCCCTTTTAGTGAAATATTTGAGAGAGAATTCTACAAAACCAATGTAACCCTTACCTAAATCAAACTGGAAGGTTATTTTTCACAGAAAGAATGTGCACTTATTTTTAACCACTGGTGAAAATGATTAAATTAATAAGCACAATATTTCTCCTACATAAACTAGCAGGTTTTCAGTTCTTCAGGAAGAGATGAATATTGAATACTAGCTGTTCACAAGCAGCTCAACAGAGCAATCCTTTTGCCTGACACCCCTCCATGAAATGATTTTTTTTTCCAAATGAGAGTTCAAGACAATCAAGTGTTCTTCACTTGAAGATGACACGACGCCTATTTTGCTCATAGTTTGCAGATAACACCAAGCTGAGTGATGCAGTTGACACACGAGAGGGAAAAGATATTATCCAGAGGGATCTGGACAGGCTTGAGAGGTGGGCTTATATCAACCTCATGAAGTTCAACAAGGCCAGGTGCAAGGTCCTGCACGTGGGTCAGGGCAGTCTCAAGCACAGATACAGGTTGGACAGAGAGTGGCTTGAGAGCATCCCTGAGGAGAAGAATTTGAATGTGCTGGTTGATGAAAGATTCAAAATGAGCCAACAACATGTGTTTGCAGCCCAGGAGCCCAACTGTATCCTTGCATCAACAGAAGCAAAACCAGCAGGTCAAGGGAGGTGATTCTTCCCCTCTATTCTGCTCTTGTGAGACTCCACCTGGAGTACTGCAACCATCTATGGGATCCAACACAAAAGGACTTTAAGTTGTTGGAATGGGTCCAGGGGAAGGCCAAAAAGATGATCAGAGGGCTAGAGCACCTCAAATATGAGAACAGGCTGAGAGAGCTGGGGCTCTTCAGACTAGAGAAGAGAAAGCTCCTTCAGGTTGTAATAGTTTCTTTCTAGTACCTGAAGGGGGCCTACAGGAAGGCTGGGGAGAGACTTTATAAGGGCACACAGCAATGGGATGGAGGAAATGGATTTCACCTGGAAGAGGGTAGATTTAGACTAGCTATTCAGAAGAAATACTTTACTGCAAGGGTGGTGGGACACTGGAACAGGTTGCCGAAAGAGGCTGTGGATGCCCCTCCCTGGAAACATTCAAGACCAAGCTGGATGGGGCTTTGTGCAACCAGGTGTAGTAGGAGATGATCCTGCCTATAGCAGAGGGGTGGAACTGGGTGATCTTAATGGTCCCTTCCAACCTAAAACATTCCATGAATCTACAGACAGGTGCCACCTCTGAAGTAAATAAATGCTCCATGAAAACAAGTGAGCAGAAAACAGAAGTCACACCAAATCTCTACAGCAGAAAAAGTAAAGAAATAGTAACAAAAAAAAAAAAATAAAAAGCATGCAATTCCCTTTTCCCTCAAGTTTCAGTAGAGGATCTGAGAACTTAGTGTAAATAGTAGGCTAGCACACTACATGATTTCAATCCCCCTGGTGTTACTGATACAGGCTATAATGCACACAGTATTTGTGCTGTTGAGCTGTTTGAGTATGACAACAGTGATGAGCCGAAGGGCTACACAGTCATCAGTACATAAGGGATATGTCACTGCTATTTATAGAGAGACACCCAAGTACTACTTACACATATCACTTGAATGACAGAGTAATGTAACATATTGATTTACACAGACTCCTCTAGAACTGAGAAATTTCAACACCGTTGTCTTCAGGGGCATTTTTTCTTGTTTTTGCTTTTTAAAGTACACTTTTATCTCTTGCTCTTTCTACTAAGGTTCAGCTCTGTTCTTCTGAACACTTTGAAATTTTATCCTTTATCTTACTTCCATTCAAATTGATTTTAGTATCAATATATTCCTAAATTGTTGCAGCAAGCCATTTATCGAGGACAAATTTGGTGGAGTATCTCTACTTATGCACTGTCTTACCATCTTTCCTCCTCACTCTTATCACTTCATGCTAAAGAAAGTTTTCTTAGTTTCTCTTAAGAAAAACTAAAACCAGAATAAAGATCAATTATCACCTTTTCCTCTTCATAACTATACAAGCAAAGTTACTAAATCATTTTTATCACTGAAAAAAAAAAAATAGCCCAAATAACCCGTAGTCAGAGAATCTAGCAGTGGAGTGAAAGGAGCAATCAGACAGTAAACAAGCAGTACTAATGCTGGTAGCTTACAGGAACTAAAAATAAAGCTTAAAATAATGGATATCTTGACAATAATTTAGATAACAAATAAAAGCTGCTAAGAGGAATCATATCCCTAGTGTCTTGAAGACACAAGAGATCTATTTATGAATTTTATATGGCATTGACATTTAATATGTTGCTTTTCTAGTTCTTGTGTGCCTAAAAAAAATATCTGATGTAAACAGCAGAAAATTTTTTAGTTTCAGGCCAATAGCAGAAACTTCTAAAGAACTGTCAAAGTTCCCATTTTCAACCTGAACTTGTTTTCAACTAAATAAAAACAAAAGGAATAGATAAGAGAAGACACTCATTATAGAAGCACTAAAAAATTTTATTAGCTTTGAATTCCTCTGAAGTTTCTTAAAACAATCTTAGCATAGAACAAAAAATAATAGTAATCTTCTTAACATCTCTGCCAGTTGCAAGAAGTATACAACATCAGAAGACCTTGAATGTCAGCAATGGTCTAGAAGTAGAAGTCACTCATTATGAGTACTTACCAAGGAGAAAGTTTCATCCATAGGTGAAATTAATTATGCAGAACTGCTAGTAGAGCAAGGCTCCATTTAAAGTAATTATCACCCTAATTTGAAATCAAAAGGAATTAATGTCAGGATTTTATTCTTATTATCTAAAGCTTGTAAAGTTGTCCAGATGTCATTATAAGTTTTAGTTTATAGGGCAATATTTCAGTCAGTGTTTACAGTACTGAAATATTAGAAAAACAAAGACAAACAAAAGCTTAAAATTTACCGCCCCCATACTTGTACAACTTAAAGGAAAGCTCATTCTCTCCTTTGCAGTTTTTTGTGATTATTTTACCTATCTCACAGTACAATACATAAAAATTGATGAAGATATACCAAGGCATATGAGGTTCCCAGATCATTCTAATCTCTGAAAGTTTCACCAACCCACTTTAGTTAGACAAACCAGTTATTAGACGAAACAGAAAGATTAGTATCCAACTGATGTAACTACTATAACACCAGGATTTCTGCACCCTGCAGATGTCTGAAACAGGTCTACTACTTCAGTAAAGCCAACTCTTATTCCAATCAATCATCTCCAATTTTTTTTCTACTCTGTTTCATCAGTACAGTATCCCCCAGTAGATAATGTCTTGACAATAATATTGCTTTAATGTGCAATTCACCAGCTGAATTAAATCACCAGACTTATTTTACCTTGAAGAACTGTCAGATATTGTTTAATTTTCTCTGCCTGCAAAAGAGTTATCCTGTTGAGACAGAAAGGGGGCTGAGAGGATCGAGAGAAGGGAATTCAGCAATGTCTTCTTCTTCCTTCCCTCCTTCCCTCCTTCCCTCCTTCCCTCCTTCCCTCCTTCCCTCCTTCCTCCCTGCCTCCCTCCCTCTCTTTCTCTCCACAATTTGTTCTCTCTTTACATTGTTTTCCAAATGTATATGCATTCTTCATCAAGCCCTGTTTTAATTTGGCTCCATCTTCAGACGTAATCCAAATGATTTTGTAACATTGCTTTTAGAATAAGCATTTGTTTAATAAGATTAATCTCCATATATCAAACAGCATACTAATGCATACATGAGAGGAAGATCTGTGTCTACAATTAAAACTGAGATAGCACTTCCCACTCTATAGATTTAACCTATAACTTCACTGAATAAATGACAAAAAGTGAAAATCTATATTTGATGCATATATTACTTTTACAGGAGAGGTTCCATAAACATAATGCTCACCTATCTTAGATTAAGGAAGTTTTAGAAATAGTAAAACAACTTTCTATTTCTTTAGGAAAGTAAATAGACAAATCTATCGCCTCCCATATCTTTTCAAGTTTTCAGTTTGGCATAATAGTAAACCTGGAATAGGAACTTAACTCTTCCCAAACAAAAAAAATTAAGTCAATTGTACTTCACATGTGGTGTGCAGGGTCGTCTTCATAGTTCAATATAATTTAACTCAACTTCCATATCTCCAAATAGTGGACGCTTACATAGCACTTAGTAGTAAAATCTTCAGAACGTGCTGAAGTTTGTTTCTTTCTCTTCATTTTTATGTTTAATATCATATTAATTTTATTTACATATAATAATGATAAAGGTTACAAATATAATATGAAAAAACTGTGTTCTCTAATATTTTTTTCAATAAAGTTATCACAGTCAAAACTGAAAGCCCTCCAGTTGAACTTACATTATCAAATGAATCTACAACTGTAGCTATTTTTGTTGCTTTTTTTTTCCAATCGATTAGTCTGCACATTTACACACTTCAGAAACCTCAAATGAAGTAGCTCCACTGACAGTTTTATAGTGATTCTATTCCATAGGAAGGTAGTCTAATGAATTATCTAAGAAAGGAAGTGGAAATATAGCAGGCACAATGTGGATCTCAAAAGTGAAAAGGAAAGTAGTAACTATGATGATGTCATGTGGAGGCTAAGTATATTTAACATATTCCCCGAGATAGCATCTTTTCAAGTAACACAGTGTTTGCTTTTTTTTCCACATTGTCCAGATACAGAAAATTATTCCGGAAATGGCTTTTTTTCTTTCTTACTTTTTTTCCTTTTAAAACTTGGGAAATGAAATAGAAGACTCTTGTATAACAGATATTTCTATTACAGAGACTTGTATTGGTTATAATACCTAACTAGTATATTAGAATTCTCTACATCTATTTTTGTTGTCAACATTCTGGTTTTAACATCTTTTAGCTTAGAATGTACAGGTACCATTGTGCTGAATATGTTTTATGAATTTTATCTATATAAACTATAAAATTCAGGTAATTAGACTATGAGTTTAAATAACTTTCTATTCTTCAGTTAAAGTTCATTTATTGCTATTCCAGTCTCTCTCTTCACTGAGAATTATGCCATTCCCTTAAAGCTAATAATCCTAACCACTACTTTTCAGATCATATGAAATACAAGAAAAGGTATAGGTTTGATATGAGCTCACCTGTAATAAGAGTTTTCTTATTACAATCTGTCACTTTTTAGAAAGTCTGCATCAGTCCTTGATGATTAAGCTCAACATAATTGTATGTGTTGGAAAAGTATCAGAATGGTCAGGAATTGTTTGTTCCTTTCAGTTGTTTGGTTGTTTTATTGTTTTTGTTTGTTTGTTTTTCTTCATTAAGTGTTTAGGTTTTAGAGCATAATATTAGAACATCAACATTCTTTGCCTGGTAACCAAGAAATATGGCCTGAGGAGTAGAAAGCCGAAAGAGGAAATGGTAGCAGGAGCATTAATTTTTCTCCTTGCAGCTACAGGACTGTTCTTTCATGAAAAATTAAATGAGTGACAACCATTTGAAGGACAATCAAAACTCTCAAAACCCCGTTGTTCAAAATCAATGGCCATAACTGAACATTACAGTACATAGTCTCCTAATAAGTCTTAGCCATCCTTTAAGAAAATATATTCTGCTCAGCTTTAAATACTGCATTTATATTTTTTCCTACCGTAGTACGTTCTTAAATTCCCCCTTTACTGTTTGTCTTCTTTTTAATATCAGCTTCTCAATTGCTCCAAAATCCTATTCTGCTAGTAAGACAAAATCAGTGTAAGGCTTTGTTCATTCTAGACCATTTCAGCTGAAATGAGACAGGCAGCCCTTTCAATGACCTCAAGGATTACAAGAGAGGAGTATAGGTGATGTCCTGAAATTGTTCTAATCACTGATATATGCTTCTACTGTAAAATGATTACCTGTTTGAAAAAGGTTTAATGTAGATGCTTTTAAGCTTTCTTGTTCTAATGCTTAGTATATAAAGTTTACTTTCTTATTAACTTTATATTACTTTCTAGATATGAAACATATCAAGAGACATGCTTATGGATCAAATATATATTTAAATAGGCTCAAAAATACATTCCTGTCTAAAGCAGAGCAGTTAGCCTTCTCTAATTGAAGGCATATTCATCAGAAGACAGGAATGAATAGGGTCCTTCAAGTTTACTGAAATATTCCTGTCACTGTTGAAATGTTATTCCAAAAAGCATTGCCATTTTTCACCGTACGTACCAGAAATCAAAATGCCCAGAAGATATTGGAGATAGAGGACATGAATCAAATATGTGTTTCCTACTTTTGCCTGGATTGGTTTTGTTTGAGAGTATTTACCTGCAGTTCAAACAAATCAGTTATTTATTCATCCCTAGAAAGATACCCCAAAACCATTCCACCAACAAAATATTAAATGTCAATATTAAATTTTTCAATCAAGATAAACCATTAAGCCAAAATATATTTACTCTTCAGGAATAGTATAAGTGAGGATACCTGTTCTCTATAACATGTTCCAGTACACTCCACGAGGTCATACTGAATTAAGAGACAGATTAGAAGTGTGAAATAGATTTGCAAGATCAACATGAAAATACACATTCAAAAATGGTCTGTTTTCTTAGTTATTCTTGTTCATGTTAATCGACAATTTAGATAATTATACACACAGGAGATAGACAAAGTGGATTTGATACATCTGGGAGGGGAAATCTAAACATATCAAACAAGAAAAAAGCATGAAAAGCAAACAGCAAATGAATTCACTTGAAGCTACGCTGTATATTCAAATCTCTCTGCACAGATATGTACCAAGATGATGAAACATTTTGGAAAGGATACAGTCCTGGAGCTCACCAGCTATTGCATTTTAGTAGGAAAAGAATCACATAAGATGTGAAAATAAAAATTTGCTTTAAAAGCACAATGGCTCATCTATACTGATAGACTAGAGACAGATGCTATAGCATAACTATCATACAAGAACTGACTCCAGACCCAAGAGACCTCCACTGAAATTCATAGCTGCAGAAAAGACAGCAATTGGACGTTTCTTCCCCACACTTAAGATCTAGAACTCCTTACAACAGATACTGAGAATACAGTAAATTCAAGTAGATTCACATAGGGATGAGACAAATTCACAGGAAAAAACATAGTGTTCCTGACGACAAACAGATTGAGAAGTACCCTGTGAGCTAAAAACAGCATGGTTGAAGATACAGGAATCATATATTTAGCTAGGATCACTGAGACCACTCATATTCATTGTTTCCATTGGTATCACTTTCTGACTTAAAAATGCAGCAATAGTAGTTGAAATAATACTGATGCATGTCTGAAGAAAATGATTTGTGCAGGCAGCTATACTTCCCGAATTACACTTTCTAACAAGAACAGGCTTATCAGATGCTTTAAAAAATAAAGATATGAAGTGGGGAACAGAAAAACCACACTTAGATGATCATTTCACACTTCCTCCAAATTAAGCAAATCACTTTGATTTGATGTGGATGCTAAAAAGTAAACACATGAGTTTCATTTCTTGCCCAGGCAAACCTATCTTTCTCTAGTTTCATTACTGTAAAATCATAGAATGGCCTGGGTCAAAAATGAACTCAAAGATCATCTAGTTTCAACCTCCCTTCTGTTGGCACACCAGGCTGCCCAGAGCCACATTCAGCTTTGCCTTGAATGCATCCAGAAATGGGGCATCCACAACCTCTCTGGGCAGCGCATTCCAATGTGCCACCACCCTCTGAGTGAAAAAACTTCCTCCTAACATCTAACCTAAGTCTCCTCTGTTTTAGTTTAAAACCATTCCCCATTCTCCTATCAAACAATATCTGTGCTTTGACTACCCAGAAAGTCTGCACTTTGACTAATCTCAATCTACTGAGAGTCAGCAAGAAGTATAACAATTTCACTTACAAAAGGTCTAAAGATCTAATCAAGATGAGATTTTTAGTGAGACTCACTGATGGATATGGATAAAAGGAGGTATTTTGGATGGGGAAAGCGTTGCTGAGAAGTACAACATTAAGTCAAACAATATTAGAAAAAGTAATAAGATTTTCACCCCACTATTACACATGTTCATTCAAAAATAGCATTTTTGAAAAATTCTCCTCCTCCTCTAGTATTTGGGTAAATGTAGGTGAGTTAACATTACACTTGTCAAATATTGGATGAGTAATAAAATCAGTTATGTTGGTTATGGTTAGAATTAAGGAAGTCCTTTTTTGTCAGTTATGAAGGCTAGAATAAGATATTTAATAACTAAACAGGAACATACAAGGGCTGGAAACAATAGAAAAGATGATACGAATATAGACTCATACTGAAGTTCTGCTTGTCATCAGTGTTGCAAGTAATTAAAAATGCTAGTCAAAATTCAAAATATCATTTTGAATATAATAAATTTAACCTGGTCTACAGATTATTCTTCCATGTAGTAATTAACATGAAAATATTATTCTAAGACACTAAGAAAAAACATCAAAACTAGAACTGTAATTCTGTGTGATATTCTTAAAAGAAAAATGAATAAAGTACTAAATGTTTTTATTCGAGCAAGCTTGACTCAGAACAAAGGCTTGAATCACATAATTATTCAGGAGTTTTAGGAAAAAAAAAATCAACATCTTACTTATGTATTTTTTAATCAAGGTAAAAAGCCAGTCCTGTAGACCTATTCACACGGCCAGCCTCAGAAGTTCACAAATACTATTCACCCAGCTATATTTTTGATCCTGCGTGGGATAAGCAGCAGAATATCATTAAGAGGAGACAGCAAAACAGTTACCAAGAAGCAGCTCAAAGATGTCTGTAAAAAGGACTTGGCTTGTATCTATCACAAAGATAAAAAAAAGATTAAAAAGGGAGACAAGATTCAGTCATAACACAAACAGGCGTGTATTATTATGGAAATTGAAAACATGACAACTAAATCTTTAACTTTTGTTACCTTTATTTTTAAAAGTAGTGATTAATGTAACTAAAATACACATTTGGAGGATCACAGAATCACTGATATGTAGGGGTTGGAAGGGACCTCCAGAGGTCTTCGAGACCAATCCCCTGCCAAAGCAGCTCCCTAGACCAGGTTGCACAGGTAGGCGTCCAGGCATTTCTTGATCATCTCCAAAGAAGGAGACTCCACAACCACTCTGGGCAGCTTGTGCCAGTGCTCTACCACCCTCTCTTCCCCATGTATAGAATATTTTCAGAAATATAATTAAAACTTCCTTTCTTCTCAAACCTGAGTAGAGTAAAGGTTTTGTCCATACATGGTGCTCATTGTTCTCTGTAATCAGATAAGTTTTCTTGGCATCATTTTGTTTGGTCCATTACTTCCAAGAGATAGCCTAATCTCAGCAATTCCACCTTCAACTGTTGGGTTACTTATGTCATTAACAAGATAAAAAATGTTCCAAAATTGTTTTTCTTCGTTACTCTTTTTTGGTACGTATTTTTGAGGATAAAATGATATCAGAGGTTCAAATGCACAAATGCACTTCATATTTTATATGACACTGTATGGGTCCTGGTCATGATTTGAGCGAATCAGTATTTTCTTGATTTTTATTGTCAGTATACATGAAATGTCATACATTCTACCAGGGTGTTTACTTGGACCCTGTCTAGCTGATTTAAGTGCTTCCACAACTAAGTGAAGGTGGAAAACTTTGCTAATGTAATTTTTACATAAATGCAGGTGTAAAAAGAAGTCCTGTATCAGGGCAGAAGTTAAATGAAAGTAAGAATTACTGGTATTAGAAAAAAAGAACAGAAAGATTAAACATGTGTTGCTGTGTTTGGGAGCACCATCAAAATTCAGAACAAGTTTTTCCTTTGAACTCTTGATTTCATCTTAAGAAAACTGAAGTAAGGTTTGATGGAACTAATTCAAGTCCGTTATTTTATATATAAAAATCTAGTTACTCTTCTTGCTTCTTAATGAACATAATAGCAGACATTTTTTCTCTTATTTGTAAAGTTTAAATATACTGGTAATTGTCTGGAAAAACATACAGTAGTAAAGGTGGAATTACTTATGTACATAGATTTTAACAACACTACTAGAAGTTTTATTTATTTATTTATTATTCTGTTTGGAATTTAAACTCTCATTTTTGTGGGTTTCTGTTGTTTCCTTTAAAAAAATATTACTGTATCACATGGATCTTTGCCTTAAATACTCCTTCCCATATCTTCAGCAACATATGTAATGCTAAAATTCATGCTCACTATCAGTAAGCTTTCATTTACTTCAAATTTTCTAGCTTTTTAAAGATGAACTACAAGTCCGTAACCTGCAGGAAACCTTGCTAATAAAACCACGAAAAGCAGTGCATGCAGGACCTGAACAGTTGTGCCTTCCACAGAAGGAAAAATCTTGCTGCTGCAGCATTTAAAATGCATCTTGTCATGGGGGAGAAAAAAAAAAAAAGTATAAATGATTTTGTTGCATCTATTTGTGTGCATATATATATATATACACACATTACCTTATATGAAAAAGCTTATATGTAAAGCTTGTATGAAAAACAGATCTATGAAACAGATCTATTCTTAATTTTGATATACTCTTCTGTTTCTAATTAGTACCTAGACAAAGTTCTCATTCAAGCTTCAGATACACCCCTCAACTCAAATCCCTGGAAAAAAAAATTACTGAACTGAACACAAAAGAAGCCATGATGCACATATCGTACTTCATATGGCAGATGAAACTGCAGGAGGGAAGCTTTAATGACCAATACTGAATCCAGTGATTGTAAATGAGCAATGGCAATTATGCACTACAGATTCTCTCCAATTTATTTAAAAGTAAAAGGCAAAAAACATAACCAAAGCACTATTCTTATGGCTACAAGGTGCTTCTTAAGAAGACCATGTATGAGTTAGCACTCAATGTTGATTTCATGAGGGAAACTCAGCATTCTGTTGTATTACTATTTCTTCAAAACATTGCATTAGCTCTTTTTCACCGCCTGCAGGATACCCCATCAAATCTACATCAAAGTCTCCTGTTTCAGTGACTTTGTAATCTCATTCAGCACAGTGGCTTACCTCAATTACTTTTCACAATATCTTACAGCCTCCTTCATGCTGTTATATTAAAATAATTATTTACATTCATTATATACTGGCTGCTCTGCTTGACTTCTGCTTCACTGTTCAGATTTGGTATCTTTGGTCTTTTTATAACTATTCATCCAATACTTATTGTTTTAAACTTCCTTAAATGTGGATCCATCTCTACCACATTCAGACAGATCTTAATCACTTTGGTGACTTCCATTCTTCCCCCCCTCAAAATTAGAGATACAAAAATAGTAAGGGTAAAAGCTGTTTGTAGGACTCTTTTATTTTGAACACGTAGGAATGTCCCAGATCGAAAGAAACACACACACAAAAATAATTCAATATTTAAGAACATTACTTGTTTTTGGACCTTTCAAAGTTCTCTTTGATAATAGTTAACTAACTATACCACTGTACAAGATGAAATAGTTATTTATCTTTAGACTTCTGCTTTGTATAAGTGCCGACACAGAGCTTGCTATATCGACTAACTCAACATTCACTTATCAAGCCATGAACTGCAGTCTTACCAGCTCTTTTAACTTAATATAATAAGCTCATAATGAAGAAAGCATACGGGGGAAAAATCTTAAGGAATAGGTTAGTTCTAGACATCTTTCTACTTAACTAAGCTTCCAGAAGGAAGATAAGGCAATGCTATGCAATTAAGGTCTTAGTAATAAACTGTTCCTATGAAGAATGGAGTTATCCACATAAGTCAAATTTTCAGATCAGGTGCATTGATCTAAATGGTATTAGAGGTCAATTTACATCTGTTTCCTTCCACTGAATATGGAATGATCCTGAAGTAGCTCCTGGTTATTACAAATTAGCAACAAGGAATAGGGAAGAGCTGCCCCTCTTTGAATGCAATGTTCATTTATAGTGTTCTTAATAGACAACTGCTTCACAAAAAGAACAGTCATAAGAGGAAAAACAATTTACCCAGCTGTAACAATTACATAAAATATTACCATACAATATTTGATGTTATGATATTAAACATCTAAGCCTAACAAATGTCACTTTTGAGATAGCGTTCAAGAAGTCTAAGGACAGAGGGTGGTCTTAAATGCAGTGGATGAACTGTCTTTCCACTAGAATAAGATGCAAGAAAAATAAATGGGCTTCATTATTATGTTTTTTCACTTCCTTTCAAAAGTTGCTGAGAGAATTTTTGAGACTTGTCTGCAGTTAAAAAAAAAAAAAAAAGTGACTATTACCCCTTTCATCAGGTTTAACAATGCTATTCAAACAATGCTTTGTCTGAACTAAGAAAACCATCCTTTCTTTGCAAAGCCTACGTCTTCAGATGAATTCTAGAATATGAGAGGCTTAAAATATATTAGCCAAATAATTTCCCAAGGGTTACATTTGTTTGTATTTGAGACTGTGCTATATTTGTTGTGTTTTGTTATTCAAAGATAATTAACATTTCTATTTACATAAAATTTGAGAAGCACTTCTAATTGTATCCTAAGTGTGCCTTGCATGGCACATATAGGGATACAGCAGTAATGATACCAGAATGTCACAATTAAAAAATGCAGTCTAGTTTTCATTCTCTCTTGCTAAGAAAGCCTCTCAAAAGTAAATTTGCTTAAAAAATAGAAGCCTAAAACCTGAACTCTCTCCTTCCCATGTTTTTCATTTCTGGTACAGCTATTCTGCTTTCACGTATCAAAATCTTCCAGAAGACATGCCTCACCTGCTGTTCAACAGTAACAAAGGAATGCCAACACACGAGCATGATCAGATATATTACTGAGGTTACTCATGCTCCAGTGTGTACCAATCATTTGTGCTAAATCAGTTTGACAAAGTCGCGCATCAAAATCCAACTCCCTGAGAAAGCCTGTAGTCTGAAGCATATCCAGCCAGTTGTAATATGATTATTCCATTCTGCATTTATCTCTAGGTCTCCAGCTGGAGGAATTGACCCCTTCCATTGCCATAGCCAACACCAAGATACAGAAGGCTGATCAAGCATCCTCCACACTGCGGCATATGAGCATTTCCTGCTCTGCTCTTTATTTATGTACATTATGGAATACCTCATATTTGGACTATTCTAGAGAGCAGAATTATCGTGAAATTGTAAGAAAAATGTTTTAAAAGCTAAACTTAATTTTACCCTTGTTATTATAGAGAAATTATAATCTATCTGATAAAAAAATGCAGTAGAGAAAAAAAAATCTGCTAGGCTCTCAGGAAGGAAAGATTTCTTTATCCCAGATAAGTGACAGTTTGAGACTGTATACAAGAGACTCAAGAAACATTTCAGTTTTGTGAAAGTTGCCACTAACTTAAATATAAACTATTTAATAAAGCAAAAATGCCACAGTTACGAGAACTGAGCTACTTCCTTCTAAGGTGCTTCCATTTCTTGTTAAATCCTTCAAGTTGTTTTGCCTTGAATACTGTTAAGAAGCCTTTACAAGGAAGTAAATATCTATATGGCACAAAATATTGCAGTACAGACAGGGCTATACCACTCTATCTCAGTAGCAATAGCTACTGAACCAATTGCCCTGCTATATTTGCATAGCTCAAGTTTCCACCAACCTACTACACTATCTACTTATATTTACAAGCCTGCAGCACTTGAACAATATTCAGTTTGATAGAATGCTATATTGTATAGCACCACAGGAATTGAAGTTGCTCCCTAAGACAAAACAGGAGAACTAAGACAAAACAGGAGAACTCAGCAGAAGTTAACTTGCAAATAGCAACATATCATATAAATATGGTAGTTAAACAGCAAACTAACCCTAAAATAAGATGTTAGCTTTGAACTTCCTCAGAGATGAGACTTAATTGAAAAGTCAGCCAGAAGGACTCATCTTATGCACAGCTTCTGGACAGCAGAAACTTTATTCTCTCATTGATAATTATCACAATAACGATTTTCAGACACTAGTGACAATAGGAAAAAGATGCAAAATAATCTAATAATACTGCTTTTTATTTTATCATCTGTAATAATGAATTACACAAAATTCATGTTTACAGCTTGCACTCAACAAAAAATTTTAGAAGTTAAGCAAATATATCCAAGTAAGGAGTTTATAAGCGATGTTACATCTGTAATTTTTCCAGTATTTAGCAACAGCATTGTTCATGCGGTATTAAAGACTTCAAATCTGCGAGTCACTGTTTTTCAAATAGGTCTGATACAGAGTTATCTTATTTCAGTTTTACACAAGTACTGTCAGTGGCACAAATGTGAATGAAAGACATTTTTCAAAACAGATTATTTTAAAATAAGATCTAGAGAATAATCAGTGTTCAGTGCTGAAAAGAGGAAAAGCTGTAGGACCAGATACAAAAGTTCTCTTATTATTGCATAGCTCATTTTCCTTTAACTTACTACTTCATTAAAATTGTTAGTGGAATAAAATACAATATATTTTATTGTAGACTATTCCCTCACACAAACAGCCTGAGAAATATGCTGAGCTATATGCATTGACCTCCTCCTGACAATCTTCTCCTCCCTTAGAAAATTCAACTTTTCACAAAAAGCCAAGGCAATCAAAAACTGACATCTGTGCTTCTCAATCACAGCGCTAGTATGATTAGAAAAATTTAATTGAAAATTATTTATTATAGTTGAGCAATAAATAGCGAAAGCTGTTCTCCATCCAATTCATTTTATATGGATGATGATCATGGAAGAACTGAGAATATAAGTTACTCAACTGTTACTGTGTGTACACTGCAGGAACAAACTGCAAATATCTCCACCTTCATCACTTATATGATTAGGAGCAAGGATGAAAGCCAAAAGGAAATTGTAAAACTTAAGCAGCCAATTGCAGCTCTTTGTAGAAACAAGATTATCAGTACTCTTGTATACATCCTAGAAGTATATACTGAAGGTACTGAAAGCCACCCTATATTTCCGGTTTTTCATCTGTTCCCAACTCCAAAACCTTTTTTAAGCTTCTCTTCTGGAATTTAACCTCAGAGCTTCTTAGAAGAAAAATTTGCATCTCTTTTTTAGGTCTCATGCTTCTGTCCCAACTGGGAGACCCAACAGATGTAGAATTTTACTTTTTAATGCATTCTCTAATGAGTCATTTTTAAAGTGACTGAAACACTCTCCCTAATTATAGCTGCAATATGTTCCTCAGTGAATTTCACATCCTGTCTAAGCATCACATAATGTTCTTCCAATAATTATAGCCTTTCTTCCATACTTTTTGCTTTTATTTCAAGCCAGTCAAAACTTAAGTCCAATTTTTAACTTCATTCCATAAAGAATCTCCCTCACAGTAGACACTTTTTGGAAGTTTAAAAGTAGTTGCTGTTCAAGACCACCTTACAGATGTATCAGCATATGATTCTTTTCCTGGTAGCTACATAATACCCTTCAGTCTGAACTTCCAAAATCAAAGTTTAAACTTCATTCTGAAAGTTGTGCTCACAAATTACATATATATCATTAAAGATGTGTATGTTGAAGTCAGAAGTACCTATTGTAGTCATTTATACCAAAGGATATTTCACCTCATATGAGGCTGAAAAAATGTACAGATCACTGTCAATTAAAGATGCTCTAATAAATGAGCTACTACCGAATGCACTGTGTGAATAGTTATACACTATTATTTAGTTATCCTCTCCTTTATACACAAACACACTTACTGTGATGGAACTAAAGTTGGTAGGCAACCCAATAAGTTTATTCAGGAGCAACACATTATATGGATTCATCAATGCCTGGTCAGAAAGTCTCTGAAGATATTGTTTGTTTCAACAAATGTGTAGCTAATTTTGATTAGTTCATTTGCATATAGCTGCCACTGTCTTCTTGGATGTGATCTGAATTATACTGCCTGTCATTCATGATAAAGAGTGCAGGTGGCCTTGCAGAGTTTCACTGACTCCTAGAGTCCTAACTTTACCATTTCTCATGGAATTGGCCATAGTAGCACCACAGGTCCTCTTTGCAGATGGATTCCTGGAGACTTTCTCACTTATCTTTCAACTCAAACTTTTTTCTTTGTCCTGTTTTCTGGCAAATGCTTCTCTGCCTACGTGCACAGGTAATAGTGAAGGACATATAAAGGACACAAACTGACACCACATTTTCCTTAAGAGGATCTGAACGCTACTAAGCTTTCAATATCCTGTTTTATGTATTATTTCCTATAATAGGAGTGCATCTAAAGTGCATTAAAAGGGTATTGCACTGAAATAGCGTATTTGAAGATGATATATTCATTCTTTCCAAAGCATATTATCTCTTCCATCAATCCTAGACTCATACTTGCCCTAATGTCAGATCCCTTACTGCACACGCTCCTTCTCTCTATTTTTGAAGATAAGCAAACACAGGTCACTAGAATCAAGACCCCATTATCCTCTGGAGGATCTTCATCATGCAATATAAAAATCAGAGATAACAATACTTAAAATCATTACAAACCATTGCTATTCAGAAGTCTACTGCTCCAAATAACAAGTTAACTTCTGATCCCAGAGGTCCCAAGTCTCTACCAAGCATAAGTTTTTGTAAGTTCAGGGAGTCCACAAATATCTTGTTGCACTTCTGAAGTCAGTTACGTGCATTTAGAACTGCAACTTCATCTGCAGCTAGATTTCAGCCTAGACTCCTTTAATTCAGCCAAAAAAAAAAAAAAGTGCATCCCTTTCCCTAAGGAAAACAAAGACAGACTAGTCTCATATATATGTACTTGTCCCTGTTGTGATGCTGTTCTACCAGTTCCTTTATAGCTATTTATCCATAGTGTTACATCTAGCTTTGTCCTTATAATAGCATGTCAGTTGCTAGTTTCCTGGAAGGATGTCATACTGATTTACTGCAACATCATGCATCCTCTTGATAGACAACCTTTAATAAGAGCTAGTTAAAAGCTGTCCAATAAAAGTGAAAATTTATTCTCAAGTTGTAAAATCACAATGAAAAATAAGAGCTGAGTCAATTAAATGAGCTAACAGTTTAAATGGACTTATCTAGTTTATCATGAGAAACATTACAGTGCTCATAAAGATAATATAAAAATATTTCGGTCTGGCTGTCAAGCTCAGCAGGAAAATATTCCGACTGACAAAAGCATCTTGTAGCTACCAGATCTCGTGACAGCTGCTGTCCCCTATTAGCAGTACTGAGGAATGTGGAAAGAGGGAAAAAAGTTATTCTGAAAAGAGGAGGAGGTAAAATAAAGCTTCAATTTCAGAACTGAAGGTACACTGAACATAGAGCAGAGTTCACAGATTCCCAAATTGCAAATAGGCCCCGTAGGAGAACTTTTCCTGGCACAGCCACTGTTATCTACTTGGGGCTTAAAATATCTCTGTGGTGCTCTATACGAAAGGAGATGTACTTTGGATACAGCCAGGAATCTTTTCCTATTAATCTGATACTTTTATTTATCTTACAGTAAAGGCTGCCTTCTTAGAATACTAGGATTCAGGTCTTGTATCTCGGTTTTAAATTTCAACAGTACACTTGGGCTCAGATTTCGAATTAGGAAAATACTTAGATCTGAAATAAATGCTTGTTTCTAATACTACATTTGAAAGAGCCTCTTCAGAAGAGGCTGGAACTGTTCTAATGCATTAACTGTAGGTAGAATCTAAAAAAAGGCTGTTTCCAGTTACAGAGATTATTTGAATATTAGCATTTCAAATATCTGCATAGGCAGCTCAGCTTTTGAGTTTTCCCTAAGGACCTATATAATTGGCCACAGTTTTTGTTTAGCATTACTGAAGGAGTCTAGGTAGCTAGGTTATTGGCAGGAGATACTACACTTATGTTACCACATCAGATGGTAGTAAAAGTCAATAGGCAGCAAGATATGCAAGACACAGTGGTAAATGTTTTTAACTTAAACATATAATCCACCTCAATATAAGTTGTATCTTCATAGAATCAATAAGATTTTAACAGCCAAGTTGTTTGCCACATTCAAGTCTTTGTAGTTTATCATGTTAGGAGGTTAAGTAGGAAAACTGCAACAAATACAGGACTGCCTTTTATGAGTGTGCCTTTTTAATCCAGAGTGGATGGCAGTGTCTATACCGCCACTTTCCCCAAAGCCCTTGACTTGCACAGCATGCAACCAAAGAATCAGTGTTTTACGCTTATATACTTTTATAGGAGATATGAATATCTGAATGAAAAGAGGCCTACATTATTTTTATCCTCCTAAGCATGTACATGATGAGAGCTGGAATACTGACAAATAAAGCAGAACTTCTAAAATTCTTCTTTGTCTATTCATACAGTGAATTAATTTTTTTTTGCTCAGATTTTACTTACTTTTCTTAAGGAGAATAAGGGTGACTCACAACCAAAATACATCACAAAAATAACGTGTTGTTCAACAGAACAGTGATTTACATCAGATACATATCTCAAGAAAGAAAAAAAGAGGATAAATTGCACTGATATTTGAAAGGTTAAATTAACCATAACCTCCGCAGAATAAAGAGAACAGTGGCATAGAGGAAGCAGGATTTCCAATAAGTCAAGAGAAAGAAATAGCATCATAAAAAAATAAAATAAATAAAATAAGATGTGGTTAGAATCTCTCATAGATACTCTAAAGGAATAATGAACATAAGTTGTAAAATTTTTTTACAAGTCTTTTATAGGAGAGTAATAAAAGCACTGGAATTATATAATAATCCTATTTATTCCTTCTGTTTTACATATTCCTAAACTGTCCACTCCTTGTTTTGACTCCAATCCCAATCCAACATTTTTTGAAGAGACACTTCTAAGAACCAAACCAGGCAGAAATACCTGGAGGGCCTGGGCAATGGTACCATATTTACATTAAATGAAAAACAAACAACGAACTTTTATGCATTGCCTTATACATACTAAACCTTTCTTAAGTATTAGGTATGAGCCTATTGTGTATTTTCAATTTCATTCTCCTCTTCATCTCCAGATTGTGATCCCCAAATTCCTACGATTTCATACATCCTGGATTTTCTTTTTTTTTTTGTTTGTTTTTCAGTAAGCAAGCCAGATCTAGTAGCGAGAAGTGCTGTTTCTATCACCCATGGATTATGACTTCTAAATGCCAGTACCTTTCAAGATTTAATGATCGTAAAACTCTACCTGAAATGAAAAAATGCTTTGGATCCTACTTCAAAAATAATAGTATATTAAGGCATGAAATAAAAAGAGATAGAAGTTTGCAATACAAGAATCCAGGAAAGACAAGCGAGAAGAAACAAGCCAGCCGAGAAATGTAAGTTGTCCATAAATATTCGTGTTAATGATTCTCTCCAAAG
This sequence comes from Oreortyx pictus, assembly GCA_036925125.1. Lineage (NCBI taxonomy): Eukaryota > Metazoa > Chordata > Aves > Galliformes > Odontophoridae > Oreortyx > Oreortyx pictus. Next base: position 94,980,622 of record JAUPFR010000001.1, read on the forward strand.
AATCAAATGAAAGTCAGTAACTCCATTTGATTATTACTCATTTCCCTTGTAGGGATATTGTTGCCATTACAAGTATATATGTGTGCACATGTGCATGCATGTTCGTTTATATACTGGCACATATGCATCCTCTATTTGCTCACGCATACAGAAAAAGGCACTGTGGGTACTGTAGAAGTAAAAATAATGTTACTTACAAAATAAACAGATAGAAAATGACCTCTTAAGTTAGTTCAGTTTTCTTTTAGAAATCCCATATTTAAATATGCTTCTTGTTGACATGCATAATATAATTACAGAAGGCAGATACACTTTCAAGTTAGTTTATGATAGGCAAAATTTGCCTTCTAAGTACAGTTAGTGACCCATGATTGTAAGTTTTGTAAAAAAAACAGGTACCCATCTTTTTCACATCTGCATCTTTGCAGATGTTGAAGAAATCCAGTGCATAGAAGCATTCAGCAAGAAATTGAACTTAAAATATGCAAATCAATTTTATTTTATTTTATTTTATTTTATTTTATTTTATTTTATTTTATTTTATTTTATTTTATTTGTATGGTACAAAACCCAAGAAAAATGGCAGAAGACAAAAAAAAAGAAAGTCTAAATGATGCAACAGCAAGATCTCAGAAGGGAAAAGGATTTACTTCAGTTTTTTTCATACCAGTAAATATAACAATATTTCAGAAGATATACTGATGTTATCAAGCAACAATTGTGCCATTAAACAAAGACCGAAAAACACTGAGAACGAATCAGAGGGACCTCAGATTGAGATGGTTACACAAAGAGGAAAACGAGACATTTAAAACAAGACCAGAAGATAAACAGGGCAGAAAATGGAATAACCTATCAAAATGATTATTCAATAGTGGCAATTATACTTTCAGTGAAATGAGACCATGCCAGTAAATTAGGATCATAATAGCAGCTAATAAATTCCGAACTGCATACTGCCTGGGTAGCAGTATATTTGATACATTTCTCTGCAATGACAATTAGAGTTATTGTAGCTTACAGCATAATTATAAAAAGCCTGAGATCCCAAGCTTGTATGTGACCACATATTAAACCTTAATTTTCAGCAGTTAGAACCCACACAGTCTAGGTACAGCAATTCTAAACTTTCAGCCAGTCAAAGGAAAATAGAGTGCTATGCAAGTTAATGAAAGTGTATTGGTCACACCAGACTCAATAGCTCAACAGCTAGCAATCAAGAACAAGTATGCTATTGTAAAGTTGTATTAATGCTTCTTTGAACTTATTAGCTTTGTTCCTGCATATAAAATGAACTACATGCAAATAAAACTGAACCCACATGATTTTACGCATTTTACCAGAAACATTATAGAAAACTCTCCAATGATGGGCGTGAAAGTAAGAATATTATAAGTTCTGTAATAGGAGTGATGATATTCCATTTATAATAGGTTACCTCATGTCTCTACTGTTACAACTTAAATATTATCAAGAACCTTTCCATGATGACAATGTATTTATTAATTCTCACTTAAATGAAGCTAGCTTCCTAAATAATATTATTCTTTTTCTTATATGACAAGCTTTGCTAAGCTAATGAAAAACCCTCAAGTCAACACCAAGACATTAAAAGTCCAAGAACAATGTCTTAAAATATTATGAGGAAATTAATCTGTTTTGTCAACATCTTGATTAAAGAAAAGTTACGATACTGTCATTAACAGAAAATGTAATTTTGAATTTTCTCCCTAGGGTGTGTTCAAATGTCCTTTATGGAATTCATTTCACAAAAATGGCTATTCCAAATTAGTTGCTTTTAGTGAAAGGAGAGAGGGAAAAAAATTTAAACAAGACTTAGATCTTCACTATCCCTCCAATGGTCGCTGACCACTACACCACCTTCTGAACAAGTGAAGAGATATGAGAATTGCAGAGAATATATCAGATCATGAAATAAAGATATCCAAGCACATATTTTACCAGTGCTTTCTCTTTGTTTAACTTCAATTTAGAAATCACACTTACATTAAAACTACATGCAGAGGATGCGAAACCTGCTACACTCCAACTATAAAAGAGATGTTCTGGACTGCATCAAAAGGGGAGTGGCTAGCATGGTAAGGGAAGTGATTGTTCCCCTCTACTCCATCCTTCTGAGGCCCCATCTGGAGCACTGCATTCAAGTTGGGGCCCCCAGAACAAGAAAGACTTGGAACTATAGGAGCAGGTCCGGAGGATGACCACAAAGATGGTCAGAGGGCTGGAGCTCCTCTTTCACAAAGAAAAGTTGAGAGGGCTGGGTTTGTTCAGAGAAGAAAAGGCTCTGGGAAGACCTCACTGTGACATTTAGGTATTTAAAAAGAGCTAATAAAAAAAAATGGAGACTGACTTTTTACTTGATCCTGTAGTGACAAGAAAGGGAGTAACAATTTTAAACCTCTCTTCTTTAAAGAACGGAGGTTTAGGTTATATATTAGGGGAAAATTCTTTACTCAGAGGGTGATGAGACAAGAGAATAAGCTACCCAGAGAAGCCATGAATTCCCCATCCTGGATGCGTTCAAAGGCAAGTTGAATGGGGTCTTGGGGAATCTGATCCAGTGCGTGACATCATTGTCCAAGGCAGTTCCAAGTGTTGGAACTAGGAAATCTTTGAAATCCCTTCCAAACCAAGCCATTCTGTGACTTTTTTTTCAGTCAATGGAGCTTGACAAGCTCAATAGTTGTTTCTATTAAGAATATCTGTTCACTGGCATTTACATATTCAGAAATAACAGTTCAGGCAATTGGATGTGTTGATTGTTTCGTTTTGATAATACACACAGCTTAAAAGTATAATTTCTCACTCTTAACAAAAAACAATAGTTTTAGATGAAAGTTAACTTTTGGATCATGAATTTGAAGTGCTGTTTCACTAAATGGTAATTTCATTGCAAGTAAAGCAATCTTGCATGCTTTATGTTCAGTAAGGGTGACTGCCTAATACTGACACTGAAGTGAGGGAGTTCATTACAGGTTTGTGTAAACTAATACAACTTTGTACATAAACTGCTGCATGAACAGTGAGACAAGAGTCCCAGAGAGCAGAAGCAACATAGAGAAAAAACAAAGAATATTCTTAGTTCGCCACATAGAAAGGTACCTGAATAGGTCTCCATGTATCTCAGTGCTTTCTAAATGGGAAAGGACAAAAATCAATAGCAATAGAAATTGCATTTTCAGGTTTCAAAAGTTCTTCAAACAATGCAAAAGAAGGAGGAAATAATGAAAGTAAAGCAATCACCAGAGTCCTTTCCACACAGAATTTACTTTTGTTTAGCATTTACATTGGAGATTTATATTAATGTGGCTATAGCTCAAAGTAATGGACTAATGTGCAATACTGAAGAAAGTTACCAACTAATAACAAGAACTAGATGTATTATGATAATCTTCCTGTCTACAAGAAGTCTAATAGATAATTATGAATATTTTAGGGGGAGAGGTAGTAATGACCTCATTACTCAGCGCTGGAGAAAAGGCACTGATATTTATAATTAGTGTTTTTCTTTACATATTCCTAATAGATTCAAGGAACAACAGGGAAACTCTTATGAAGCTACTTAACATCCAAGTTCTGACACACTGAATATGCAATCATGACTTTGTTATTTGTAATGAATGGAAAAATTATTGACAACTTGTACTGTATCTCACATTATTAGGTTTTCTCCTACAGCTAGCTTATTACTTTAGTATCAATATCAGATAAACAGTTACAATTTTTTTGATGAAAGACTATCTAGAAAGCAGTTAGTGCAAGTGTTTAAACATTAACTAAAAATTTAACAAAGAATTGAAGCAGTGCTTCACACTAAGGCAGATATGCTTTTCATTCAGTGTAGATATAGAAGATGGTCTTTTTTTTAGTACTAGTTTATCTGATCTTCCATATGCTGCAAAATGTATTTCTCAAAAATAAATAAATAAATCCAAAGCACAATCCAGAGGCAATTGAGTGTACTTTACATGTCCAAGATGTTTTAGTCCAGTAAGGCAATCTACAGAAAATGATATGGAAGAAAGAATCCTAGCATGAAAGTGCAAGTATTTTTAGTAGGATATGACCATTAATACAATTCAGTGCCACTGTTATAATTACACTGTACCACATTATGTAATAATTTCATGTATTCAAAATGTATTAAATACTAAATGCTATTCAATAACAATCTTGTCTTTATGCATACAAATGTTTTAAATATTAAGAAGCAAAATTCCATTGCATGAATTAAAAAATGCTTTTAAAGACAAATTCAAGTTAAACACAACATACTGAAGAGCTTTATATAGAGGATAAGATCAAAACCCACAACCAGGCATCACTGCATTAAGACTTAATGTTGGTTTTACTGTAAAGTTTCTCTTCAAGCATTTGTGTACTGCAGATACTGTAATATTACATCTCCCAGTCAGATTTTTTTTTCAGAGCAATAGGATTTTTATTCCACTGACTACAGAACGTTTCATCAGAGGTTCAAGAAGATCATTCTCAGTAGATTTGTGAGCATACTTATGCCAACTGTGAAGGAAAATGTCTCAAGCATTTTTTGTTTGCAATCATATGTACGTATTATATAAAACTAACCTAGTACAAAATATATATAAAAAAAATGTAGAATGTATTTTGTTCACACTGCAGGGAATTTCAAATATGCCTTCTTGTTTCTGTGATTTACAAAAGAAGTACAGCCAAGAATTCTCTAGTGGGGGATATTATTTGTCACTCACAGTGACAAATAGGTTCGTGCTGTCATCATCCAATGTAGTGACAAATAGCTTCAAAAATCTTAGAGACAACTGAAGTGCCAGGGAACACTCTGTTAGAGCCTCTGTTAGTTTGCAATTAAATATATATATAATAATAATTCTCAATCTATACTATAGGTTTTTAAGATACTCACCAATTTGCCTCTACTTTATTTTATTATAAAGGTCTTTTACATCTTACTTTGTTGATGACAGATCAAATACGGATGTCCATCTTCAAAGGTTTTGGGGGCAGCTCCCTCCCTCTGGGAAAACTGCAGAAAGAAAGATTTCAGAGCAGGAACAAAAGTAAATTGAAACACAATTTAGAAAAATGAAGTGCCTAAAGATCATGATCCTTTCAGTTAAACGATTTTCCATAAAAATGGAGAAGTGCATCTTCTTGGGAAGAAGAAAAATATTGATGCATAAACTCTAAAGGGAATAAATATTTTCTTCAGTTTGAGCTACCAGTAGCATCTCCCCAAGAAGTTTCAGAAAGATATCTACCCCAGGAAAAAGTATGTTTTACATTCTTCTTTCTCAAAGACAAAAAATGTTTAATTATTTCTACTTTAAAGAAAAACTGATCTTCCTTTCTTCCTGAAGATAAATCTATTTCAAGAAGAAAAAAACAAACAAACAACAACAACAGAAACAACAACAACAAAAAAGTAGATTCTAACTATTTTCTATACAACTACAATAAAATTTAATTTTGATAATACGCCATTAAGGACAGTCATTTATCTGATACATTCTGGTGTTATTTTCTAATAGATGTGATACTATTAAAAAGAACAATGTTGTGGAGCTATTCATGACGCGAATGAAATAACATATATTTATTTTTCTTGTCCAAAGACTAAGTTGTAGCATTATGTGTCTTGCTTTGAATCATCATCACAGGTCACCTTTCAGGTACAGACAAAGGGCACAGAAACACTGTTTTCAACACATGGACAAGCTTGCCTACATCTACAGGTTAGATGAGCTCAACTAATTGAATAATCTACCTTATACTTGCAAGTTAAACTGTTTTTATTTTGGACTAATGTTATATTGACTTCTAAGTTTGTCTCAGCAGCTTGGTTTTAGCCAGCAAAGATTCTGGACCCAATTTAAATGGGTTTCCTCTGCTCAATTCCGCAATTGAATGGCAATGTTCTATAACACGTTAAAATACATAGTCTCAATAAGAAAGAGGTAACTCAAACAAGACCATCCTGGTGATATTAAAGGGGAAGACTGAAGTCTAAAAAAAAATTGTTTGTTGCCAATGTGTGTTTTTCTTCTTTGCTTCATTGTTGTTCACATTAGACTTACCATTCTGGCAGTCAAAATTCATCTATTATCAACTTAGTTAGACTGTTCAGTGAGAGCCCTTGTGGGGGACTCTGACAGGCAAAAGAAACTGTACTCTTAATGTGACAATGAATTAGCATAATGGATACACTCTCTACTGTTTTTTCACCCCACTGTAGAAGCTTGCTTTCTTTTGGACACCATTTTGCCTTTCTATGAAGCATGCTCATGACAGACCATATGTGGGACTCACAATATGCTTGGCAACAGAGGCATTCAGAAGCAGAAATAGACTCTTCATCACTTCCCCAATACAAGGGATAGTACTACAATTTCCAGCTTTGCCAGTATATCATACTTCAAAAACAAACAAACAAAAATATAACTGTTATGTTGAAGAGAGAGAATGATTACTTTCCAGCCTTCCTATATATGACCTAGTAGGTACCAGAGGTTGCAAACAAAAGAACTTATCATTCAATTATGACCCAAACACCATTATCCTACATCTTCATCAGTGACCTGAATGAAGAGAGTTCACCCTCAACAAGTTTGCTGGATGATGCAAACCTGGGAGGAGTGGCTGACACACCAGAAATATGTGGTGCCAGTCAGCGAGACTGGGACAGGCTGGAGAGTTGGGCAGAGAGGAATCTTATGAAGTTCAGCAAGAGGAAGTGCAGAGTACTACACCTGGGAAGAAATAACTCCATTCTGTAACTTTAAAATAACTTTACTCTGTAAAGTTAGGGGGTGGCCTGCTGAAGAGGAACTGTGCAGAGAAGGATCTGCCCTGGTGTATAACAGTTTGATCATGATCCCGAAGCATGCCCCCATGGCAATGAACACCAGGAGTATCGTGGGGTGCATTAAAAAGAGGATGGCCAGCAGACTGAGGGAGGTAATCCTCCTGCTCTACTTTGCCCTGGGGAGACCACAGCTGGAGTCTTGTGTCCAGTTCTGGGCTCCCCTGATCAAGGAAGACAGGAACTGCTGGAGAGAATACAGTGAAGGGTTAAAAAGAAGATGAAGGTCCTGGAGGAACATTTCCCTTGTGAGGAAAGGCTGAGTTACCTGGACTGTTTAGCCTGGAGAAGAGAAGGCCGAGGGGGCTTTATCAATCCTTGAAAATATATAAAAGACAGAGGTCACGTGTATGGGGCCAGGCTCTTTTCAGTGGTGCTGAGTGACAGGACAAGGTGCAATAGGCAGAAACCAGAATAAACCAGAAGTTCAATTTGAAAGCTTTTAAATTCTTTATTTTGAAAGTGACAGAGCCCTGGAACAGGCTGCACAGAGAAGCTGTGATGTCTCCTTCTTTGGAGCTATTCAAAACCCACCTGTGACCTGGTCGGTGATGCATTTCAGCAGTGATGACAGTGAAAGACCAGTCACATTCCAAACAGCCATGCAGATTTTTACAAGCATGGCATGTAGGCTCATATTCATCACTGATGAAAATATATAGCTAATGTTGAAATCTGGTGTTTTGTAGCTGAGAATTTTCTCCATCAAATAGTGTTTTTTGTGCTCTTTGTGTCTGTTGTAATTTCCATGGAAATATATATGAGGGATTACATTTGGAGGACCCTACTTCAAAAATAATGTAGTATGCAGCACAGTGATTTTGTTCTCATCTTTAAAATATCAGAAGGATTCCTATTTTGTATTGTCTCCTTTCTCTGATTAGTTATTAGGTAAATATCACATTGCTTATACTAAGAGGAAAATTGTCTAAACCAGAACATTGACTCATTTTCAAATCAATTTAGATAGAACTTAATAGAAAAGAAATTGTTACAATGCAATTTAGAAAAAAAAATCCTTAAAAAAGCAAACTATCTAATATATATATATATATATCTATATATATAATTATACAAACTGTTAACTTTGTATTGGAACAAAAACTAATTCCTATACTGGCTTGAGCAAGTTGTTTATATGATCATCTTGATCATCTCAGTTCACTCACCTAGGAAGGAAATCCTTGCAGTGGTCCCAACAAAGACAGAAACTTGCATGTGTTTCTAGGAATAACTCCAAAAGCTAGTATCTTACACGTATCAATTATCAAAAGTTTTGTATTATTCATGATTTTGACTTTAAGTCATTATTTGTGTATCTCATTATTCTTAGCCAATTTTCATAGTCCAATTCCCTTTAGACACCTATTATTTTTCCCCTTGCATTGCTAGTGATTTCAGCAATTGAAGCAATTGAAGATACAGGCAAGTCCTTTCTTGTGTATTATTTCATTCCTTTGTGCAGGCAAGAATAAACACAGATTACTTATTTACATTTCTGAACTAATCCTATACATGCTTCTACTGGAATCACAGTTAATTTTGTTCTTTAAAGCCTCTTTAATGGCATGAGGATATTTTTTTTTCCAATGCCATAAAACAAATTAATGAAAAGCACTAAACATTCTCTAACAGTGCCTCTTTTGATATCATATCTAGTGGTGTTTCTTTGTTTAAGCCAGTGAAAGTGCCTTGAGGGATTCTTCTAAAGCTCATAAGCACTGAATTCATGCTTTAACCTCTGTCCTCTGTGCTCACAATGTTCCAATATATTTCAGCACTGTCAAATCCTATACAATTCCAGAATAAGTGTTGCAGTTTTGGCCATGATCACAACTTATTAGTCAATCCCATTCTCCCCTCTGTTAGCAGAAACCCAGAGCAATCTTTCTTTGTGCGGACATCTACTGAAAAGTCAAGCCAGACACTACATAGGAGGAGACATATCGTAGAAAGGCAAAGTGACTGGAGGTTATCAAAGATGGAGGTTGGAGGAGAAGCAAACAGCAGAGCCTATATTTTAGTGCATATGTACATTTCATGCATATTTTAAAGATGTATTTAAACCCATCTAATCCTGTTATTTATTCGGACGAGATATGTTGTTGTAGAAAAAAGAATCAGTAAAGCTGTTATATAATATATTTATTTTTCTTAACACAAACAGATACAGGAGGAGTCCACATAAATGTCTTAGTTTCAGTTGGGATTATATTAGAATTATTATTTTAAATTTATAAAGGGAAAAGTTGTTGCTGCTTTTAATGTACTTCCATTCTATTTATTTAGAAGTGGAAAATCTTTAAGCCTTCAAATTTATGTAAAAGATAAATAATCATCTGAAATAATATGCCCTGGAAATTTCATAGATTTCTTTTCTTAGATTAAAAAAAAAGTGAAGTATATAAGTAATATAAATTACTCATAAGGTTATGAGATGCTCAAAAAGAAAGCACTGCTATGTTATGTAAAAAACAGCACCATGTTTCTTTAAGAACATACACAAAAGAGTTAGAGCAGTGTAATTTTGGTAACCATTTGTTTTTTGACTTCAAGAATGAGTTTCCCTTTCTAGTTTACAAAGTGATAAAGTATCTTCCATTCTCCTCTAACAGTAGATCTCATCAAATTGTTGCCTTGTATTTATTTCTAAGTTACACCTGAGCTCATGAACATAGGAGCAGCTCACCAGAAATTCTCATTTACACATAGTGCATATGAAGCCCCAAGCCTGTTAAAGAAAGAACAGACTTCCGTCACCATGCTGGGGCTAGAGAAAGGTAGCACCATACACCATTAAAACTGATTTGTTGAATATTGCCAATATTGTCACTCATCACTGTGATTTCTAAAGCAAGTTTACAGGCATAATTCCTTTCTTAAACTAGTACGATATAATACCATATAAGGAATATGAGTCATGATGAGCAATACTTTAGAAAATACTGCAGAAGAACCAGAGGAGTCAGAACCACAATACTTTCCATGTATCCCTCTTTCAAGGACCTCAGGGCTCCTTGAAATGAACCATTTCCCTTTCAATGTCCATGTCTTTTTAATGACTAACTTACATATGTGTAGAAAGTCCTAAGTTAATTTCAGAGTATAATGTTAGTTGTCAGTGTCGTGCCTCATACATCCCATGTAGGAAAAAAAAAAAAAAAAGGTGACTAGCTTGACGCTGTGTTTCATTTCTGGATGAGAATAATGTTGATTACACCAATGCTGTAATGTTTGCAGAGAAGTACTGCACAGAGCCAAGGACTTTCCTGCTCCTTGTGCTGCCCTGCCATCCAGGTGCACAGGGAGATGGCAGGGAATACAGAAAGAGTAGCTGACCCAGCTGACCAAAGGGATGTCCCATATCATATTGTGTCATGCTCAGAAAATAAAGGAGGTAGGGAACACTTGCACTAATGACGTGTCTTATGAAGAAACTTCTAGGTGCAATGAGCCTGCTTTCCTGGAAATGGCCTGTCAAAGAGGAATTAGTGAATGAATTTTTTGCTTTGCTATGCTTTGCTTGCAAGCACGAATTTTTCTTCGCCTAGTAAGCCCTTTATCTCAACCAATTAGTTATTGTACATTTACCTTTCTGATTCTCTCTCCCTTCCCACTTGGGGAGAGTGAGTGGTTGCTAGAGTTAAACCACAACATGTGTGTTTAGTGCAGTTAATTAGCAGAAGTTATTCTGGTTTAATTAGAAGCACTCTCACATAATGGCATTTATTACTAGAAGCATACGAAGATATTATTTTGGTCAATTACAATGAGCCAATATTTGATACATTATTTACCTGAGAATGATGAACAATACCATAAAGAGTTGGTTTCCTTCACATAATATTGAATTATTTATTATGTGTGAACGTGTTTGTGTTGTTATACTAAATTTTATCTCATATAGTTCTGTATATCACTGTTGTCATGTTGTTTCCATAGAAGAAACGTAGTTAGTCACATGCAAGATACTTAGGTGGCTCTGAACGTAATGCTTTCTCTTTATTTCCATGGAAACTACAACAGATACAAACTGGCCCTCTGCTGCTGTCTGTCACACAGCAAAAAAATGTAATGGAATATTGGCAGGATGGTTCTGTCTCTATTGCCGTATCACCAACATTTGCCTCTGACATTGTGAGTGAACGCAATAAAATAGGAATCATGACTTTTGGAGCAGCAAATACATGTAGAAAGAGTAAGAGAAAAGGTAAAATTGACTAAATCTCTATTGCAATTGTAAATGTAAATTTCTGTCTGTTTGCCTTATGAGTAAAGTAGATGAACTTATATATCATCAAGTATGTATTTAATTTCCCTCAACCAGAGAAACATCATCCTTTACATTTTAATTTTGTCTCCTCTGAAAGGAAACATTTCATTTCATTAAAAAAAATAAATAAAAGAGGTAATAGAAAAGGAGTTTAAGAAATAAGAAACTTAAAAACGTACAAACAAACAAACAAAAAAAAATCAAACAACACTCATAGATAAACTATTAACAAAGCTTTATATATAATTGTTACATGATTCTGTACTGAAGGAGAGACTAAGAAGACCAAGGTTTCCCTTAATCTTCATTGAGCAGACACTAAAGTAACACTGGCTCTCTTAACAAGAGTAAGAAAGACTAAATTGAGCCACTCATGGCACGTAGGTGCAGGGGTTACTTTGATGCTTCAGTAATGTTTGAAAGAATAATTAACAAGAACAAAAATCCTAAAGCTCCAAAAAAGACACAGTTGAAACACTGGTGAATTTGATATATTTAGCTAACAACAGGACAATACAAACAGATACATCAAACAGAACTCTCACATTTATATTCCTTGATGTTACAGTTAAGAGTGGGAATATTATAGGAAACAGTCCTCTGTAGACAAGAAAACTGAAAATCATACACTGCTGGATTTTGTTTTTGTTTTGACATCATTGTATTCTGCTTATTCTTTGGATCAGAAAACTATTAACTATGAACTCATACAGACCAAGTTTTCTTCTCCACTGAACAGACATGCAGTTTTAAAATAGATTTTCTTTTTTGTTTTTAAACAACTCCTTTTTAGCATTTCTTTATACTCATTATGGGAAGAAGCCATATCACTACTTAAACACAGTAATTCTCTTAGAGCATTTTACAATAACAGACTTCTAAAAAAACTAAAAATAGTCAAGACATGAGAAGCATTTTCATGTAATTTATGTAGATTTTCACTAATGGACAGAATGAGGAATTGGTAATTAACTTTTTAAGGACTGAACAGAGAGTGAGGAAAGTTTAATGAAATAATTTAGTACTCATCATGGTAGCACTGTGTATCTCAGCTAGGAAACAGAAATAATGTACATAATTTCAGGGGGGTGCCTGATAAGAAGTGTTTTATTAATCATTGTTTTTGTTTTGCTATCAGAGGACTACATTCCTGTTTTTGTTTGTGTCTTTAAAGTTCCTGTCTGTTCAAGAGGAAGGAAAGATAATATAGTCTAGATTGGCTGGTATGGAAGAGCAGTATATTCATTTATATTCAGAGTAAATTTAGTGGAGCCCAAGAACACCATAACTGGACATTTGTAACACAAATGGCAGCACCATAGGAGCATGAAGACAGCAGCTGTCTACTGTAGAGACAAATTATTTTCATTACATAGATTTGGCTGGGATGCAATTGCTCAGTTACTCTGAATAGAATGAAAAATTCTAACTGGTGTTTCATTTTTACCGTTCTCCTTTTGTCTCTCAAGCTTCACAAGTTTTAAGTTTTCTCCTCACATCCATGATATCAGCATTATATTTTAAAATGAGTAGTTTGAAGTGTTTGGCTACCTGGGGCCATAAAACCAGCAGGTCAACAGCAGATACTGTTGAGGGACTTTCCTTGATTTTGCTGGAATTAAAACAAAACAATCTGCAGGAAAGCATCGTGAGTATGGTGAAAACTTATTAGTTCCAACACACATATCCCTGCAGATCACAGCAGCCTCAATCTGCTTAAAAAATGGCTTCTTTGGGCAAGCCAATCTTTCTGTTAAATAGGTCGGCCTTCCCTGGAGCCAAGATCTGCTTCCTCCTGCATGGATCATTATAACAGCACAGGCAGTATTTTGTGTTCTGACAATTTCCAAATAAAAATCAGTCCTACAAAGGCTGTGATTGTTTATTTTTCCTCAGGGTTTTCAGTTGCTCTGAACAGGGAAAGAGAAGAAGAAAAGTTGGATATTAAAACCACAAAGCTATTATGAATCTGAGATGTTATTTTTAGTTTAATTAAGAATAGGGAAGCTAGAAATGAATACAAGTCAAATAGCACTTAAAATATGCAGACAACAATACAATATGTGACCTGCCAGGCAAGATCACTCAAATAAAGACAAAAAAGTATCAAGAAGGACATCCTTTGCAGCTCCACAGCATTAAAATTCAAAGTAGTCTACTATAATTTATGAGACTGCTAACTATTAATTGTGCAACATTATTCAAATGAGACATTCTGATATACTTCAAGCTAACCAATCAATTACTAGAAAAAGTGATAGCTGGTTCACATTTGATAAAACCCCCATCTTCCATAATTACAGAAAAACTCGAAATATGTGAATTCATTATCATCAACATAAGTTTCACATGCATACAGTGTGTTTCATCCTTACTTTTAGAATCTAAGCTTCAGGGCAGTAGAAAGATCTCAAACTTTTTTTTCAATTTTTTGAAATTCCAAGTATTCCAAGTTTTTGGAAAACATTAAAAAAATTCTCTTTCCAGCCCATCATGAGTTCTAGCCAATAAGTTAATATCATATCACATAAAAATAATAGCACATTTTTGAGCAGTTACTGAAACCATTAAAGGGAAATCCTATCTCTTTCTTCTTACAGTAAAGATATTGGCATGACAGCAACCTGAAAGTAGTTTAGTTTTTGAAAGACGATAAGTGAATTTACCTCTATCTTAATGACTCTTGCTGTGCTTCTAAAAAATATCACCACTCACAATTCATGAAAATGTTATGCGCTTACAACAGTAGAACCTGCTTTGTACTGAAGGTATACAAGAAAGTGTACATGAATTACTAAACATTCTGACTTGAACAATTGAATCACCAAAGCTCATTCAAATAACTGTGCACTACTAGAAGTAATGTTTAATCTCAGCCAGATTCTAATTCTGGTCTAGGTCTTTGCTGTTTTCTTTTCCATTTCAGTTACTTGATTTCCTTCTAGAAAGCTTTTTCTTTTTCTTGATGATCTATTTTGTTGCTTTTCATATACATAGACATCACTTTCTTATTGCATTAATAATATTATGTGAGGCTTCAGTATGTACAGAGGAATCAACTGAAAGCTTTAAATACTTCACCTTTGCTAATCCTTTGTATTGTTTGTAACTGTTGTGACTAATTCCAGCAAATCACTTGGGACTATTTCTTCTTTCTAACAGAATGAATCATGAGCACTGAAAGAATATACTCAATTCATTGGATATTAATGTTAACAAAATTTTTTAGCATCATAATTGAAGCATGTTCACAAATTCAAATAATTTTTGCGTTGCTCGACTTCAGGAAGCAAACTTTGGATCACACTAACAGCTGTGCTTTAAAACATTCTTATTTGGGAGGGAAAGGAAAGCAAAACAGAAAGAACAGAGGCTGTACTTTGTAGGCAACCATGCAAAAGGACAACAGAACAACCCCAGAATAACAGAAACTAACTATCTCTTCATTCAATATTATAACAGGGACGTTCAAGTATGGATAAAGGAGGAGAGAGCAGAGAAATTTTATGCACACAGGAACAAAAAATAACCCTTAACACACAGCTTAAGGCTGTTTTCCCAGAAGAGTAACAGTAAAATCTGTTCGGAACTCAGTAACAAAATACATAAGAAGACCTAACTTAAATTACACCTGTTAGCAAAGTAACAACAGTCAGAATATTTCCAGCTAGCTGTATGGAATGGTAAAGCAAAGAGCAATAAAATGAACTGGCAGCTGTCACCTTAGCTATTGTCAAGTATTAGCCTACAGTCTACCACAAAACAAAGTAATGTGGGTTTTCTTGTGTTTTTAATAGACCTTCTTTTCCATTATTAGTTGCAACTAACTGACTGAAACACTAAAATAATCTATCAAGATTAGCAGTAAATCAAAGATTTATAGACCTGCTTATCCCCCTTTATACCTTAGCCATTTCTTCTAGCATTTCAGTAATTTCCAGGAATTATTTCTGAAAGACTAAACCAGATCTATCTATTCTTAACAATAAAGGATTTTTTATCCTTATCATAGAAGTTAATATAATATATTCACATTTTGAAAAACAAATTAACTAACAAATAAAACCCCCACAGAATACCAGCAACCCTACAAAAATAACTTAAATCTACAGTTATAACAAAAAAACTGCTGCAGATGCTGCATATTCTGCATAGGTAAGTTTTCATCTGTAATTTCAGTAGAGGCATGGCTACTACCACTACTGGAACCCTTTATGGATCACAAAAGGAGTTTAAATGCTAAATTCTGCTAAAAGCAGGGGAATAATTAAGAAGGTCTACATTTTTCATTAATGATTATTCGGAAACCCAGGTTCCAGTAATGAGTATTTTATATATATGAATTTCTGCAGATTTAATAAAATAGAGAAAAATAATCTTAAATTTACTAAAATCAAAGATCAAACAATATACAAAGGAATGAAATTTTTTTAAAAAAAGAAGCTTGAAAATTATGGAATGAAATCCTGCAAGCATGAAATAGGCTAATGTGTTTGTTATTATTTAGGCAGGAAATACGAGGAGAGAGACATACAGAGTAACTACCATGACTCATCTTTAGTGTGTTTCAGTCACTATGCCATGCATCTGGCAGGCAAAGAAGAAAGGAATTTTATGAAGGCGACAAAAAAACACAATGCAATATGAAGTGAATAGACACGCAATTTAATAAACTCATATTGTGAAATAATTGAAAACTGTTTTGAACCTACAATTCTTCTTCCGTGTTCTCATACATCACGTTTTCAATGCAGAGGAGGAACAAAAGGAAAACTAAATACTCTACAGCAGTGTCTTAATTCCTGATTTACTACCATGGCATCTGTATTTTCAGTACAGAGAATTAACACATTCACAGTTAACAGTGGTGACAGATAGGTGTGGATGATCTACAGCACTTAATGAAACATACCAGGGAACAAGAACCCCTAAAGAATCATGACATCACAGAATCAATAACATCAGAGATGATCTTGTTCAACTGTTCACCTACCACAAATTTTGCGCACTGAACTATGTATCTACATGTTTCTTGAACATCTCCAAGGACAAGGACTCAAACATCTCTCTGGGCAGTGCATTCCAGTGCCCGACCACTCATATTGAGAAGTACTTCCTAACATCCAAACTGAACCTCCCCTGGCTCAACTTAAAGCCATTCACTTCATCCTCTCACTGTTACCTGGGAGAAGAGGCTGACACCCACTTCACTAGAACTTCCTTTTAGGTAGGTGGAGAGGGCAATAAGGTCTCCCCTGAGCCTCCTCTTGTCCTGACAGAACAATCCCAGTTCCCTCAGCTGTTCCTCATAAGGCCTGTGCTCCGGTACCCTCACAGCTTTGTTGCCCTTCTCTGAACCTGCTCCAGGGCCTCAATACCTTTCTTGTAGTAAGAGTCCCAAAACTGAATACAGTACCCAAGGTGCGTCCTCACCAGTGATGAGTACAGGCAGATGATCCCCTTACTGCTCCTGCTGGCTGTGCTATTTCTGATACAAGCCAGGATACCATTGTCCTTCCTGGCCACCTGGTCACACTGTAGCATTGCCTTGGGTGGCTGTGACAAAAGTACACTTGGTCTTACTGAACTTCATCCTGCTGGCCTCAGCCCAGAAATCCTGCCTTTCCAGAACCCTCTAAAAGGCTTTCCTACCCCCAAGGCATATCAACACTTCCTTCCAGTTTGATGTAATATGCAAACCCACTGAGGGTAATACTCAATCCCATCATCCAGATAATAAAGATATTAATCAGAATGGGTCCCAGTACAGACCCCTCTGAAACTCTGGACTTTGGCAGGGGGTTGGACTTGATGATCTCAAGAGGTCCCTTCCAGCCCCTATAATTCTGTGACTCTGTGACTCTGTGAAGGAAAGTGGGCAACAGATCTTAATAGAAGTCTTCAAAAGAAAATGAGTATGAAGAAAGCACAACAAAAATAAGGCATGAGTGACAACCTGCCTCCATCATTAGATGGTGACAGATGCACTGGAGGAAGGAAGACAGTATTTGAAACAACATGAATAAATGACAAACTCCTAAGGATGGTGTCATATCCCAAAAAAGGTTAGTGCTTTATCTGTAGAAGAGAATGAGAAATTCCTAGTAATTTCTTCAGTACACAATCATGAATCTGAAAGAGAATAGGACTGACCTACCAGACCTTTTTCTATGAGAAATGAAACAGAAAGATATTGCTACATTTCTTTAAGGACAGTGATTGATTTTACACCTGTTACATCCTAGGTTTAATACTGGCTGGTTTAGTTATTACTATGACAGTGAACAAATTTGTTCAGAGCAGCTTTTAATATGTGGCAGAGAATGTATAACGTAAATCAAGGACTCCAGCATGACAAAAGAACAGGAAAAAATACAGACAACAATGGGATATCTATGATTTTTTTTGCACAAATATACCAGAAAATAAATCTATGAACAAAAGAGGAATATTTAGCACATGAGGAGAACAAATGAATAAAACCAATCAGAACAAGCTTGCTCAAAAATTTCTATTTAGTTTTCAACCAATATGTCTCAAAAACTTAAAAGAGTTTTGGTAAATGAAGATTATTCTCCTAACAGTTAGTCATAAGCGGCTGCCTGAGCAATGTTAACCCTACTTGTCCTAGGACACATATCAAGTAAATCTACTTTGCTACAATAACTCTTCTTAATTATTATCCTTTGCAGTCTTCACATCACTTTTCTTATCTGACTTGATTGTTTAACCCACTTACAGCCAAATATCACTGTGTCCATCATGACATTCTTGAGCTGCTTCTCCATCGGGTTTTTTACTACATTTGTGTGTAACTGTCTCCAGTTATAAAAGGATGGAGAATGAGACTGGAAGATGTCTGAGGAAAGATTTAAAAACTGCCTGACAAAATTAACATATGTAGTGAAAAGCCGAGGTATACCCAGTTAGCTAAAAATTGTTAGCTGTGATAGGAAAAGCAATCACAACCAACAGAAATGAGATAGATTTTTTACCTGGAAGTATTTGGGACAAGTCTTACATGATATAGCTAGACACTACAGACAAGTGGAGATTATCTGTTTTTTGAAGATGTATAGAAGCATGTATGTCATATTATTATTCAAACAAAAAGAATGGAAGACAACTATTTTCAAAACAAGGTGATTTAGCTACACAGTTACCATGTACAGTATCCAACTCATTTGTCCAATTACACTCCAAAACTGGACTACACAATTAAACTACTCTATACAATGCACCAAAGAATTCAGATGACATAAAAAGCACCCAGGGCATTACTGTCTAGCCTTAAAGGCAGCTTGAGCTGAGTAATTACCACAGTAATTACTGCATTATTACCAACTGAAGAAAGGCTCTCCTGCCACCTGCTGAACAAGGAGAAGAGCACTTTCACCTCACATGCAGCCCTGATGCATGTGCTGATAGATGTGGCCATGGACCTGGCCAGGACCATGGCTGCAGTTTTAACCAGGGACAATCAAGAGAATATGGAGTCATTTTTCATGAAAAAGTGAACATTCAATGCACAGAAAAGATTAATAGAATGGAAATGAAAGCCTAAGCATAAATATATATAGTGGCTACATATTAATGACTGACAGTAGTGCATCTATTTTGAAGTATTTAAATCAGAAAAATCCAAGATACAATATTTAAATGACACTTTATTATAAAACGTATCTTGAAAGTTCCATGGAAGAATAATATCATCTAGAGTATACTTTAAAGATTATAATTGGACTTCATTCCAGAAAAGGCTAAGTAAATTGAAATATGTTTCATATCATTATGCATATTCTTTTGTGATAAAAATAGCTTTGTATTTCATAGCAGTTCAAAAAACTCTGCAACAGGGGAACAATAATAAAAGAAAAAAAGCAATCAAAATAAGAAAGGGGGGAGATTCTATGATTTCCTGTATCTCTTTGCAAAAGAAAAAATAAGTGACTTCTGTGAATAATTTCAAAGACTTGAATAAGCTTCATGTATCTCCCAGATGTCCCTTGGAAAAAAAAACAAACAAAAAAAAACAACAAAACAACAATGAAAAAAATAACAAAATATAAAGAGAAGTGTCTCAGATCCTTGTAGAAATCATATAAAACAATTCTCAAGATTTTTAATCTCAAACATAATAATGCACAAACGGTAGTATTTACTAAACACAGTTATATCAGATAGGTCTCAAAGAGAATCCTACAGTAGTGTAATATCAAAAGTCCACAGTGCATTTATTTTCTTCAGTAAACTGACAATCCTCCCCAACATGTAGATTTCTTCACATAGAGTTTAATAAGAAAATTTTCTTAATGGATTTGCAAGGCTTTTGAAAAGAATAGGATTCGATACCTATAAACAAGTGTGATTCACCCTCCCTGATAAGAAAGTTATTTAAAAAAATATCAATTTCGTTAATATAAGAGATGAGTGCTCTATATTCCATGGTCGCAAAAAATATTTTTCATATTTTGAATATACACAAGTAAAGGAAGAATATAAACTTGTATATGTTTAACATTGTACTTGCTATGAGTTTATTTTAACTTGAACATTTAGATCTCAAAAGAAGGAGAAAAAAAATGATATACACATGATATTTTACAAATATAGATGCTTTACAAACATTTACAAAACCATTTTTGTATGCATGCACACAGAAATAATCCTACTAATATCCTTTACATGTTGTTTTTTTTTTTATTTGTGATGAAAAGGGGTAAACTATAGGCATGCAGCACATTTTTACTTTTCCATGTACCCTTCCTCTCTTCTTTCTCCTTTTGTTTCTTTTCCTCAAAACATAAACACAACAAAACAAAGCTTTCATATAAACAGCAGACACAATTGCACTTGGGTATTTACTCAATGCTGACTCATATTTTCTCAACTCAATAGGCAAAATAATGTTATCTAGATGGCATCTTGTGCTATCTCTTCGTTTTGTTCCCTTTCCATATGTGTACACCTATACACAAAGAAATAATATAACTGCTGACCATATGATTTTTCAGTGTATACTACTATAAATAAAAAATTGTGCCAAATGAATTGCTGAGTGCTATCCCCACATGTGTGCATATATAAGTTATCATTATCTTGAACCTTTTCACAAAAAGATGATAGTGAAATAGAATGTTTCTCGTGAGAAAGCCACAACGTTCTTCTTTTAAATGTCCATTTTATACAGGACATGCTATATGCCATTAGGTTACTCAAGGGGTTAATAAACCTCAGAATCACTTCTCTTGTCTACAGTGAAGTGGCATAATGACTTCAATGCTGAGTTTTTTCCTGTAAAGAGGTACATTAGAAAGCACACAGGAGAGAAATGAATGCATGCCCTAAGCCCCTAACCAGTATTTTCAATACCTTTATAGTATACCTGAGAGCATATTAGGAGAATAAATAAGAATCTTCAATTTTCTGCCCTTAAATGATGTTTTCATTTCCTCTATTGACTTTAAGACTGAAACTTGAGAACTTTAGATTTTATTTTATATGCAAGGCTTAAAAACTAATTTACCGTATTCCTATCAGCCAGAAGATGAAGTCTATAGCTCAGAGGTAGATAAGAATTTCCAAGGGGATACCTAGGTCCAAAGCTTTCCAAAGGTATAACATGGAGGATACAATAGAAATGATACACATCAGGATAGCTGTCTCCAGACCCTTACCTTTCCTCCTCAGGGCAGCTGTGTATTCAATGAATTTGAAATTCTGTCATCTCCCTGTAAGTGTCATATACACTAACATATATGGATAACTGCAATCTGCTTTCTGTGCTAGTGCTGCAGTTATCTCAGTTCAAAGACTGAGTGAATCACAGAGGAGACAGATAACTATTTAAGCCTTAGGGATTGCCATCTTTGTCAGGGGTAGTCTCACTTTCCCATCGAAGATAAAAGGGACATGGCAACCTGTACTGAGACAAGCAAAACTGCAAAGACCAGAAGGCGAAACCTGGAAAAGCAAAAAGAACAGAGATGTATTATAAAAGCACATAAGTATCTAGAGCATTGATAAATCCCTAAACCCTGGTTCAATGGAGCCATGCCAGTTTACTCCAGCTGAGCATAAGGCCTGTACTCTTTCCAAACAGAAATAAACAGTTTATTAAATCAAACCATTTCCGTCCTGTGCTGTTACATCTAAGAACTTTTCTCAGTAGGCACCACCCTGATAGTGCTGAACACACTGTTTTGGACACACATTACCTAGGTACTTCTTGCCTGAGAGGGGAATCTTTTTCGTTCTCTTGTCAGCCCAAGCACCTGCTGCTATGGCAGAAAGCAAATGATGCTTTGTATTTCTGTGTTTCCTGATGCATGACTTTTTCCCCCACTGAGAGTGTCTGCCTTACCCATTTCACAACAGTAAAAGATCAAAGAGTTTGATCATTTTTCTTAGCACAGTCCCCATTTCTGTCTTTTGAATAGTAGCATGCTAATGAATGACTGGCCTTAAGGAGGTCAGTTTTCAAATGGCCAGCCTCCTTCTGATATTGATATTCCAGCCCATACATCATCTGTCATGTTTTGATCCATCACAAAAAGTGTGACAACACAATGAGGTGTGTTCCTCTGTATCTCAACTATAATTGCTTGGAATTTTGTTTAATCAGGAAATCTTCAGCACCTGCCAGGGTAAAGTCAGGGCAGGAAGCTCTATCTGGTGATAGGGGTCATCTTTTTCTTCCCTGCTGCTTGATATAACACAGGAGACAGTCTCATATTGCTAGCTGTACTGCACTGGCAAAGGGATAATACAGCTTGCTATAGACTTTTGAATTCCCTTTGGATTTCAAGGATTTCAAGTAACAGGCTTGCCAAAAGTGGTTCACCTTATTTTTAAATATTTTATAGCTGCATAAAAAGTGCCAGATGTTGTTTAGAAACTGGACTTACAGCTAACCACTCAATCAGCAAAAAAAAAAAAAAAAAAAGGAAATTGAAATGGCTTTTATTTAGCAGCTGCCAATAAAAAGGAAAAAACACCAAACAAAACAGCTACACACATGATATAATTTGTCTGTAGAGTCCCTGTTGAAGTCACATACTCAGAACATTTTCTGTTCAGTTTGTGATGGCAGGTATTGTATTTTATATACAAGAGCCTTATTTTCTAGTCAAGACAGCATTTTCCTTGTGTCAGTAGAATAAATGTCTGACCACCTGTTCTCAAAACTGAAATGTTTCATTAAAGAAACATGCTCATTAACTGTCGTGCAGAAGATAGTCTATACTAAATGCAAACTTTGAAGACGAAGAGGACATAAAGAGAGGCAGTAAAATAATTAATGACAAAGAAAAGACAGCAAATGTAATAAATCTGGTCTTCAACAAACATCTAATATGATGCCTTATAGATTATTATTTGAAAAAAAAAATTAGGTCTGATAAGAGCACTGTCATGTGAATAGAGAGTTGGCTAAATAGTTCTAAAATGTGTAATGATAAATTGCAATGACAATCTGGAGGATGGATATAATCTTCAAAGTACAGACTATGGTGTTCACTAACACAAGATCTTAGATATACTACATAATTTCATCTTCTGTTTAGAAAGATACTACATCGCATAGTCAATATTAGTGGAGAAACTTGATAAGACATGCCTTGTTCAAACGTGGTTGAAAGAAAGGTAAATTTTGATTTTAAAAACTGCATGAGTGTATTCAATGAAATATAATTTTAAATACACATTTTCAGATGATATCACAGAGAAGATATTTTCACATAAAACTAGAGTTGGTAGAATAGGTATAGTATAACTATATAACAGGTATACTGGCAGAGATGTGTGGCAGAAAATTATATATATTATTTTGATCACTATTTACTTTTGTGCATGTCTATTCAAAACTAAAAATAAAATTAAAAAATGAAAATTAAAAAAAAAGCAGTAATTGGTGTATGAGTTTTAATATACCAGAATCCAAACATTAAAAAAAAAATAGGGGGGGTAGGGGAGGAAGGGAGAAAAAAAGAAAGAAAAATAAATGGACAGCCAGACAGCCATCCACAGGAGCCTAGGTGTCATAAAGTTAACAGAAATTCATTATTAAGATCAGTTCAAATTATACTAAAAATACAGAAAGGGAAATACACATAACAAGGCAGAAATTTGTAAGGATATGCACTACCTTTTCAAAAAAAGGGTGATCAAAGCTTTCCACTAATCATTTCATATACAGTGTGAACAGACACCTACAATGAAAATACAGAAGCCAGCAGAGTTGTTACAGCTATGCTGGAACTCTATCCAACAGATAAGAAACATTGCAATATTGTTTTTGTAACTACAGGTCAATTAATGAGAAGTAGGGAGAAACTCAGACTACTTAAGACCCCATAGAAAATATAAAAAACAAACTGCAATAATTTCTGTCATTAATTTCAAACTCCTGAAGAGTATATAACAGTTGAATAACAATCTAAAATATTTTTAAGATACCAGCTACCTGAAATGGAGAAGGCTCTTCAAAAATATCTGACTATCTAGATGAGCAGAAGTTTCCTTTGACTGAGTTGTAATGTCTGGAACAAGCAGTGATCAACTGCTTGATAGGTTACAGTTCTTAATTTTACTGCCTGTCTTTCCATGTAGCAAGCATGACCTGAAATGTGTTTATTAAAAAAATGCTATCATAACCTAACTATTTGTTGTTAAAGCTATAGCAGTCAATTTAGCTAACAGAGTTGCACAACACAACTGATGTCCATATTGGTTAAATACAAGTACATATACATATGGTGCATCTATTGCAAAAAGTCATGTGGCAAAGGACAGAACGGAAGTTCTATACCTGCACTTTAAAAGCACTCAAGCACACAGGGCTTGTTATGACCACTATGTATACACATTTAGACTGTAGTCACTGCCTAAAAGTTCATACAAATGAAGAAAATCTCTGTATCAAAAGGAAGGTCAGAGCATGGCAAAATCAAGAATGTGTCCCTTGAATGTGCAGATTTAAAGTTATTTGCTATTTTTTTTAATTGACAAAATGGATGGAAATTATTCACACTTTCTAATTTTGATATTTGGAGGGAAAGAATGAGCTTGTTTCATTTAAAGCATATGAGGACTCATCTTTCAAAAAGAATTCTTAATAATGTCTATCTGCAGATAAGGCAAATATATGCAGCTGCAGACATGATCTCATTCCTTAGCCTTACAAAGTATATAACAGTGAACATCCTATGAAGTTCATAGACCTGGCAATTCACTATAGCCAATCTATGGTAGTCTCCAGAAACAATACATTCAGGAATAGCCCTTGGGAGACATTGAAAGCTTTTAGAAGGTAATTAATTTCTCATTTTTATTATTATTTAGGTGATGGAGTATCAACATGAAGAGCATAAATCCAAGTTAAACCACTTCATTTTATTTGAAAATCTTAGTCAAAGTCAAGTGTACTATGAAACATACCATTGCCAACATAGAAACAAAGATAAAATGCAAGTCTCAAGGGATTGAAAGATGCTGAAGAAGGGAACCTGGGATTTTATTTTTAAATATCTCTTCATTTTCTGTTCATTCCCTCATGTCAGTTGGACCCATCTTTTGTCTCATGCACACACACAAGACAGTGCCTGCAGTCACATGTCCACATGGATATCTGAGGACTTAAAAAAAAATTTCTTTGTTTCATTTTGGTAAACTAACAAAGAAGCTCTCTATAATCTTTCTTCTCAGGAAGATAGCCTAGTAGAGATCTAATGTCAGTATACTAGGGCAACCTTGTAGTGATATAATTTAAGAAAAGGCATCAAAAACTACTTACCTCTCTAGCTTGGCAAGAGATTCTAAATGATTGCCTTCTAGATAATTTATCCAGAGAACTGCTGGATATATATTGTCCTGATGGAGAAGAAACGAGCAGTTGATCTTTGCAGGAAGAAAAGCCTTTTAAGCTCCTACTAGCAATCTCATATGTGAAGAAAAGATTAAGGAAAAACCACCTCCAGGCATTAAAAAAAAAAAAAAAATCCTGACAATGAACCAGATGGGATAAAATTAGAATCTGTTATCAAGTCTGAAAAGCTCAATGCTAACGTTGTAATTGCAGCATAGAGCACTACCATAGAATGAATTAATAAAACTTTGAATTAAAAATGAGCAAAGAGTATACCATTTGGACATGGAAGGGTTTAAGAAAATAAGATCCTCTATACTAGGAAATATACAGTAGTGTTTCAATCGATCTATCAAACAACTCATTTAATGAATAACAGTATTAAAATAATAAAATTTATAAAAGAGTCCTGAGAAGACTGAAACAGTGGCTTCATCACTACTTTAACTTTTGCTTAGCAGAAGTTTCAGCATTAAATCTTACTTTTCAAACTATGTGTCTCTGAGACAAAACCAGTAGTATGACATAATCATTGTCAGAATTTAAAGTGTTAAATAATAGATTACACACACTACATATACAGTATGGGATGTAGCAGTCAAGTTTGTACAGACATTAGCAAAAAGAATCAAGAACATCTAACAGGACCTCCTACATATGCCTTGGTAAGAGGTGAATTCAAGACCCTTCTGACACAAAGCTTGACACTGCTGACACGAAGCTTGACATGGACTTCAGAGTTTACAACACTCAGAGGTTTCACTCTACGGTGCTTAATGCAACTGTTCTCAAGACCCAGAGTTTCAACCTACGCATAATGAATGTGCTCCACTGAAGAAGCAACTCAGTTATAAAAAGAAATGTCTTTTGAGTTTAAGCTGCTTTTCAGTGAATTTAATCCATGTACAAATTGTAATGCAGTCTGCAACTAAGTCAGTTTCCAGACTACCACTCTGTTTTTTTATGGGGTTTTCTGTTTGCTTTGTTTACGGGTTAGTACTTGTTGTACTGTTAATGCAAGTTTGTTTGTATGTTTTCAGTATACCTATAGCTTTGTTTCTTGTTCTGTTTTGTTTTCCTTTTTTTTTTTTTTTTCCATTCTCTATAGTTTATTCAGACTTGAAAATGATAATTTGACAGAAAGATATTTTGGCTGACAATACTCCAAATTGCACACTGCTTCAATCAGTGGAATTTAATAGGGCATGACATGGACCTATGGTTCTAGTCCATCAAAACAGAAATTATATATGTTATTTTAAAAGAAAAGGTCAGTTGTTTTGCAGCAGATTTTGAGAAAAAATAATCTTGCAAAAATCAATAAACTGTGAAATATCTCTATAGAGAAAGATATTTTTCTCTGCAAACTTGATGTGGGTATACTCATTATCCTTCTTTATTCCACAGAGACTATTAATTTGTTCATGTGTCTTTATTGCTTGTGAGTTACATATTTTCAAAGTTAGTAGAAGAGGTAAAATTCAGTGGTCACATATACACTGATCTTGGCTGAAGTAGAAGATCTAAAAACAAAAACAAAAATAAAATCACATTACTTGTTACTTGCAGGATGGAGGTGACCAAAGCCTCATGTCTGAAGATATCTGTTTAGTCTTTCAGAACATGCCTTAGGAAAGATCAATTTTCAATTGACAGGAACATTCACTATTGCAACTTCTCTGCTGGGATAGAGAACAGAGGTCATTTGTTAAAAAGAATATGACGAATGGTAGGGCTGATCCTTTTCGTTATTATGGACACACAAAAAATCCATGTAATCAAAGACTGCAAATTAACAATATGTTAAAACAGGTTTGTTTTGTGTGTCTGTGGTTACTGACAAGTCATCAGATTATCTAGATCAATAAATATTTTGCATTTAATTATTCTTCTGGGTTTAGGTCTTAATTACTGTTATGAAGTTCAGGTAGTTTTGGCAGGCATTGTTTACCTTGAAGCTGTGAGCTTTACTGTTGTTTCATCAGCTAAAACAAAACAGACGCATCCAGATGCTGACTTATGCTTTTATTTCCAGTGGCTCCTCTGAATATTAGAGGTTGATTCCACACAGTCCAGTATGACTCTCACACCACAAAGAAATGTTTAAGTTGTTTACAAATGGGGGAAATCTGTTTAAATAGAAGCTTTTTTAAAATATTATTTTATATTCATTTTCAGGATCATTACTCACAGTCCCAGAACACTGACAGTTTTGAAGGGAGGGTTCATATCTCTCTCTTTCACTGCTCAGGAGGATAGCTGGGCATTGCTCAGGAGATGATGAGCAATTGCTTGTGCATCACTTGTTATATACATATCAGCCTGTATATAAAGTCATAAATATTATCCTTTTTCTTTTCTCTGTCTTCAAAAATAGTTTTATTTCAACTCATGAGTTTTATCTGTTGTTTTTTTTGTTGTTGTTCTTTTTATTTTTTTTCACAATTCTCTCCCCAGTATCACTGGGAAAGGGGGGAGTGAATGAATGAATGGGTGGTGTTCAGTCACCTGCCAGGTTAAACCACAAGAAGAAATATTGACTACTTTTTAAGTAGTCTTGAAACCTATTCAGAAATTACTTTATAAAAGAAGAAAGCAAGGCTGCATATATTTTACTGTCCCCAGGAGTGCATTTAGCCAGTGTATCAAACTGCATAAAATTATTTACAATCATTTGAGTTAGCATTGCATTGCACCTTCCTCGTGCACTGGTTTCAGCTCACACAGTGCCAGCTGCACACCAATGTTCAGTTGTTGCTGAGCAATGTGTGTGCAGCCAGGGTGCGGTCGGGCTGTTCCAAGGGGAACAGCTGGCACCATAGTGGGGCAGGGCAGGGCAGGGAGTGGCAGCAGTGAGCTGTGTAGGGCCACATGTGGGCTGTGGGTTGGACATGTTTGGTTTAATTAGTGAGTGCCATGTCAGTCTTTCAGACTGCTGGCAACCAGTTGCACAGTTGAGAACCTCTGCTGGGGCAGCTGCCAGTGCATTTGTTCCCTCAGCCCCCTACCCAGGTGCTGAAACCACCTGCTCATGTTGCTTCAAAATGAAGCTGTTAGATACAGAGTGAGTTTCTCTGCAAAGCCATTCTAGGAGACATAGTCCTACCTGCAACCTCACTCTTCACTCCCTCTGCCTTTGGTTTACTTGTCCTTGACCTGGTTCTGCAACTACTGCTTGGTTCTACAACTACTGCTTGGTTCAACTCCTGTTCCAGTCCCTTCTCTAAATATTTGATTGTCAAAGGGGTAGAATATTTATTACCTCAGTACTGAGTTGGCGAAGTAAACATTTCTACTTTTATGCTTTTAACATCTTACACTAGACTAAATCATATGGTAGCACATATGAAATACAAGTTAGTTGCAGCTAAAAAGAATAAAAACATTTTCTCACTAGGGACCTGTGCGAAAACTGTTTCCATAATTATATTACACAATAAATACAGGAAATAAGGCTGTAGAATTGAGAGAAAAAGTGATAGAGGAAATAGATCAAAGATGATAGGAAAGAAAAGCGTGGAAAAATGTCACAGCATCTCAGAGTTAAAGTATCTACGATCGACCTAGAAAATCCCTTAAAATGATTGATGGGAATAGATGTTCTATCAACACCTAAAATATTGAAAATTTATAATAAATTAATCAATCTGAAGTTTGAATGGGATTTGTGCGATATCTGCATATCTATATTCTTTTCCTGTTCTCTTTCATTTCTGTAGAAATTTATCTAACTTTAGGCCTATTTATGCATTTTTGCATACTATGGCGGTTCATTTTAAATTCCATATTATTAGCTGTGACTAATGGCTGCTGCAGTCTCAGCAGTCTCCCTCAATTGAAACATGATGTTAGATTCTGTCTAGGTGGATTAGCATTTCAGAGTACTTTTTTGTCAGAAATTGTTTCTGTTAGTACAGGATACAGATTTCTGTATGTCCCAATTTTTCTAGATCACTTTTGAAGTATTCTTTTGTTTCTAGGGATGACTGTTATAATCATGCTTATACTGAATTGAGCATCAGATGCACTTTATCATTATTTGTACATCAACTGCTGAAGACTGTAATAGTTCAAACAAAAAGATTATAGTTTCTTCTCTTCCTCTCCCATCCCTCCTCCATTGAGTCAATCACTGATCCCACTTGTATTTAGCAGAATTCCAGCTTTCCTCCTGACTCCATTGAATTCCAGATCCAGAGAAAGAAACAAATTCTCAGCTGCTGCATCTTCTGCCTGTTCTATGGTTCTGTGCCAGTCACCTCCACGTCACACTGGTGGCCCTCAGTCCCAGATCCAGCCCATGAACAAGCTGGAACCACATGGGAGCAGCAAACCATATAGTGGGAAGTGGGATGCCATGCTTACTGCGCATGGCTGACTCAGAATCATTTGAAGTTTTGGGTCAAATTCAAAGTTGTCCTTCCTCTCTATCCCCATCTTTGCAGATGCCTCATGACAATGAACTCCACGGGGCCTGGGGCAGACTTGACAAGCTCCCAGACATCTACATTTTCTCCATGAGGAAATGCTAATGGTCAATGGCATGGGACAGGCAAAACAGATGTACAAGTGTACTGAGACATCAGACACTGAAGTTAGGTGTGCTAAGTTAGTTGTGTTACACAAATGCTTAACCAGACATTGGCTAACTGCCACCGTCTTCAAAAATTAGTTAAATTTCTTGCCTGCCCATGTGTTTTCCTTAATCCTGCTTTGTGTTTTTCTGTCTTTTTGGACAGTTTAATCACTTTGTTCTTCTGGACCCAGGTTATTACCTTATGAAATTCTGCTTTGATATACATAAAAAAGTAATTTACATTAAGTATATATAGAGTTTTTGAGAGTAAGGCCATTTCCATGTTTCTTGTTTTTGGTGGTGATTACTAAGTAATAGCTTTAGCATTCCCATTGCTGTGCCATCTGATGACTGTGAAAAGCCCTCAAAATATTAATTAACTGAGCCACACAATGCACCTGTGAACTAGATTTTTATCGTTCGTTGGCAGATGGAGAAACAAAGACACAGAAAGGTTGAATGACTTACAGAGAAGCCCAGAGGAAGCACATAGCAGAGCTGGAAACAGAACAATTAGAACCCAAAGATGTCAACATTTGGTGCTGCACATCGTTAGTCTGCATTACATTTCAGATCTTACTTTCAAGATTCAGATCAGCACACCTTAGTAACTTGAAAATCGTCTATTCTTATTCCTTAAAGCTCTTTCATTGTCTTATTTCTTTGGACAATACTCTGCCTGTCACGCATCTGTGGGTGATACTGTTGACTAGATTTTCATGTTCTGCTGTGGAGTTGCAGATATTTCTTTACAGGGTATCTGAGACACAGCTGTCCTATCTTGCCTTCACAGATAAAGTGCTTGTCTAAAGACTCATCATATATCAACAGCTGAAACCCTTTCCTTTTGGCCTTGACAAATGCAATCTCACACAATCAATATTCCTGCAGAAAATGCTGGTGAAGAGATCATTTCCGTAAGCCCTTCGCTTTGCCATTGTCATCATTCTACTGCTTCCCCTTCATTTTATTTTACAAAGATAAGCTCTTACATTTACTTCTTAAATCCCTCGTAGCATACTACTATATTGTCCATATTGGTCATTCAGAATAAAAAGGTTAGGTTATAGCACTGGTGAGCCTCTTAAAGATGATGGCATAGCAAAAAGACTGGAAGACAAAAAAGATTAGGCAGTTCCATTGAAAAGAAGACTATTTCATTCTGATAATAGAAAACTAGAATGTTAAGAAATATGGTTATTCTAACCATGGAACAGCCTCACCTTTTTTTATCTCCCAGTCTTTTTGCATCAGTAGGAAATAAAGAGATTAGCATGCAGATTTCTGATTAATTTCCAACAAGCTGTTAGCTGGTGACATGGTCTTTCAGATAGATATAAAAACTTGATTTTAAAACTCCTATATCTGAAGGAGATTTCAGTGCCACAAAACCCTCTTGCTTGCATGCTATTTAGCTAGCTATCTATTGCATAGGAAAAGCAATAAATTACTATCAAGGAAAGGGAAAATAGGAAGAAAGAACTCTGTTCCTTTGCAAAAATCATGCATGGATTCAGCAAGAATTATTTCTATTGAAAAGAAAGGCTTCCATACTGAATCTGGCAAAAACCTGGTACCTAACCAACAGGAGAAAATGCTCTAGGGTTGGCACAGTTCAGCTGAATATAGTCATTTTTATACATTTCAAAAGTCCCCTCCCAGAGAAAAGTTACAAAAGGCTCTGCAGAAAAATATTTTCAAACTTGGAGATATAATGCACAAGGCAAATAAGAAAGATAACATTCTTCCCCCCTTTTTCATACTAGTGACATTCACCAATTTCAATATACTTGCCAATTTAAGACGTTGTGAACCTGGTGATGGTATGACAAAAACCGACACTTCAAATTAAATGAAAATGAAGGGTGGGTACAATGATGAAAATGTATCCACATCAAAGACGACAACCAGCAGCAGAGAAACATTCAAAGTTTCAGTAAAGGAAAAAAACAGTAAACAAAATGATAGGATTCAGATGGCAAAAAAAAAAAGAAAAAAAATGTTAACGAGTAACAAGTCATCACTTTACAGAAGACAAGAGGGAATATTAGGCAAAAATAAATATTGATCTTTTTTTTTTTTTTAAGATCAACTTGAAAAAACTTCTATTCAGTCACCAATTTTCCACTGATGATGATATACAGGGATGATACTTCTTTTCCACACACAATGGGAAGGGGTATGGAAAAGATACAGCCTCAAGGTATAATAAATGTAAGGATGAATGATTTGCAATCAGGAATCATAGGCACAATACCTACAAACATAACTGCATGTTCATAAGATTTATTTTGTCCATCAGCTTGCTTTGTTAGTAACTCTGCTAGGCAGCAGTCTGCTCACAATCCTAGACTGTAGTTGAGATGAGGGAGAGGATAGTGAAGAAGCACTGTTGAAGGAGATGCTGTGCAATAGATTTCCTCAATGGGACAGTATTCACAGGTAGTTACTATTCTATTGTTATTATAGTTTCTTTTCTCTGTATTCCTAAAATGGTATTTGAACCAGAAACTCTGACTGGAATAATTAGGTATTCCTGTCAGGCTACAGATAGAGTGTGGACAATAGAGCTCTCATATATTTTGCATCCTACACCTCTTTGTTTATTTTTCTTTTAAGATGCAGTACCTCAATATCTGTTTTAACATTAAAATAACATTAACAAAACATTGTAAATTCATCTAAACTTCCACTATAATGGCAGCAAATGTCTTCTCTTTCTTTGCCTCCTTCCTTTTCTACAGAAGGGCCAAATAAAACAGGGATGGGTGATCTGTCATCAGATAAGTAAGATAAAGGAAAGGTATCCTCTTCGAGTGAGAAGATTTGGACAGTCTTTTAAATCTTTTTTTTTTTTTTTTTTTTTAGAATAAAAGATTTGTAGGTATGGAAGCAGACTTGGCCAGCAGACAAAGCAAGCCATTAGTTTTGAACTAGGTATAGCACCAGTAGCATCTGCGTGGAGTGGGGGAGAAATAGGGAAAAATCAGCCACAAGCAGAAACAGGGCATGCAAGGAAGCAGGAATTGTAGAGTAAAAGTATTGGAATTGATGGGATAATGGTGACTGTGAAGTGGATAGGAGTGGTGTGAAAATGCTTGAAAGAAGCAGCGAATGAGGATGTGGTCGTCTCTGGGAGAAGACAACTCTAACGATGGAATTGGGATCACTATGTTAGATATAAAGAAGAATAGAGGACCTTTGGATATTAGGAGCTGGTGCTAAGATGTAATGTGATTCAGAGCTAGGAGAGGTGGAGCATTAGATTTGCTTTTTACTTAGACTCTTCAGACTGGTATGCTCTTATGACTGTAACGGAGAAACACTGGAGTGCTTAGAGAAATGAATAAACATGCACATAATCCTTTCAGAAACAGAGAAGATATAGGCAAAGTTGATACAATCAAATACATGCAAATGACAGTAGGCACTGTATAACTGGTAGGATACTTAACTGAAGATAATGTAATGCAAGGGAAGAGTCAAGGACAGAGATAATGCATGAAGTAATATCTTAATACCAGCAGTTTACAGTCTCCTGAGACAGAAGAATCTATGCAGAATGAGTTGCAATAATTGAAGTCCTAAAAGCATGTGACATCAGGCAATTTAAAAAATTTTAATATCTTAGCAGTATTTCTTATTTATTAACTAAAGGGATGAACACTCATGAACAGAGGCTTTTTATCAAAAAAAAATCTAGGTTTATTAAAGACCCCCAGTATTCTTGATCTATTGAATCACGTTGTTGCAAAAAAGACAGCTATAAAGTCAGAAAAGATTTTAATAAATTCACACTATTTTTAATTAAAAGACAGTAATTATTAATAACTTCTGTGACTTCCATATTTGCACTTTTGCTGAACCACTGAGCCAAATGTTACGAACATCTAACAGCAATAATACATATATCTTCAAAGTCTTAGCATTCGATGCCAAAAAAATCATGAAGCTATCAGAGATGACAGCATTTTAACCAAGTACTTCATGTAGTCTAAAACTTATTTTGATCAGGAATAAATAATTTTATTTTCAAAGACTCAATCATTAGGCTAAAAAACAAGAACCAAAAGAAAAAAATCCCATGACAGTTACAGTTC
Source organism: Oreortyx pictus (assembly GCA_036925125.1). Classification (NCBI taxonomy): domain Eukaryota; kingdom Metazoa; phylum Chordata; class Aves; order Galliformes; family Odontophoridae; genus Oreortyx; species Oreortyx pictus. The sequence continues at coordinate 95,014,315 of JAUPFR010000001.1, forward strand.
TGAGATGCATCAAAAAAAACCCTGTCATCAAAAGTGTCACAAGTTAATGACAGGTGTAATTGACAATAATGCTAAAAGCAATCTACTGCTGACCCTTGGAGGACCTCTCTCATAAAGAAGGTGACTAACGGAACTAAAGTCGAGGAGACATTTCCTATCCTGCTATGCTTATTGTAAGATAACTACCATAACTTACTGCTGGATCTATTCCAAGTTGTTCTCACATAAAAATAGAGTATTTTTACTAATGTCACAGCAAGCTTTCCAGATCCCTTTAAGAACAGTGTCTCTCCTTTCCTGAGGTGACTTTTTGAAGATCATCAAGCACATGCTCAGACGTGAGACACTGTGTTCGTTAATACATTCCACCTTGACTTCTTCATAGTATGAATCACTGACCTGTTCACAGGCAGGGAATTTTCTTTAAGTCAGATGGACAATTATTTTGCTTCACCAAATAAAAAAGCTCTGCCTTATACTGACAAAACTAGAATGAAACATCCCTTCCCAGGAGTTTGTAAGAAGTTCTTATATTGTTAAAATTAAATCACAGAGACAAGAGCTATATAATCTGTGGGCAAAACTGAAGAAAACAAAAGTATAATTTATATTACTTCAGAACTGAAATTGGAATGAGTTCTTAAGTAAAATAAATTGAGTCCATCCTACAGAAGCTGAAAAAAGTTACTTTTCTGGAATAAAAAAATATAAATATGGTAACTAAAGCATTTAATCATGAAGCCTTAAACCTAGGAAACTGAACAGCTAGTCTTCATAGAAGAGATATAAGTAAAAAAAAATCATTGCAACATCACATTTCTATTGGAGAGCAGAGTAATTCTCCACTTTCCTCAGTGGCTGAATAATTATGTCCAGAGGAAAGCACAATTTAAAGTAGTGAGGATATGGGCTGACATCATCAAGACCAAGTAAATGGTTGTTACATATTTTGAGTAGTTTGACTAGCATTGATCAAAAGACAAAAAGTCTTTTGAGCCTTCAAAAACTATTTTTATTTTGTACTGTAACAAATATACTTTAGGAAGGAATTGGGACAGATTTCAATTTTTAAATACTGAGTGACTGATAAATGCTTCCCCCATTCTTGGCAACTGGTTGATTATCCAGTATGTGAGAAATCCCCATTAATCAGCCATAAGATCTTTAATACAGGCTCATCTGTTTCTTGAAACAGTACTTACAAACCGCAACTGCTACTGGTTGCTGAAAAAATTCCCTGCTTCAAGGATACATGGTAATTATATATTATATGATACATATTAATTTACACAATTAACTGTTTGCAGTTCATAGCTCCTCCTCTGCTTATTAAAAAATAAAAAGAAAAAAAGAAAAAAGAAAACACTCAAAGAAGAACGTATGTCCTATAGTTTGTGTTTCAAGAATTAAGGGAACTGGTTACAATAAAATAATTGAAAACAGTGAGTTTTAAAGAAAAGAGATCATCCATAAATTCATACTTTTTACTTTCTATACACTGTACAGGTGGAGACACTTTAGTTGCTTCTCTGCCAATTGCAGTATCCTTTTACTATTTCCATTTGTAACTAGTACAGTGGGAGCATATATTTGTTCTTTTCTTTTTTTTTCTATCCAAGCATTAGTAACTCTGAAAATCAGAGAGCACTAAGATCAGAAAATAATCTGAAGTACTTTAAAAATATCTGTAAGGAGAAGAAAGTACTCGTTACAGTGCACAGACTGTTAGACAACAAATTAGTAAATTATGCTGACAGAATGACGTTTGAGATCAGAGACAGACTATGTTAGCTTAGCCTGCAACCAAAGCAAAAATGAACAATGACTTATATACAACATATATAAAATGCTTTTGTTCATTTATAGAGAAAATAAAGTGGCTAACTTAAAAACAGTTACTGGGATTTGATGTCTAATTAATTTCAAGTGATGTACAAGATACACTAATCCTCTGACTACTCCCTGTACATCAGCAATTTTTTATATTTAAAGACATAACATAACAAAAAATACCAAAAGGTTTTAATCAGGAAATAAAAGGTAAAGCAATGAATCAACGCTTCAGTGGCTGATCTTTCAAGATCTGATGAAAATCCTTGGAAGTCTTTTACTTTAACATCAGTTCAGTGCACGCTATACCTCAAGAGAGATGCTCACAGCCAATAGAAAAAGGTCAAAATACATGAGCTGCTCCAAAAGTAATGTTGCTTATTTTGTTATGTTGTCCTCCAATGTCAGAGGCAGATGTTGGAGGTATGACAGTAGAGGCTGAACCTTCCCACCAATATTCCATTACATTTTGCTGCCTTGTGACAGATGGCAGCAGAAGGGAAGTCTAACACAGTAATGTACATAGAAGTGCATATGGAACAAAGGTATAAAGGTATGTCACTGAATTCTCCCATTTGGAGAAAAAATTACATCCACTGACATCCATTGACACAAGCTGAATGCTTACAGAGACCAAACAGTGGATGTGAGCACAGTGAGAAGATAAGTGATGTGTTTCAGCAGTGCTGATAGCAGCATGAAGACAAGCCACGTTCTGGATGTTGGTACAGATTCTTATGAGTGAAGCATGCAGGCTCTCATTCATCACTGGTGAAAATGTTTTTGTAGTTTCCACGGAAATAAATAGGAGACCATACTTTTTAATTGATCTACATGCATATATATAATTTGTCAAAATTATGTAGAGAATAACATTTATGCTTCCCACTCAACATGGTATTATTTATGTGTGAAAAAATGAAGTCTTTTTTCTTAAAAAACAGCATTTTAAACTATTTTAAAGTTTCTTTAGAATGTTCCAATGATCTGACTCTCAGAAGCATATATCCAGCTCCCACCACTGTGAAGTTCTGTGTCTCAATTCAAACACAAACCTTCCTCGGGTTTACAGTATTGAAACACTATCAGACATTCAGAGAATGCCTAATTAAACCTATCAGATCCACGGAGATCCAAGCTTTGGCTTCGTTATGTTGAGTCTCTCACTGCATATGCAAACAATTAAAATCAATACTTTTGTTTCTGTTTATCAGGAAAAAAAAGTATGCTCACTAACGTGTTTCAATATTCTATATCCAAGGGGAGGCTAATAAGGATATTTTTTGCTGTCCACGTAACCACATTTGCATAAATATAGATTTATAGAACAATAGAGAGATGGAAGATCATATACCCATACAGAGAGCATCATCCTTACACATTCAAAGATAAAATTAAGCTGTAATACTAAGTCTTCCTTTTGTGAAACCTGTACTCTCACAGCATGATGTTCCAGTGGGAAAAACATAAGCAATCCATGCTGCAAATAAATTTTGCAGAAATTTGAGAATGGACTGCATTGGATGAAATGTACTGTCATTCTTAACAAAGGCTGTGCTTTTCATAGGAAACTAAAAACTGTTCTTCAAGCTATTGTGAATTCAAGGAGTCGCTGATGTCTATATTATTTCCTCTCTCCCAGGAGATCTCTGAAGTTGTAATTAGTTAAACTGAATTTTCATATTTCTGTTTAAACTCCTGGTACATTTTACGGAAATATAGTGTATCAAAAAACACAGTCCATTGGCTATTTTCCTGCTCTGGTCGGCTGTGTACCTCCCAGCACTATATAGAAACTATACTGCATGGGGAAAAGATTTTAACTGATCTATGTGAGTGATTACTCCCCTTGTTCTGTCTTCTTGATACTCCTCCAGATATTTCTGTTAAACTTTTGAATCCCCAGGTCTGGAGAACAGACTCACATAGAAAAGCGCATAGAAATCTATGGACAGCAGGAGCTGTTTTAACAACTTTCTCCTTTTCTTCCCACATCCACAAAAATGTAAATTAAAATGAAACAAATAGGATCTCTCTCCAGCAGATTTTGAGTTCTTTCCTTCCTCCTTTGATATAAATATACAAGTCCTACAGGGAAGAAGGCAAACAGAGAAGGTAAAGCAAACAGATGTAACAGTGCAAAGACATGAACCAAATCTGCATAGTGACAAAGATGGAATTTTCCAATATGTTAGCCCACTGATCAAGCAATAAAATACTGCATCTTTGTCCTGTGACTGACATTGTGTAAGAGTACATAGAGACATTAGCTTGCTGGAAGTCTTTGAATAGCATTTCAAATGAAAGGGAGATTTTGCTTTTAGTTCTTATAATAAAAAGAAAAATAAGTATACAGATCTGTCAAGCACATTTGGCACACCAAATTGAAGGCATTACAAGATAGTTCCTTTAAAGGGAAATACTACAGAAACAAGAAACAGCAGATATATCTAATATATCAATATATATATACATAATATATTTAAAGCATATAGCATTCTCTGTATATCAGTGCAAGGGAAGTAGAGCAAATTATCAATGCCTTACAAACTGAATCACATAATTTCTGTCTAAAACGTTTTAAAAGCAATAAAACAGTAACAAAGAAAACTTCAGTTTAGAAACAATTACCGAAAAAAATTATGCAGGTATAAACCTGATATACTGAGAGTTACTCAGGTTCTTCATATTTAACTGAGGTCTGCTTTTGTTTGCACTGTTAACTGTTCTTAAGTAGACCTGAGCCTTACAACTTTTCTGGCTAACTACGACTTCTCTCTTCCCAGACAGTGAATGTTGTTGTTGCACTTAGTACTAGAATCTACTGGGCAATCCAGTTCCATTGGCAAGAATCAAAACAGAAAGGAAGAGAGACAATTAAGAACTTAGTTTTTCCTTCACATCTAATATATTTACCAAGAAAATAAATACAGAGAAGGTAAACATGCTCCATCAGTGGTGTTAGGGCAGTTAGCACACTCTGTTGCTTAAACATCTTCATTTTCAGGATTTTTTTTCTTTTTTCTGAACTGAGATATAGCCATTTTATAAGAAGATATGTTGAGAGGAAAAGACTCCAAATCATCAGGAATAAATGACTGGTTCCTGTCTGTGTGGTTACTCATGGCAATATTTGGATGAAAGAAAAAAGAATAGAAGCTTGGATGTGGAAGCCTGGACAAATGACTATCTTCCTCTACATTAAGTCATAGCATCAGCACATCAAAGTAGTTGTGTGGAATCTAAGAGGCTTGTCTTTGACGTTGAAATCACCTTTGATATAGTGTGTTAAGACAGTATTTTAATTTTACATTTACATTTTCAAAAAAAAAATACTAGTAGTGATTATCTGGGTCTTCATCACTGACAATAACTTGGTCCTATTCACAATAAAATAGTTAGTGTAGTCACTGCTCAGAAAGTTAGACTCCAGTTTCCGAAAAATAGAAGTGCTGAGCAAGTACATTTAAAGAAGCCCATGCCTCGACAACAGTCAAGTAATGTTTGGGGTGAGGAAATAAATCTCACAACCCATATTAATCATGATGTTTACTGATCGGGGAGCAGGTTTCAGGCTGATACAAGCCAATCTGCTTAACCACAGATTGTTAAAATTCATAGTTTCTTATCATCCAGGACATCAGTTAATTAGCTGGGATTTAATATCGATTAGTAACATTCAGTGAAAATTCACATAAGTTGGAGCCCAGAACAATTTTCTTTTCTGAAAAGTAGAGCAAGTTTCTCAGTTTTCCTTTCTCTTGGAGTAATGTTAAGCTCTCATGTCTCTCTAGCTATTCTCAATCTTCAGTTAGTGAAGAATTAAGAACATATCTGACAGTGCAAATGGACTGAGGAACAGTAAAAGGAGAATTATAGATACTTGAGGAGGAAGAACTGCTAAAATGATAAGCTCCCAATTTGCCTGTTTTTGTCATCTGCTAGAAAGCAGAATGACTCTGTCAACATATCTCTCTTGTTTCTCTTCTCAGCAGAATGTGTGTTTATGAGGCTAGCTGGATGAAAATAAGCTGTCTGAGAGCACAGATTTGTCCACAAAAACATAGTAGATTAGACTGAGAGAAGATAAATGCATAACATAACTTTTGAGTGAAAGAGGACTGAATTCAAGCACCAACAATATTAGTCTTTAAAAGTTAGACTTGACAATGACCGCACAAAAACAATAGTTTGATCTCCACCTTATCTATAGCAAGTACATATAAATACTTTAAATATTTGCTTCTGTTAATGATGAGTAGCCAGATACACTCAAAGTTCTGAAATATTAGAATTTAAAGTTAGGCAACTAAGGACACTTCATTAATTCACTGTATCATTGTGAAAATCAAAAGTGTTATTATTTTTTTCTTAAAATGAGGAATTGAGGTATTGATATTTTAAAACTGCGGAGATAGTGGCAAAATCACTTACCTGCCTTTAAGAAAGGAACATCCTGTTAGCACCCAGAAGTATATGAAGACTCTATTGTAAAAGATAAAGATGAAAGTTTCTTTAAACATCTCACCACTTTCTATATTATAAATTAGAGAATATTAAGGATTAGCTTTAACCAGTCTATGCTCAATACAGTCATGCCCTACAGTATCTATAGGTAAACATTTCCCAAGCATCATAAAGTGATAAAGAAATCAGAAAATCCGTTCTTTGGGCCCTCAAAATAATATAAATAAAATCTCAGCTCTGCATTCAATTTTGGATGCCCCTTTTCTTCTGTCCTTTCAACTTCATGTGTAATGCAAAAGTTTTATTTTATGTTTATAGCTTACACTCCTCATCTTGGTATGGTCTCATTTTAATTTCCTCCACTAACTTGCTACAAAGCATGGTGTCCTAAAGAAAGAGCACACTGTTCTAGTAGCCGGTATCTTGTCTTGGTCCCTTTTCTGCATTATCTTCCTAGAAGGATTTTAATTTCAGTTAAGTTCAAAGACTGTAGATGTTATGGATCAGACCTTAGGAATTAAGCTGAAGTTTTAGGAAAACAGGAGAAATCATGTGCCCAAGCTGCTTTGTGGCTGAGGCACTTGAGAGTATGTAAAAAGAGACAGACTGAGTCTATTATTATTTACCTCTTATTCATTCAATCTGATTTAAATCATAGAATCATAGAATCATCAAGTTTGGAAGACTTTCAAGGTCATGAACTCCAACCATCAACCTGGCCTACTGATTCTGTCACCAAGCCATGTCCCTTAGTGCTACATCCAGACATCTCTTAAATATCTTTAGGGATGAGAACTCGTCACTTCCCTGTGCAGCCTGTTCCAATGTTTGATCACCCTCCCTAAGAAGAGATTCTTCTTACTGTCCAATATAAATCTCCCCAGCACAACTTGAACGTTTCCTCACGTCCTCACTTGTTATTGGGGAAAAGAGAATGAAAATGTCCTCACTGCTACCTTTTTCCAGGCAGTTGTAGAGGCCTCCCCTCATCCTTCTTTTCTCTAAGCTGAATTCCAGTTCCCTGAGCTGCTTCTTGTAATTTTTGTTTTCTAGTTTGTGTATTGTATTATTTCTTTTCTTTGCATTTGCTGGAACAACTTAATATCCTTGTAGAGAGATGCTCGAAACTGAACACAGTATTCAAACGGAAACCTCACCAGTACTGAGTATGGAGGGACAGCCACTTCCTTAGTCCTGCTGATCATAGTATTCCTGATGCAGGCCAGGATACCATCAGCCTTCTTGGCCACATGGTCACACTACTGGCTCACATTTAGTCAACTGTCAGCCAGCACAGCTTCACATATTCTCTGAAGGGCGGCTTTCCAACTACTCGTACATAAGCCTTTATCACTGCAGGGAGTAGTCCCTAGCACGGGACAAGAAACTTACTGTCATTTAATGGCACATGAATGGACTCAACTCATTGAACTAGCCTATCCAGATCCCATACATAGCCTATCCTCAGGAATATCTACAGTCCCGCCTAGTCTGGTGTGTCTTCAGTGGTACTCAGGGTACACTCAATCCTCTCATCCACAGAACTGTTAATAACATTCAACAAAAGCAGCCTTAATAGCAAGTGCTATGGGATGCCAGTATGACTAGCTACCAATTGTATTGAACATCATTCACCACGACTCTCTGAGATCAGCCAGATGGCCATTTACTTGATAACCTTCCCTGGCACCAAGTTCAGACTGACAGGCTTGTATTTCCTGTCCTTGTAAATTGGAGTCATGCTTGCTAAGTTCCAGTCTACTGAGACTTCCAGAGTTAATCAGCAAACTATTGAAAGTGCTGGCTTCTTCAATATTCTTGAATGACTTCAGTCCAGCCCATAGACTTGTGAATAGTTCAAATGATGTAGTAGTTCACGTACCTGCTACGAGCTTCTCATTGAATTACACAGGCTTCATTTTGTTCTATGTCATGGTCTTTCAACTAAAGAGGCTAGGTTCCCTACGGACAATTGGACTTATCCTTAACATGAACATTTTACCTTTGTGGTAGAAATACACAAGCTTTGCAAATTATGCGCAAGTGCACAATAAATACTGGAAAAAAATAAAACTGGTAATCTAAATCTAATATGGAAATATTAGAAATTCAACTGAAACTTCAGAATGTATTGCTTTAATAGTTCTAAAATAAGATATTTCAAGTAGTAGTTGCCTAGTAACACTATCACATTACAATACAGAGACTATTATGTCATATGTCACCTATACAGGTCTCAATGCATCTAACATAATATTCCAATGTAATATATATATATATATGTAATATATCAGTGTAGATAAGTGTAAAGGTTATAGTTGGACAGAGAGAAATAATCCACAGATACCCTGGAAAAAGTCAGGAACTCTGAAGGTAAAGAGGAGTAAAACTTTTCTCCACAGCTCTTAACCATGTATCTAATATGAATATATTTTAGCTTTACTCATTTCTGTGATTTTGAAATAAGTACATTACATTAAATGCATGCCTAAGTGTTTGTCTGCTTGGAACCATAGAATGATTACCATATTCCTTTGTATTACAAAGGAAAAACAAGGAACCAGAGCCAAATCCAGTCCACAAGTTATATTCATAGCAGTCATCACTTGATACAAATGAAGCATCAGTAATCCTCAGTTGAGAACCTGTTTTGTTTTTGAGGAGATTACTATCTTTGCAGAAAAAGGCACTGGCAAAGCAATCTGCTGTTTATATGGGGAAAAAGTGTTATCATGGTAAATGAAAAATGTATATAAAACCAGAAACATCTGTGCTAAGAAGTCACTTGAAAAATAACCATACAATGACTTTAGAAATAAATTCACCTTAGTGTGTAGAAGATGCTTAGTAAATTGAAAAGAGGCAATGTTAGAAAATACATACAAGTGCTTTAAATTTTGCTGTGGTGTGTTCTATGTACTGCTATGCTTCTACTAATCTTCAATTAAAAAAAAAAAAACAACACATTTTTAAGCAATTTAAATATAAATATTTTGAGAGTATGCTACATCAGTGAGTAGCTTTTCCTAGAAGAACATATTGTTACATTAAATTTAAAAATATTGATGTCAATATTTTGCACTAGAAGTATTTAAATGCTTTTAAAGTAATTCAGATGGCTTAGTACTATTGCAATAAATAGCTGAAAATATTTATTTAATATATTATAATTAAAAATTTAAAGAAATAAAATTATTGATAGATACTTGTTATGAAATAATAAACATTAAATTTCTTTTCTTCCTTTTAAGAGTCAAAATATTTTTATCAATAGTGTATACACAGCATACTGCCGTAATAATTTCTAAACTACACTTACTTCTCAGAGTACTTGTAAGTAAAAACATTGTTAAAAATGAAGTCACTAGTTCATAGGCAAATAAATAATAAATATTCACATTTAACTATCATCTTACAAAGAGAATAGTATATTTGAAAAAAAAGCATTGTAGCTAGTTAAAGAACTAAAGAATGGATTAAAATAGAGTTAGGGGAAAGATGCATAAGATGAAAAAAATTTAACTTGAGCTGCAATGCAGGAATCTGGACTTTTAAGGATGACATATGATAATATGTACCTCAGACAATACAGTCCCTTCCCCAAACATATAGCATCTCAGTCTAATCTAAGCACTGATTGAACAGACAGCCTGTTACAATGAGAATTAAAATTGCTGTCACTTAGCGCAGGAGGTGATGGGTAGTCAGCTAATGATGGTGACTATGCTGAAAAATGGTATGGTGAAGAATTTTATCTATCAAATAGTATTACTGTGTTATTTGTTATCTGTTGTAGTTTCCATATCAGTAATTAATTAAGAGGGATTACTTTTGGAGCAACCTACCTATTTCAGATTTCTGTATGGGACAAAAACAAGCAAAGAATGAAATATTTTCCATTGTGTTGTGCTTGCAATGTTTTGTTTTTCCTTGTCAAAAACTCATCAAGAAACGTGATACATTGTTCAAGTCTATCAATAATATTACTAAACCTAATGCAAGAAAAACCTACTCTCTTGTTTTTCACACTAGTAAAACTCACACATTTTAGTTTCTTTAGTTTTCATCAAAATTGCCATAGAAAACAACACAGACTAAGATTCACACTCAGTAACCTTTGCTTATATTATTTACACCACTATTTGTTTTGTTTGTTTGTTTGTTTTGTTTTGCCTCTTTGAAGCTTTTGTGGGTTATTCTATATCACCTCACTTGTCATCATCCAACCGCAGTTGGAGCTGTGCCATCCTGAGACTGGCTCCAACCAAAAGTGTGCATACCTGACTCCAGCTACAGCACGAGTCTTATCAGCAAGTGCTGGATAAAGAACCAGTCCTCCTGGAAGGCAGGATGGGATCACAGGAAATTTCCAGGACAAACAAATAATAGTAATAATAATAAAAAAAACCTAAACTATTTATAGGGCCCCTTGGGAAGTGTGAAAAAGAAAAAGCCAAATCACAGATCACAGTTCATACAAACAAAAGGATTCAGGCTCGTCACAGTTAAGGCTTGCCACTAAAAGAAAGAAGAATATTTATGACTAAAATCACTTTGCATTAGTCACCCACAATATAGTAGGAGAAGAAAGAAAAAGCGGTGTTTTGAGAGAGGGGTAATCCCCTTCAGAAGTATGTAACCTCAAAGAGCTGCACAAAGGCTGAGCATCAGTTTTCATCATTGAGGAGTGATGCCTTAACCACTCACTGTCAAACACTGGAAGAACTACATCTTTTAAAAAGAATAAACTTTTTAAAGTACAGAATTCATGCACTCAAAGGAACTATCTAACTCTTCTGTGGTGGGAAAGGAAGGGGCTACACAAATGCTCATTAGCTGTGGGGGGTGAAAAAAAATAAAACCACTTCCCAGAGAAGCTTAAGATCATCAGTTTTCTCTTTCACAGAAGTGGACCAGGAATCAACAGTTAAAGCAGTAACTTCCAACTATGGAAAATAAGAAGCTGTAATATCTTAAACCTCTCAAACATGAGACCATATGTGTTTCTGCGATTATGTCTGCAATGCTCCATTCTGAATATCTTGAGGTTGGAAAAGTTTGTTCTGCTTAAGATCCTGTACTCCAATTGGCTTCAAATACATTAATAGCAGTACTTTGCTTTCACTGAAATCTTCATGCTTTTAACAAATTAATCCTCTTAATATCCCTGTTGGGTACATAGGCAAAACTTTTCTGTTCTGTTAAACTGAGATAAGAAGTGCCTTGCCCAAGGACTTGCCACCAGGACTGGACAAAGCAGGGTTAAAATTCAGTAAACAGCAGCACTTATTTATGCTCCAGCTAGACTTCATCATTTAGTTTGTGTCAACTGTTAATACAAAATACACACAGAAAAATAAAGACGTGCATCTTTTTTTCCCCATGAACATTCCTACTAATGCAGAGATTAAATATTTCATAAAATACATATTTCCTGTCCATTAAATATTTCATAAATATATTTTTTTGTCCACTCCTTGTTTATAGAGAAAATGATTTTGAGACAAGAACAACAAAAATATTTTGAATAAAATTAATCACCTATTTTAAATGATACAAACACAAGTACATAAGAGAAATGTAAAAATATATGCAAAATGGGGTCATGATATTGTATAGATTTTTCTATTATATGTCAGCTGTGAATCCAAGTGTGAACTTTTTTGCACTCCATTTCATAAACTGTTATTCCATGACATGAAATCATTAGAAAGCATGTAAATTTTAAATACATTTTTAAAAGTATGTGTTTATCCAAAATTATTTATTTTAGCAACTAAGTATAGCTTACCTATAAAAAATACACAATTTCTGTCCTGTTAAGAAAATATGGCCTGAGACAGGGAACCAGCAACTTGAATTAGAATAGCTGAAGATTTGGTCCACATAATGGTTTTTTAATAGCATTTTGATTTTTGAGCATTCTGAAATATCTGAAAATGTCATATGGTTTAATGACTACTGTGGTAAAATTGGGAACATGAGTTAAGTTCACAAGATCGCCTTCCAAGCCTTGAAATAGTGATGATAAGGAAGAACTTATTGTTCCTTTCTCAGTCTGCCAAATCTCCAATACAGGAATCCAGTCTCCAATGTCAGAGAATCTCAAGCCTTTGTAAATAAAGAGTGTCTTACCAAAAACTTACTGGCACAATTGCCATTCTCTTATATTTCCTCAACACATAAACAAACAAACAAAAAGTAGACAAAAACAACACTACCCACCAAATTAGAAAATTCCCCATGTAGCTTTTCTGTATATTTAATATATAATGCTGCACAACTCTCAATTTGTGCAAGTAATGGAGTTTTTCTAGACTGCTCTATTTCTAGAGTACTTTCTTCAAAATAGCAGAAATAGATGACATTTTATCCATAGCCTTCCTATGTTAAATAAAAAGTAAAAAATTGTTACTAGCCAGACATGGCAAATTTTCCTGATTAGGAGATTATTTTCTGTATGTAAAGAAGAAAATGACTCTTTAAACAGTTTACTTGAACAAACTAAAGACTTCTAATTTATTTAAAGATATATACTCTGAGACTAGGTCTACCAAATAACTTTTCTACATAATGAATTTGTATTTTTCATATAAGGACTTGCACAGACGTTAAGACAGACACTTAGTAGGATGCTCGTATTTCTACCAAGTATTTTCTGGTTAATAAGGCAAAATTGTCCACTACAACTATGTGTGAACAGAGCAAGTCCCTAGGAATGCAGAGCAAGCAGGATGCATCTAGTACGTGTCAGGAACACTGCACACGTGCCATGCAGGCCATTTGTGGATGCAGACACACGTCAATCCTGTTTTCAGATTCACTGCTTTTGCTCCTGATCACATGACGCCCAGCAGCTCATTAAGAGCCACTTTTCCAAACAGACTGTCAGGCATCTGAGAATCACAGCAGGTGGCTAAGGTAGTCTTTTCCTCTTTAGAAGAAAACTTTCTGGGAAGAAAGGACATGTGTGGAGAAACTCAAGCATATGGTACCCCTAATAACTATCTACAGTTGTAGATGGTTATGGTGATCCTACAATACAGTACACTAAGCATAAGTAACTTAAATAACTTCTGAAGTTACTGTACTTGTTAAACAGGCAGTCTAGCAGAACATTTTCTTCAAGTGGCTGAGCTGTGATTTCCTGATACTAAATCACATCTGTTTATAATTGCTCTACATTTATTGTTTCTTCAGAAAAATTTAAATATTTAATATGACTCATTTTTTTCTACCTGATTTCCTACAGTCAATTAATTCTTTACAAATATATTTGAAATATTTTTTCATACCTTTATTAAGCTTGCTATTTTATTTTCTGTTTTCCACTATAGTTTTAGGATTACCTTGGCAAAGATTATTTTTGCAAAATACAGTAACATCTAGTGTAAAACCTTGGTAGAAAATTTTTTATGCCTCTCCAGAAGTTAATACTGGAACTTTCAACGGAAATATGGAAAAAATTCAATATGGTATTGCAACATACTTACTTAGTACTGTCCTTATTGGCTGCCAAACCATAGTGTCACATTTATTCTTAGAAATGGAAGAGAGAATGAATCCACAAAATTAATCAAAACACATGGTTGTTTCCAAATGTCTTTTATGGAACATAATTCAATTATAGAACTGATATGGTTGAAAGATAGTCCACAGAGTACATTCTTCATTTCAAACCAAAGAATAAAAGCAGATATCTTACTATTAGAAAACTTATGAACTGAGAGAAGGAATGGGATCAGATAACACCATTTTGGATAGCATTCCCTGTTTTTTATCCTTAGGCTTGCTTTTGTTAAGAAGTATCCATCTGTAGTTCTCACAGTCAAATTTAGATCTGTATGTGAAGTATTGTACTATTGAACTCAGAATTACAAGGTTTAGTTTTTGGTGCCTGGATCCTGGTGAAGATCCTGTTCTAACACAAAACAGGCATCAAAAGGGATGTCCACAAGTGCCACAGTGAAGGCTGTTGCTTCTGGAAGACCCTGTGCTCCACTGAACTATGTTTTGCGCAGTGGTTCAGAGTAACACCCAGATAGGTTACAGAATTGATAGAATCCTTGCCCTTGACTTCTGATCTTGATTTCTAGAATAATTTTCTGCAGAATTACAAATGTGTTGAGAACATTTTTCCCCAAATAACTTTGTGATTACACATTGCTGGGCTACCTTGATCAGATAAAATTGGAGAGGAAAGGAAGATCAGATGGCAGATAAAATCTACAAACCTATTCTAGGAAATAGAGACTGGAGAAATGGGTGGACGGGAACTTCATGAGAATCAAGAAGGGGAAGTCTAGTGGAAGTCCAAGAGGCAATGTGCACAGACTGACATGCAGGAAGTATCATCTGAATATCACAGAACTTACATTTTCCCTTGCAGGTGACTAGGCACTGACACAGGTAGCCTGGAGAGTTTGCAGAGTTTCCTTCTCCGGAGATATTCAAAAGTTGATTGGACATGGGCCTGGGCATGCAGCTCTAAATGGTATTGCTTGAATAGACAGGTAGAATCACATGGCCATTGGAGGTCCCTTCCAATCTTAATCATTCTGCGGTTCTGAAAATTTGTTTCACTCTTCATTCCAGTAACATTTTGCAGAAGAATAAGGTGGGTCTGAATCCAATAAAAGAAAGTCAGGAATTCAATGTGAGCTGAATCTTTGACTAGAGTTTCAATGATGAAGATTAACATATAAAATGCAGAGTACTTTACTGGGTAATGGTGCTGTACTTAATTTAAATCCCAGCCAGGCAGTTGCATGGTCAACTTATTCTGAATATTGCCACCAGATTAAACTCTGGGAAGTAGTTGAACACACACTCTGAGGACCTAACTGGGTCTAGCAATGAAAGTGGTGCTATGCTCTCAGGCCCTACAATTATAACTTTTCTGACTACTTTCTGAAATGTTTCTGGGAAAAAATGGTAGCAATATGTACCGAAGTAAATCTCCTCAGAACCCAACTGAGACATTCTGCACTCTTTGAAGCAAAATTACCAATGTAGGTGCCTAAAAATCTTATTCCACATTGAGGAACGCTGCCAAATAAGGGACTTACTTTTACTGCTTTTGCATTTCTTCAATCAATTTGGACAAATGCAGTACCACACTTTAAAACTACAAAGATAAGAAATACATTTGTTAGTAGTGAGATTTTTTTTCTTGGTCAACTCCTGAGTTTAGAGGCAGAAGGTACTCTAAAAAGGTTTGTAAGTACTTGCTTCTTCAAGCACTTAACTGTGAAATCACTTAATATCTGAGAAGGATGTTCTTGTAATATAACACAGCAAATGAAAAAGTAACTGCAGATGTAAAGCAGATTGGAAGAGCAGATTAACTTCACAATTTCATGGAGCCAGTTTCTAGAGGAAATGTTAAAAAACTCTTTTTCTAAATGATTGGTATCATTTGATAAAGAAAACATACTAAAATACAGGATGGATTATATTGTAACACACAATATTTTGTGAATACAAAGGTGTTCATAAATCTGCAATAAAGATTACATCAGTAAGAAGTGTTAGCAAAGAAATTCAATTTCATCCTTTCTAATTAAAGGGTATTTTAGAAAGAAACAGATTAAACTGGGAAAGAAGGACAAATATAATTGTAGCCAAAATTTAGGAACCTAATCTGGGATTCCTTCTTATTTCCTTTTTTCCCATTGCTTTGCTGAATTAAAAGCAAAACAAAACAAAAACACACTATCACAGTGGAGATGGGGAGGATAAATTCTTTTGAATAACTGCCCAGTTACAGAATCATAGAGGAAAAAAGGACTAAAATTTTAAAATTCATATGGAAAAATTGATGCTTGCAAAGAGAAAGAAAACTTAATATTATTTGTTCACTTTCTGCTCCGCAGAATGCAACTCCAAACAAATACAAAAAAAAACCAACTATCCTCAGGTACTTACAAACAGCATGGGAATTAAGGAAATGACATTTACTATTTGTCAGCTTTCTATAGAAAAATATTGAAGGCACAAAATTTTATACATAATTTCCTGTAAAGGGACTAGGATAGAAATTTCCTTGAAATAATCTATATGTTCCAGCTCTTCATCAGTGAAAATTTTCTTCTGATTAAATAATTATGCTTTAGTGCTGACATGACATCTCCCAAGCTAGAAAACCTCAGAAGGTCACAGATTCTCTCTCTATAGGAGGCCAAGCTGTTTAGCAGAATGTATGACCTACTGTGGAAACCAATGACCTAGTAAAAAACAAAAACAAAAACAAAAACAAAAACAAAAAACAGTACTGAGCCATAAAGTGGTGAAGCCAACTGAGAGACAGAGAGCTCACTAATGAACTGCCTTCCTCCTACAGAGATCAAACCAAGTTAAGCAAAGCTGTTAAAATAAATCACCTTTTAAGTGTCTTTACCTGAGACACTAATCACTTAAATCAGTACACTAACAAAATGTCAGTTCTATTCTTCAACTTATATGAACACAATTATTTGCTCTTTACAACAGTCCAAACACCCAGATCAACATTCACTCAGGAAAACATTTAACATATATACCTTAGCCAAATGAGCCTTTAATGTTTTTCTACACAAACAAAAAAAACTTGGCAAATTATCTCCTGATTTTTGATGAATTTTGGATCATGCCCCGCACTTAAAAATTTCATCTTCTTACTTTCTTCTTACTGAGTACTGTCCAATAGTACTCAGTTTAAAATGCTGACAATAAAATGTCAAGAGAAAATATACATGTTTTTGTACTATTTCTTTGGATAGTAAGTTTTAGAAAATTCTCATTGGATAAAATAAATCAAATAAATAAAACCTATTAATCATATTATAATATTTACAAAACTCAATTTGCATATTAGTTTACAAAATCATGCATATTGTTTTATGTAATAATTTAGACACAAAACAACAGCAGGACTATGAACATTTGCACTGCTAACAGCTCCCTAAAATAAGTGAAAAAATAATAATACTTCATTAATATAATAATATATTATACAGTAATAATAATACTTCATTAAATTTTTTGAGAAATAGTCCTATGTTTTATGGTACTGTTTTAAAGGTAAACCTGGTTATCTCTCTTCAAAAGAAATCAGAAAGCTGTAAGTAATAAAGATTTTCTGAGAACGCTACAAAGTGACTGCATTCCAGTCTCTTTCCTTCACCAAAGGAAGTTCATCTGTCTGAGGGCTTAAAGAGAAGAACAAAAATAACACAACAACAAGGCACAGTAGTGATCACTGAGGAGGATATCAGGATGCTTCTGCAACTGTAATACACAATTACTGAGAAAGGTAGAAACAGCAGTCAGCATAGTAGGTGTCCCACCATGAGGTGCTGCAGGCAACAAGGATGAGCTGGTGCAATAGATTAAAATAAAAACCTTGGAGCAGCATTTAGCCCACAGATACAAATATATTGTAATAAAATTAGAGATGAAGTGGTCTTCTGCTACGAACTGACAATAGTGTACACAAATTCGCAATTCATTGAAAGAATACATTTCCAATTGTAATTTTTTCAGGGAAACACTTTAATCATCCCTGTTTATTTAGGAACTGAAACTTCTCAAGTTAGTGAGTTAGTAAGAAATTTCAGCAGAGAAACATCTGCAAACCTGTTGCGGAACATAGGAGCAAGCCAACTTCAGAAAACATAAGGCTGGAAATCGTTAAGAAGTAAAAAAGATTCCTGCTATAAAGAAAGTTTTGCATTTGTGTTTCTTACTGATTTTTAGCTCCTATGAAAACATATAACTAACTTATAGGAAGAGTTGTTCCAAAGTCCAGCAAGAGGCAGAAGTTTTCATCAGGCAGCTTTTTAACTCATTCTAAGACACTTTCTCACAGAACAAATATTAGAAGCATTTCACGTATACCACAAAAATGTACTCAGGCTAAATGAATAAGCTATACTCAGGCATGATGCAACACGATCCAATCTCAGCTCTGCATTTCTGCTTACTGTATATGATACATAATAAATATTCATAACCTTCCAGATGACACGAAGAACAGACTCCTCTATTTCTTACTCAACCTGTGGGCTAAAATTAGCACAGAATCGCAGAGTATCAGGGATTGGAAAGGACCTTCAAGGATCATGTAGTCCAATCCCCCTGACGGAGCAAAAGCACCTAGATTAAATTGTGCACCACTAGGAATTTACACAGAATCTATGATAGGAAATAAAACAAATAAACCACAAGATATAGAAAAACTACATGTTACAATACCTACCACATAAGCTTATAAAGGTAGCTAGGAAAAATTAAGAAAATATTTGTAGTCCCTGCAGTGACACATCCTACGTTGAATTTTGTTATGCTCAGGGAGCACATATTTTATCCTTAAATAGAAAATTTATGTCTCATCTTAGCTTTTTAATGTCTTTTTAGTTCAGACTTTTTTTATGAGAATATGCCATACTGAGAAAATACCATGATCTCATTCACATATCAAATAGGAAATACATATTTCACACAGAAAATTATTATTAGGAACACTTAACAAAGCAGTTAAAAATTCAGAAAGTTTAAAAGGGTGGAAAAATTCCCTTACATTTTCCTTCAATATTTCTTTCAAAGTTTTAAAACTAGCAAAGGTCTGTGAACTATTAATTTTTTACTATAACTAAAGAAAAATCCAAATACGCTATTTTAAGTGTTCAGTACCTGTGATACTACTGTTCTGTCTTGGACTTTTGAAAATTAGTTTGCAGTGAATTAGGATTCCATGAGAGATCTGAGATCAGCTTTTCTCCAAATATTCTGCAATGTAAGGAAAGAGGAAGCAAGAGTGAAGATGAACTTAAACGGTTGTGTTTCCTTTTGTGCCATTGTAGGGTGAATAACCTACTTTTGTGAAGCAGCATTTAACATAAAACATTTTTAGTAAAGCATGTATTCAAAATGTTTTATCAGTAGTAACCATATAAAAAGTACTCCTTGCATTTGCATTTTGTGTCAATGGATTTCATAATTATTTTAAAATATTTATCTCAAAATTTTATTTTTTAGCTTCTCTAGCCTCTCAGATATTTACTTACATTCAAGAATCTACTAACAGTATAACCATTTAAGAACATTCTGTAGCAAATCAGAATTTATGACTATGTAATTATCTATTACTACTGGTAGGTCAGAATAGCTGATTAATTGAATAACGATTGTATTGATGATTTCCTTTCACAATTGTTTTTAGCTCAAAATATATTTTAATGATAGTGTTAAGAAAATGAAATTGTGATGATTTGACTAAAAATAAGTAGAAAAGATAAACAGTATTACGTTATGATTTTATTTTTTTTCCAACAAATATGCTTGTTTTTTTTAATTCACTTTCTGAAACCACACTACACATTTCATTATTATAGCAGATATTATAATTATTATAATTGTAATAACACATATAATAACACATTCTGGAAAATATTCATTTATAATTCACAACAAATTAAAATTTTGAAATATCCCCACAAAATGGGAATTAGAATTTTAAAAAGGGTCTGTGTCTTCTCTGGCTGAATTACAGAACACACAGTGGGAGCTGAATGTAGCACTGGCTGTGATTATTCTAGTGGGAAGTGGTGGCAGAAATGTGCAATGATTCATTCTACACCAGTCTTCTACTCTTGTTAAAATGTGAGACAAATGAGAAGCCTAGACTTCCCATTGAAGAGGTAATGATGGCTACGTGGGGATGAAAATTTTTTATCCTGCACTCAGTTTTCCATTATACAGTCATCTTTAAAGGATTTTTCATCCTGGGCATCCCACTGCCCCTTAATCTGTAGTTTTCATAGTCTAAATAAAACACTACCTAATTAACAAGTCATTTCAGTATTTGCAATACATAGCAAAATGAATAGGGATGAGAGAAATGAGTAGGTACTCATCTAGTTGTTACAGCTTAAAGAAACTCAGATGCAAGAGGCAGAATAAATGTCTTTAGGACATGTGCAGTGCTACTCCACCTTTCAGTGAGAATTTCCATTGTACTCTTACCGCATATACTCACCTCAGTTTAAATTGGTATGAATAGATTGGCATGCAGGAGTTAATAACATTTGACAGTTTTATAGCATTCGATAACTAAAGTAATAAATATTGCTTATCTGAACTATGCTTTTCCATTCAGGTATGCAGATGCTTAACTGTGAACTGAAAGTTAAAATAGACTGGAAAACAATATTGACTCTCTGTACCTAAAACTCAAATAAGTGATCAACAGCACTGACATTTAGTCATTTTGAAGTGTCTTCCATTAAGAAAACACAATGATTATTCAACTTTCATCAGAAAAATCCAACTTACCAAAATCACAACACTGCTGAACAAATCTTACAGGACAAGATAGTTATTGTCAAGTGAAAGTAGATGGCTAAAGCCAAAATATAAATGTTTATTGTTCATACTATATTTATAATCTTTTATATTTGTATTAGGTTATATTTAAGTAACCTACTGAAATACACATAATCCCAAATCTGTGTCCAAATGCAGTGTCAGAGAAGCTTTAATTAAATCTGCTGATCAAAACATACATACATATATAACTTACACATTAAAATTACCTTTTGACAGATTGAAATTATTTTTATGTGATGAAGTAATAATTTATTTCAAATCTATAAAGATAGAATTTATATTTTTAATATAAATACAAATTGCAATGTATAAACTTCAAAGTATTATACCAGATCATATTTGTAAAAAATCTAATTGTCTTTGACTTGTCCAATTGCTTTTTTTTTCCCCCCCACTCTCCCTCCCTTCCTTCTTCAGTAGATGTGTTATTCGCCATAAAGAAATGAGCAATAATAGAATGGAGCCATGGCAGGATATATCAACACATATTTCATTTACCAGGCACATGATGAAAACCACTCACAACCAAACCAAGAACCCAATGTGATCCCTATATTCCAAAATGAAAAAATTTAATTCCCTTACTTACTATGAATGTTTAGTGATATTTAATCTACAAAAACAGTCATCCAGAAGTGTCTGCTCATTGTGACCTCAGCAAAAGTCTACGGGTTGCACCCTGTAGGTCAGCTGCTTGGTTTTAAAGTCCAGGAGCCTGACATCAGCAACCATATCATAAAGACTGGCCTGAAGCTGCCTGAAACCACAGTGCCTCACCTCCTTCGTTCTCCTTTCACCTTTACAGAGGACACAGCAGTTTTGCATTTGAGGAATTATGACAAAGAAACTATTCTTAGTGTTGTGTCCTCCTCTTTACACTATAAAAAAAAAGTGAACACCTGGGTGTGGCATAATCCAGGCAACCTTTCATACCAGCTTCTTTAAAATAGATGTTCATGGATATATATTCACAGGTAATGTCAAACTTTGCTCTTAAGCTTGCAAAAAAAGTGTTTGAGGTGTTTGGTTTTTTTTAATTGTTTGCTTTTGTTTGTTTTTTGTCTTGTTTTGTTTTTCTATAGCAAGAAACAGACCCTTTCTCAAGAAAGGAAAGTATAAACTAAAGCTTTTCCATAGACTCGGGGTTTTGTTGTTGTTCTTTTTATCTTCCAGAAGAATAAATATCCCTTTTCCAAATAAAACAATTGATTCTTCTGTTATAATTAAATGTATAACATTCTCTCAGGTTTTGTGTATACAATTCCTTCATTGAACATCCAGCACAATGCTGGAACTGGATCTTTTTCTATTTTGCAGAAGATTTTAATATTGTGGAAAAAGAAAAATAATTGTGTTTAGTTTAGCACAATTTCCAGTCTTTGACACAAAATCAATCATTGCATGAAAATAAGAGTTACACTGAATGTGTCACAAATCAAATTTGAATTACATCTTCAGGGAGTATCTTCAGGAACACAATTAAATCACTGTGCCCAAGCTTTCAATTTTGGTAGAACAACCTTTATTATTTTAATACAGTTTACCAAAATGCTCAGAGCTTGAGCAATAATATGTTTTCTTAATTGAAGATACTTTGGGCTGCTGCGATGGCAATGTTCTAATCACTTATTTGTGATTTATGTGATGATACTATTGTTTTCTATTCTTTTTGACTCAGTTCTCAATTAAAGGAACCCTAGTATGTTTCCATACTTCCTGATTTTAGATCAGGGAGGACAAGAGGATATTTATAAAAGCACTGCTGCACAAGTCAGTTGTCAACGGTTTACCAGGCTGGATCGGCCCGGTTCCGTGACGATTGGTGTGGGGGACCTGCAGACCCACGCCCCAGGAAAGGGGAAGGGGGAAAGGGAAAAGGAAAAAAAGGGAGATGGGCCTAGAAACAAAACAGCGGCAACGATCTGAGGAGGAAAGCTAATTTACTAAATAAGATATCAGAAAGCAAAATAACACAATATAATACAATATAATTGGAATTGAAGCTAATAAATCAAATAAAAGGAGCAAGAGAGAGTGTCCGATAAACCGAAGGCCTTACGCTAACGCTGAAGGCGATATGGTAGCGAGCACCCACTGCTGAGTCGATCCCAAAGGAAAGAGAAAGTGTCCCATGACTGCAGAGGGTTTTTATCTTTTCCCTCTGAGCGGAAAATACGTAAAAATGCAAAGCATCGCAAAGTCTTCTGGGGAATGTAGTTCTTCTCTTCTGAGACAGGTATACCCGGAAAATATCAATGATCTGTGGAGTTGGAGTATTAACTCTTTAACTCTTAATGCACTACATGTTGTTATGATGTGGAATACCAATACCAAAAATCATAAAACCATGACATCAGTTCTGGTTTGCAGGGCACATAGCCATACTAGAAAAATATTGAATTTGATCTAAGGTCAACATTTCGATCTGCATGAACATTGCCTGCAAAGATGGTTTCACTTGAGCTTTGTCGTATCCTTACTTTCAGAGCTTATTCTACCATAGAGTATATAGCTTGCCTTCTGACTCACTTTTTTTTTTTTTTTTTTTCATATATAGGTCCTTCCAGATGTTTTTCCCTAGATGTTCATCACCAAATCCACTTGCATATTTTTTCTATCATTTCCTTCCTTACTACTCTGCTATACAAAGGGCTAATTATGTACCAATTTCTGCTATTGTAATGTAGGAAATGTAGCCACTTTCAGTGTCTCGATGACTGTACAGAGCTTATTTTGGTGATGCATCCAGCATTTATTATCGCACAATGATGTCAACTGTATTAAAATGAACCTGAAAAGAAATTGGATAGCTCTGAAATGGCAGTATACTACAGAACTATGTATATCTAAGTTAGTGGTTCAAATATGTCAAAACAGAATGACTGAAGCTAACAATCATTCATGAGAGAACTCTAGCTAAAGGTGGTTGTCTAGTTTTGATTTCTAATGGACAGGAGTATAAAACAGAGAAATAATAAAAAGAAAAAATTACAATGTTGCAGATTTCTTTGCTAATAAAATGAGCCAAGACCAATCTGTGGTGCTAAAGGTAAGTGAGGCCCAGAGGGTTTACACTCTCAGAAGTCCTCCTGCCCGCCCCAAACCAGCTGCCTCATCCTAACAGCTAACTGGGAGCTGTCACCATCTCATTCTGGGTGCAGGACTGTCAGAGAGGCAGAGAGCTGGCACCTGCCACAGCTGTAGCTTGGGTTCCGTTGGCAGCTGTGCAAAGTCAAGTGTGGATGCAGTCCCATTCCCTCTATTCCTGGCTAAGACAAACATCACCATGGAGGTCAGTAATGGGAAGAGATTTTGGCAAACCCTGTCCTTCTGGCCTGAGCAATCTGTCACTAAAAAATTTCCCCTCTTCTCAAAGCTGCCTGCCCAATTCCAGGTACTTCTTTTGCCCATACTTGTCTCATGTGCACATACTCAGGCAAGCTTCCACCCTGCAGTAGTTATTTCTACCTTTCAGAGAACCTAGATAAGTTGTCTTTAAGAAGAATGAAAGATTTATATGTCAGATTACCGGTGAAGATGTCTATTTGCTGATGTCTATTTGCTGCTTGCCTTACAACAGCTTAGAAGGTGCTAGTAGTAAGTGTGAAAGTGTATTAATTATGCTTAATGCATAACGTATTTCCACAGGTAACAGTTTAATAATTTTTGATCTGAGGATGGAGTGACAACCTTAAATATTGCAAGCATCAGTATTTGGAGGAACCATATGTACTACTTTAATGATAAGGAAGGAAAATAAAGCCATACTGAAGATGGATGGGCACTATCAGTATGTACCAGAGAAACCACATTTAGGGAGGAGGCAAACACCTAACTGAGCATGCTCCTAAAGAGTGGGGTCAAAAGCTTAGAAGTGAATAAGACTATCAGCCTTCCTCCCTCAACCCCCAGATGACCTCCAAGAAGACACTCAAGGGTGACTGCTCATGCTCTAAGGGGGAGAATATTATGCTAATCATTTTCAAGAATATGTTAATGAGTTCAAGAAAATATTTAGTATATCTGTTAAATTCTGGAGAAAAATATGAGTATGTATGAGCATAACCAATAAATGTAATCAGCATATCCAAGGTGCACATATTGGGTGGGCTATCCTCTATATGCCCACCACTGCAATAAAGGAACATATACTTGACAGAACTCACTGGTACATCAGGTTAATCTACCAATATTCTCAGCATCAGCTCTTGGAACATTGCTCCAACGTTATTCCACATTAAAATTTCAGACTTAACTTGACCAGAAGAGCAAGCTACGCACTGCATATTACTAGCTACTGATGACACTGAGGTAGTAATGATTCAAAAACGTTGTCACAGCAGGGCAATATACTAGACTAGGCTTTGGGTAATCCTGAGTTTGGAATCCAGATACACTTTGTTTACAGGAGCATAACAACACACTAATGACCAAAAGTTGCTCTCAGAGGTACAGTTTCTCGAGAAATATTTCTAGCCCTTTATTAGAAATGGAAATAAAGGAAAGTTACAAGCACTTGACAGTTTGAATTCTGGGCATTCTCTTAGTGAATTATGATAATAAAAATCTATTACTTACATCTTGCTGTCTTTACTGCCTATTCAAAAATAAACTTGAGCAGTACTGGAATGATGAAGCAAAAGTTTTGCATTATAGACCTCCTCTTTATTCTATCTTTATTGTAGATTAACAGGAATCGTCACTTTTCTAAACTATAATTACAGTTTCTTTCACAAGCCGCAGCTCAGTTTAACAATGCTTATTTGTATGACAAAAATGAGGCATTTATTACTTCCTGTAAATCAAGCTGAATCAGCCATTCTGCAGCATTTTCCCTTTCTGTAACACATTTATTTTTCGAGGAGAAAGGGATAATCAAATCTCATTTTAGAATACCCAGTCATGTATTACAACACTCCTTACAAAGTAAACTTGTTAAAGGGAAAAGTTGAAGGTCAGCTCTCAGTAATTGTTTAGGGAAGGATTAGTGTCATGTTAAAAAGCCTGGTTTGCTGCTCTCCTGCAAATGCTGATTGCAGCTCCAGGCATCATTTTGAATGAACTGTCTTGTCTTTGGCATAGAAGATAATTATCTCAGTCCCACCCAAAGAATTGAGCTTTAGCCAGCAGGGACAGCTGAGCTAAAAATGAAACAAATGCTGTATTGAAACTGAAGATATTGTACCAAGTTTCCAGTAAGATCTCATTGAGTTTTCTGCCATGTAAAAATGCTGTAAAGACTGTTGTTTTCCAATGACCTACAATTAGCGTTAGAGAGGATAATACTGGATACTATTTGCAAGTTTACAGTATAAACAAGACTGTTAAAGAAGTATCATTCAAAGAGGCTAAATTCAGTGTACACTGTATCTGCAATCAACATCTTTTAAGCCTACAGAGCTTCTAGTGCCTGCAAATTGCCTCAGTAATGGTTAAGAATAGGGTGCCCAAGACTGGTAGGGAATGCATTGTTTCAAATCATTATGAGACATTTCGGGCACAGTTTTATCTTAGAAAGCATTTCTTTGAAGCTGTTTGCTTTTGAATAGGAAGGCCCAGGAATGTTTTCTGGCTGAAGAGTTAGCCTGGGAGCAAATGTTTCCAGCTTGATATAGGAGACTGAGAGATGACACCACTGTGCTCTGTGAAGGCAAGATGCAAGCTGACATCTCTCTGCTTCCTCTTATCCCTGCTGATTTAAAATTTCAAGATCTGGAAGATAGGAACAAAAGAGTTCCTGCTACACTCCAGAAACCAAAAGTTGTCATTCCCTAGAGCAGGCCCAACCAATCCGAACTTCAAGTAAGCACATATACGTTCATCATTAGTTGCTAACTAACCACCACAACCTTGGACAACCTGGAACTACCAGAGATCAGCATCCCCTGATACCAAGTCTTCACCGGATCCAGGAGTGCAGAACTGATTTTCTGTTTTTGTATATCTGTCTGTCTTTCCCTATTTTCTGCTTCCTCTTTATCTTCTAGTACACTTTCTCTCTTTGTAGAAGCCATTGCCTTAGAATTATTAGTATAGAAATATTTCCTGTGCTGAAGCACTTTTACCTGTAATGATTATTACTCATTACTAGCAAATTAACCAGTTTTACCTCTGAGTACTCGGAGTGTTGGGTGACTCCATCTCAGTAGTGACTCCTGCAGACTAAGGGAGGGGTGACTCAAGAGAAAGAAATGGATTCAACTTCTTCCAAAGCCACAGAATGGGACGAGATATGGTCTAGAGGAAAACGCTGTTATGGGGGAAAAAAAAAAGTAACGAACAAACAAAGAAACAAAAACAAAAACTGCATACAACAAAAACCAACAACCAAAACAACCAATTTAACAGTAACTGCATCACTGTGTAAGATGTTTCTTATGAAAAAGTTTGCCCAAGTTGAACATGGTATAATTTCATATCTAAATGTCTGCAGAAAGAGAAGCAAAGCTGTGTGTCAGCCTCTAATGAATGCTTAGAGCAATCCCATTTCTATAAGAAGTGATATTTGGGGTATGCTGTTCTAAAGCTAATTCATTACTAAGATAACAATTCTGATTAAAGTATCATTTAAAATGAAATCATCATAAAGTTTTAAATTAGAAACTCATCAAAAGCCAAGTCTGAACATGAAAACAAGATTCACACATATAGGACTTAGCATTTGAAGAGATAACCTCATTTCTTTCCAATAAAGTGATTTATTTGTCTAGAAAGATTTTTTTCATATTTCTTGTATTGCAATTATTAAGCTCAATGATCAGTACATTTTCACAGTTTTTGTTATTATTTTTTTTTTTTTTTGTTAAGTAGAGACAACTATCATCTGATTTTGCCATACAAATTCAATCTGGGTCTGCAGACTCGCAGCTCACTGAGTACAAGGGAAGATGAACAAATGTTTCCCATTGAGCTGGGCCTGCCAATTCCTCAGGTCCAGAGTTCTTAGGTAACATCACTGAATTTCAAGGACACTACTGGGGCACTTACATTATGGTAAATGGAAAATGTTAAATGTTTAGAAATGACATTTGATATGGTCAGTCTGCAAGAGTGATAACTGCAATAGGTATAGAATAAAGGGATTTACAAATATTGCAATAGAAATTGAGATTGAATTAAAAATTTTAGGCAAGGTATATGATTGCCTTAATAAAGTCCTTGTTAGGTAATAAAAGAATAAACTTTTAACTACAATCTGACTTGTACTGACAGTGTGGCTCAAAGATTACAGTTGAAGACAGCTGTTTTGCATAAATGTAAATCAAGCTGTTAAAAGGTGCTGAGACAGGACATCCACACAGGAAAAAAAAATAATAACCACACAGATTAATAAAGCATACCACTTTTTTGTTGTAAATATTGTGAAAAGGAGAGTTACCAAACAAGATGAAGTTCTTGAAAAATTATCTGTGAAGATTAGTCAAAAGAGTAAATTCTTGCAGTAGGCTCAAAAATGTTAAATAATATTAGTCCAGGTATAAGGTTATAACCATTCTTAAGTTCTTTTTATAAACCTGAGAAAAAGCTGGATAAATATCAAGGCAGGAGAAGTTATTAAAACTGAAAGTTAGCCTTTAAATAGTGATGATTTGTGCAAGTGAGGAAAACAGAAAGGATGATAACCTTTATCAGGTGAAGCATAACAGATAGGCCAAATACAAGCTTGCAGAACAACTTCCTAAAGACCTAAAACCAGATAATAAGTACTCATATTTTCAAATGTTCAAATCTACCAAAAGGAAGAAAAATAAAAACTTTGAACTATAGGAGAAGTAGACAGAGAAGATAAAGCCAAAGTGATTGCTTTCTTTATCTATGCATTTATCACAGAGATCCACTTAAGAACTTATTGTGAAAAAATATTTGTTTACTAATAAAGAATCAGTGATCTAACTTGAGTTACTGGTACAAAAACAAAGCACAGACTGACAAAATTTTTCAGCTACTTGCTATAGCAAGAATGAAACTGCTGAACTGATGTTTGTAACAAAGAACAGAACTAGTGAACATCTGAATAAAATACACAGTAAAGGCTCAGTGCAGCTCTTACTTTCCAAGTGGTATTCTGAAGGGAAGAACAAGAACAGAGATGAAGTAGATTTGCATATCATCCACTTGGAA
Source organism: Oreortyx pictus (assembly GCA_036925125.1). NCBI lineage: Eukaryota > Metazoa > Chordata > Aves > Galliformes > Odontophoridae > Oreortyx > Oreortyx pictus. The sequence continues at coordinate 95,043,100 of JAUPFR010000001.1, forward strand.
TATCTGATGGTGCCTCATAAAAACATAGTTTGAATGCTCTTAACTGTCCTAGGCATAGAATGGTGGGGAAGATCCTTCTGTGGCTTAAAAATGTGAGCATGACACAATGTGATCAGTTTTCACAGATTCAGAGATTTCAAATGGAGAGCCAAAGCCAAGAGGCATAAGGCTGTTCATCCTGAAGAACAGAAGGCTGAAAGGAGGTCATATCAGCATCTTAAAAGCAGGTGCCTAATGAGCAGGGCCAGGCTTTTTCAGTTGTGCCCAGTGACAGAACAGGATGCAATAGGCACAACCTGGAACAAAAGAAATCTCAGATGAACATGAGGGAAAAAAAATAATCTTTATTTTGAGGGTAACAGAGCTTCCCAGGGAGTTTGTGGAGTCTCCTTCTCTGGAGGTACTCAAAACCCACCTGGATGCCTATCTGAGCAACCTACTGCAGGGAACCTACCTCCGCAGATGGGTTGGACTAGATGATCTCCAGAGGTCCCTCCCAAACACTACAATTCTGTGATTAAAAAGTGATTTGGAAAAGTGCACCACAGTGTGTTGATATCAATAACTTATTCATAGTGAAGAAGAGGGCTTCTTTTAAAGAGCAAAGGGATGGCAGAAGGCTCAGTGAGGGACAGATGAGATTTACTGCATGTATATATATAAAGCAGACCATGCATGGAATAAACAGTTCTAACTTTACATATGCACAAAGGATTTAGATGATCAAGAACAATGTTTACAAGAAAAGTTTCAGTCCTCTTGGGGTCAGAAGATGCAAAACATTACCTCTGTCTAGTAGGGCACCTGAAAAAAAGCTACATGATGTTGAGACTGTAGTCCAGGAAAAATTATTACATTTTTGCCGTATTCTGGACATCCATCATCAGAAATGGTCCAATCTAATTTGTTCTCTCCTATATTCCATACATAACACAGATAACCCATTGCTGCCAGACTGAGTGCAGTTCTGTGACTCTAGTCTCCATTAGGCTTTTTTCTTTATGTATTTATACAGAAATATGATAGAACTGGATATGTTACTGGTATCTTTGACTAAATACATAAGAAAATTCTAGAACAACGTTTCATGTTCGCACAATTAATAATCTCTTTCTGTAGATCTTTTTCTTTCTAATATGAAGGTATTGCCCAATCACTTCAAAAGAGCTGATAGCATCAGACAGATCTCCAGCTGTGCCTTATCTGGAAATAAGAAATTGCGTGTAAGTTTGCTTGTGGAATAATTGCTTGCTCATTATTAACAGAATCAGAACATTTTTCCAAGTGGCTCACCCCTCCTTCTCTGTACAAAACTCCCCAAATGGTGGACATCAAAAAACTTACAGGTGTTTTCATCTACTCCCCAGTCTCTCCAGGGCTCACTTTAGTACACCTCATGTTTCACCACTGCTTTAACTTTGATCATATTAACATCATTTTATGTAATAGTCAGAGCGTAAAGTGAGTAAAACTAAATGTCCTTCCCCTGGTCTATATGTGGCTTAGAGTCTTGTTTAAATTTAAGAAGTTCTTCTGGAATACTTACAGAGGAAAGACTGTTAGTTTGGTTCATTGGAGTAAATACTCCACCATACCTCAGGTTCAAGGACACACGAGGAAACAGCCACAGTTCAGAATCTCAACCAGGGGCTAGTTTGGTGCTTACCTGGAGCACAGCTTCAAACATCGTTCCCTCCAAAACTGATTTACCTGCCATTTACCAAATCTGTGCAGTCAAATAAATGGACCATGAAAAGAAACACTCAGGTGATCCACTCTGTAATTATTCTGTGCTATGAGCACAAACTGGAGTGTAGATGCTTCCTTATTTGTTACTGCCTCTGCAGATGTACACTATGTATGTATATGCGGTATCACCATTTATGAAGGGGATTGTAATGCTTTAAGGTATAAAGACGAATGGAAAATTAAATGCTTTAAAAGAGGTACTTACAACACTCTTGAATTCAACAGCTCAAACTCCTCCTACTTAATTATTTTTTGTTTTTAAAAATATTCAACAATTTTCACAGAATATAGCTAAAAATGACAGTGAATGAATTAAAAAGTATTTAACTATTACACAAATATTTTTCTACAGGAAGAAAAGATGTATTAAAAATAATGAACATGGTACACAGCCTTAGGAACTAAGCTGTCAATAATTTAGTAATTAATTCCACTATCTCTGATTTTAACTTTCCTCTTGATCAAACAGCCTATAAATTTCCCAGGGAAAAAAAAAAAAAAAGAAACAGATCAGAAAGAAGGTATTTAAAACTATAGTATTTTCTTACAATCTTCAGTCTTTAGGTTTAATTTTTATCATGAAATAGTGGGCAAGTGAGGATGACAATGTCTTATTTAGCTATGAGATTCAATTGCTTTATTGTTGGTAACCACTGATTCAAGTTTTTTTAGTAGATATTCCTGCTTACAAAAGTAGGGGAAAAAAAGCATTGCTGCATGAAATATATATATTTTTTTCCTATGGTATTCCCTTAGTTTACATTCTATTGCTGCTACTATGCTTTCACAGCATTTTAGTTAATTTGACCCTTTTGATACCATACAATACTGTAAAAAAGAAAGGGATTCATTTCTTTCTGAGGAAATGACAAACTGGGGCAACTTTATATGCCAGTTGTTAAAGCCTAGTTGATGAAACATTCTGTTTGCTGTTTGGCAGCTTAGCTACTTCATCAAGCATTCTGCTTATTTCCCTTCATTACTGGAATTATGCCTTTCAGCTACAGAGACCAAAAACATTAATATATGATTTAGGCAACAAGAATATTAAAGTGCATGTGAAAGAAATACTGACTAGGCCAAAAATAAAATGGAATATTAGACTTCTAATGGCGAACATTCTCATTATTCTCATCGTACAGATCTTACGAATGGGTAAGGGTATATTTTCAAAGCAAATAATTAGGTATGTAGTTCTTCAGTATTAGTAAAGGCTGTGCACTGTGTTTCTACATGGAAGACGAAGGAAAAACTAAGTTTTCCAGTCCCTTAAATGATTTACTTAAATGAATTACAACAGACTATCCTTAGCCTTTAATTTAAATTACAAACTTGTTTAACCATTACAGTTATTTTGAATAACTTACTTACTGGAAGCACTGTATCTTGGTGAACCCCATAATCCTGATGTGGTGTGTCCCAGTGGTCTTCACAGTAGTGCTGCAATAGATCCTGGAAAACAAACAAAAAACAAAACAAAACAACTTCACAATCCTATCCCAAAGCCATGAACACTTGCATCTAATAGTATCTGGGATATTTTTTCTATGATGAACTCAAAGAATATGTATAAATACACAGCTACAGAACCTGAAAGTTATGTACATTATTAAATTATTAAACTATTACTATGTATGGAATTATGAGAACAAGTATAAGAAAAAAAATACCTCGAGACATTTTCTTCATCAGACTCTATCTAAAAAGATGGTGGTTTAGTTTCAATTTAACAAGTTAAATAATTCATTAAAACTTTGAAATAACTTTGTCAGTTGATGAAAGACTCAGCATGAGCCAGTAATGTAAATGTGCAGCCCAGAAGGCCAGCCACTTCCTGGGATGTATCAAGGTAAGTGTGACCAGCAGGACAAGGGACGAAGTTCTGCCCCTCTACACTGCTCTGATTTAACCCCATCTGGAGTACTGTGCCCAGCTCTAGGGCTCCCAGCACAAGAAGGACACGTTGCTCTTAGAGTGGGACCAGAAGCCCATGAAGCTGATCAGAGGGATGGAGCACCTTTTCTTCAAGGACAGGCTGAAAGAGCTGGTGTTTTACAGCTTAGAGACAGCAAGGCTCTGGGGGGACCTTATAGCATTCTTCCAGTACCTGAAGGAGGCCTACAAAAAAGCTGGGGAGTGACTTTTCGTAAGGGCAAGGATGAGGCGAAATGGCTTTTTACTTGAAGAGGGAAGATTTAGACTAGATATTAGGAAGAAATTCTTTACTGTGAGGATAGTGAGACACTGAAACAGGTTGTCCAGAGAAGTTGTGGATGCCTTCTCCCTCAAAGCATTCAAGTCCAGGTAGACTGAGTAGAGCTTTAAGCAACTTGGTGCGGCAGACTGCAGCCAAATAATTGCACCTACTGATGCAGTTAATGGTGATCCTCAGTTTATTTCTAATAGCAGGTTACATTTACACTGCTCTAGATTACAGCATTCACTAAAAGTAGCCCACACATAATCACAGCATCTGATTGGTTCACAGTATACAATTGTACACCTGTTATGTTTGTTGCAATTGTCTCATCTAGTTGTTACTTTAGGCGAAGCTGCTGTGTGTTACAAGTGCTTCATCTAATTGTTACCCTAGCTGAATCAGACATCTCCTTCTTTCTGGTAAATGCCTTTCTGCTGATTTACACAGTTTCTGTTCTGTTCTTGTCCTACTTTTCAAACAAAGCAATCTTTATGGCAAGGATGGCTTACACACCTTCTCAAAAATCCCCTGCAACCTGGTCTCATGAGAAGTGTCCCTGACTATAGCAGGAGTGTTGGAAGGTTCCTTCCAACCCAAAGCATTCTATGATATGATTCTACAGATTACTTTAAAACCATTTTTCCCCTATGTTATAAATAGTAAATTCAGCAACCTCTGTTTCACTGACATCTGTATTTTGCATTAACCATTCCAACTTCGTAGGATAAAACATTCTCGAAAGTGTGAAACGACTGAAAAGAAATTCCCAAGCATTTCAGTATTCAAAACTTTGGTTAATACTGAAACAGTTTACTAATCTTCACTTCTTCTCCCAAAGGTAATGGTAAACAGAACTCCCACTATCCTTAATGAGAAAAAGATTAGGCCAGTGCTGTGGGCTTCTACTTCCACAAAGCAGAAAAATAAGAACAATTCATCTGATTATATCAATATTTTTGAAAGAATCACGAATTGGAATAAATTCAAAGCAGATAAAAAGAATCTTATATTTTTTCACAGTGTGTTCAAGTACAGAAAAGCAAACACACTGGGACAGAAAAAACTACTACTTTTTCCAGCAGCATTGAGAGATTGTAGAATAACTTTGCTTTAAGGAAAATGCAGTTACTCCAATTGTTTCTGTCCAGATTCTGCTGAGAGAAAAGCATAAATGCCTGGAAAAATGGAAAAATCATGTGAAACATAGATTTATTCCTTGCATGCAATTACGATTATATATGTGGACAGATAACACAGTGTTAAAACATGATGAATGAAGATGAGCTTAAATTTAAGTTAGAAAACAGAAATTACCATTGCAAGCAGACAATAGAATATCATTACAAGAAAACCAATTCAATAACTTAGATTGTTGTTGCACACCAAAGACTCCTCTTGACCTAAATAGCACTCTACAACAAATAACACAGGAGTGTGTGCACATATATTTGAGCTTTTATGTATTAATGTATTAAATTATTTCTTTTTTTTTTTTTTCCCCTACATAATAGTAGTGTGCTCCCTGTTGGCTCAAGGGAGTGTTAACTCTGAATTTCCTGCAAATATAGTGGTAGAAGTGTGCATGGAAACTAGGAAAAGTAGGCAAAATTTTAAGTGCAACATCTGCTATGGAAGCAGCCGGAAGAAAGTTGTCGTAGATATGGACAGACAGCAAATAGCATTTCAGTGGAAGAGAGGAAATTGTGGAGGAGGAAAAAAGAGAGGATAAATGAGATGAGTAGGGAGTATGACAGATTTGGTGGACACCAAAATAAGGTAAAGCAATCTAAATTTGAATTGCTATGATATTGAGAGCCAGATGATGGATTCAAGGAATGCAAGTGATATAACTGCAAGGGAAGTAAAAGTAAATAAGATGAGTATTTCAACTTTGTCAGAGAAAGATAGGAAAAAAAAAAAAATGGATGGACAGGACAAAGGAAGTTATGTCATTATGCTGTCTTTGACTGACGGATTAAGATGGCATTACTCCTGTCACTATGAGGAAAAACATGGGTGCTTTGAAGTGTAAGGGAGAAAATTAATTCTAGGTGGACAGCCAGACTTCAGGAAACAAGATTCTATAGAGACTCTGGGGGAAAAAGCAACTGAAAGAGTGAAGACAAATTGATTCTGGAAGTATAATTATCTAATTTCCCAAACATACCTTGGAATTAGACTGTTATCTAGGTAGGTACATTTAAGAAATGAGGCTTACTGCATTGTCCTATCTTTCTTGATTTATTTGGGTAACATCAACAAGTCTAAAATTTATCCTAGAAGAAATAGCCTATTTTCAAATTGCACTTGGATATCCCAGTAAACAAAGATCATGTCAGTATGCAACCATCTTTCCAAAAATTTTTCAGTGTATCATCTGATTCCAGTCACATCTCGCAGAAGTACAGCCACATCATAAACATAAAGTTGAAGAAAAACAGATACTGATTAGGAAAAAAAAAAAATAATCAAATTTCAATTCTTTCAAAATAAACAACAGTTTGAGTTCCCATTCTTTAGCTAGTCACCCAAACAGTAAACTAGCTTGAAAGCAGTATACTCTTTTATCCATCCAGGAATTTGGAGGCCTAAGAAGTTCAAGGTACTGAAGAAGAGTATAGGGCAGTAATCACTAATGGATCAGAGGTGTGGAAAGAAAGTTTGTAGACATGAGCTCTATGAAACCCAGAATCATGCACTTCAGTATTCACAACAACACTATCCCAATTAAAAGGTTATCTCTTTGAGGTAACAACAAATCTGCTAGATTTTTTTAAAAGCCATTTTTCACTTCCAGATAAAAACTAGGAAGGTCTATTACAGACGTGGAATAGTTCAAATTGCTCATTCTATATCTATCACGTTTGTCCCATTACAATACAACTACTTAAATATCTTTGTTCAGAAGTTTTAATGCAATACATAAGGTGATCATCACCATACTACACCAGTGTAAGCATTTCATGTAGTCATAGTCAAAAATTCTCATCTTAGCTTCTCTCTCGGAGAACCTGTGAAGAAGGCAGGTCCACATCTAATGTCCTCACACCACCTTATTGCTATTTTGACATCTAGTAAAATAACCTAATATCAGTTAATTAAGAAAAAAAAAGAGTCATTTAAAAGTAGGTGGGATGGCATTGCCAAAATACTAAGACATGCTGATCCAGCTCTTCTATATAAGACCCCTGTGAAGTCTAATCCATCTAACCAGTTAAATAAATATTGACAAATATTACTTTAAATGGCATGGAAGACAAGGTAGCTTCAGTACCCTCTCCCAGGGTGTAATACTATATTACAATGAAAAGTACTGCAATAACAGCAGGGTGGCAAAATATTCAGCTGCAGCAAATGACCACAAGCCCAAATGGAGCAGCTGTGGACACAGAAACAAAAGAAAAATGCTGCTTACTTCTAGAAAACCCCAAGTAGGCAGGGGCTCCAGCAAGATAAATCATTTCCACTGCCGTCCCTTAAATGAGGTCTGGGAAGGAGTGGATCCTGGGTCTATTCCTTCCAGTCACTCAGGTGCATTGTTTGCACCTGATCTCCTCTGGGTTGGCCCTACCTTCCCACTATGTGCTCAATTATTGATTCAGGCTGTGACATAGAATTTCTGTTACACAGAAAAAGGAACAGCAAAATCATACGACTGTATCTAAACATTTCTTTGTGAAGATCTATCATATATACATGTTTTCAATTTATAAAAAGACTATTTACATACAAGTGAGTTTTAATGTACTCGCAGCACTCACTGATTGTGTAACAGTGTGAAAATGATATAGTATTATATGGTTATATGTATATACTCTTCAGCACAAACATAGTTCAGTGATTGGGAGCAAAATTCACTGCAAAGTAATGAAGTAGCAATTCAAACACTAGGAATCATTGTAGTTAAAATAAGAGGACATATTCTTAATATCATTGTCATGTTTCAGTATTTGGAGAAAGTGAAAAATTCTATGAAGTCATTCAAGAAGTTTAAGGCAACTCATTGTAAACAACTTCATTTTACAACTGCATATTTACATTATAACAAGAACACTGCATTCTTACTGCTTTTTGTTGAGATCTGGCAAAATAAGCTTTGATTTGTATTATATTATAATGATATATATTTAAATTTCAATGTGATCTCATCATGTGTGCTTTATAGAAGCAAGAAAACATGATGCCATTTGATACTGTGTACCAGTGCAGTAGTCAACATGCTATTTTTGAGGGCTTTCTTGGTAGTGATGGAATTGTTTGGATATGTAAGAAGATATGGTTGGAAATCCTCTAGCCCTCTTGTGCATCACATTTTTGGAAGTATTATGGAGGAGAAAAGAGATCAGCACTCACATTACTGTGGGACTCAGGATTCAAATAACTCTCTTAAAGGTTTTGTAACCTCTCTTGGAACTCACAGTTGCTACCTAGCATTTCTATCCAGATATGCCCTATGTCAATCTTGAGGAAATAAAGGAAGTATTTCAGAGACGTATGGACAAGGTATTAAGGGACATGGCTTAGTTATGGGACTAATTAAGTGAGGTTAAGTGGTCTAGGGAGCTTGCTTAAGCAGGCGGGTTGAACTCGATGATCTCTAGAGGTCCCTTCCAACTTCCTACAATTCTGTGATTCCATGAGGCTGATGGTTGGAGTTCTTGTAAATTTTTTCCAGCCTAGATGATTCTTTGACATGAGTTATAGACTCATAGAAGAATAGAACCATAGAATGGCCCTCAAAGATCATTGCATTTCAACCCCACTGACATGAGCAGAGTTGCCAACCACTAGACCAGTCTGTCCAGAGTCACACCCAGCCGAGCCTTGAATGCCCTCGGGGATGGGGCTTCAACATTCCGGGGAACCTCTTCCACTGCATTATTACTATCTGAGTGAAAAACTTCCTCCTAATATCTAACCTAAATCTCCCCTGTCATAGTTTAAAATAATTCCCCCTTGTTCTATCACTATCCACTCGCGTAAACACTCGTTCCCCATTCTGTTTATACACTCCCTTCAAGCACTGGAAGGCCAAAATGAGGTCTCCCTGGAACCTTCTCTTCTCCAAGCTAAACATGCCCAGTTCCCTCAACCTTTTCTCAAAGGAAAAGAAGAAAGGAAGTAAGATTTAGTTAGAGTAATAAGAAGTTGATTATAGCGACAGCGTACTTTCTCACACTTCTAGTTAAGACATGGTGCCTTGCCATCAAAACTGTTGACTTAGTTTTCGTTCAAAATTATTTAAAATTGTACCTAAGTAGTACTGAGTGATCCTTTCCCTTCTTTGCTGTTATCTTTTTCCATCTGATGCACTGGTTTCACCTCCTTCCAGTGCCTTTCTCTACTAGCAAGAAGATCGAGTAAACAAGGCTACAGGTTGTGATGACTGATTCTGAAATTCAGAGAATCTAGGGCAACCAATCTTTGCTCCTGGACAACAGCTCACATTTAACAGATTTTCACTTTGTTCAGGGAGTGTACAGGCTGACCAAAAAGGTTTCATTCATGAAACAGTTTAATTGTAATCCAGATGTTTGATATTTCACTACCGGAGCAAAACTAAAATCATTATATGCAATATTTAATTATTCCTCATTTTGCATATTATGTTCAGTGTATGTAAACATACATTTAAATTTGTGATGCATCACATACAAAAAGTCAGTCACATTCTTATCCAACGTGCAGACATTTGCTACTAACAAAATCATTATTTTTCTCTTCTTATTTTTAAAATGTTTTGTAATAATGAATTGTCACATTCTGTACAATGAAGGACTCCTTGAGTAACATAACCAGGCTAATGTATATAGCATTATACGAATACTTAATTCACTGAATTAGACCTCAGTTACTCAGCATTTCAATTTCAAGATTTCATGTATGGTACATAAGGCACTACAGCTTGGACCCTTCATAAGCTGTTGTAATTTGGATTTGTATCCTCCTCCTCATATGCTGCTTATATTTAATTTAAGGTTTCTTCATTTTGACCAACTGTTCAAACATTAGCCTTTTGGGGTAAAGATTCTAGAATAAATTCTTCACTCCTAGAAGGAAATTTAATTGAAAGAATTCAGTGACTTTAGAGAACAAAACCAGGTGGAGGATTTTTTTTTGTTGTCCACGAACTTTTACAAGATGTGATTATTTGTGATTTTAATCAGAGAACAGAAGTATTACCAAGATCTTACCCATTTTATTTTGGAAGGAACTTGGATTTTGCATCTTAGGTGTCTGAAATTACAAAACCTGCACAGAAATGAAGGCACTTGAAAAAGCATGGGGAAAAAAGTCTTCTTTTAAAAAAAGTTTCTGTTGATTAAAACAGTTTTCCAAATTGTTATCACTTTGAACTTGTCTTGTTGAGGAAAATTATGCATTACACTCCAAGGGCCGACTTTCACTTTTAGTTATATCAGTTCACTCCAGTTTAAGTAAATGATTGTTCATAACCAGTCTGAAACTAAATAGAAGTTACATTTACACAAGGATATTTGAATAATAGATAGGATACACAAAGGATTGGGGACAGAATATAGAAGACTAAAAAAATTAATACATTATGACAAGAAACCAATTAAATATACTGATTGCTGATTTCCTAGCAAAAGGTCTTGACCATAGATTGCTTCAAAGATTCCTTTCTTTTCAATTCATCTTTCTTCTATATGTCTCACTTCAGAGAGAAATTTAAAAAGGGGAAAAAAAAAAACCCTTTACAAGTGAAATTACCATAGTGTAAAATAAAAGTTTCACACATGCAGTGATGCTCACAGCTGAGAAAAATAAAACTTGGAGCTGCATACTTTTCTTAAGGAAAAATTGATAAACAAGTAAACAAATTCCAGTATTAAAAAAAGTCACTGATTTATAAACTTAAACAATAATAAAAATTAAATAGATTTATCCTCTTACAGAGTAAAACAGTATACTAAGAAATCTAATTGAGACTCCTAATGTCACTCAACAACATCTTCCACTGTTTTTGAACTCTTGTAAAATTTGGAAATACTCAGAAACTACAATTCCTTTTTAGTATTGTACCATTATAATATCAACAAAATAAAACCACAGACCAGAACTTATCAGGATAATCAATTAATTAGTACATTCTACATAGCATGATCAACTCAGCCACTGTTGCAATGAGAGCCCCGTTAACTGCAGTTACAGACACAAAAATGCTAACATTTCTCTTTCCTTTTTCATTTTCAGTCAGAACCTGAAGAGGGACTAAAGGAAAACTGTGGAGGGAGTTTTTGTAAGGGCATGTAGTGACTGGATGAGGGGAAATGTCTTTTATTTGAAGAGGGTAGATTTAGGCTAGATATTAGAAAGAAATTCTGTGCTGTGAGGGAGGTGAGACACTGGAACAGGTTGCCCAGAGAAGCTGTGGATGCCTCCTCCCTGGAGGTATTCAAGTCTAGGCTGAGTAGAGCTTTGAGCAACCTGGTCTATAGCAGGGGTGTTGGAACTAGATGATCTTATAGACTCCTTCCAACCCAAAGCGTTCTAAGTTTCAATGACTTATCACCATGAACATTTACAACTTCCAAGTTTCCCTTGTCTATAAACGCTGTCTTTTATGAAGAAGAGATGACACAGAAACTTCCACATAAAACATACATAGAAAAGGGTTTGGGTCTCAGATGGATGCCTTGCTTTAATTGATGAAATAGTATTTCTCTCTGTGTAGTTTTGTAAGGAATTTCTATCTGCCACAGTTAAAATAAAGCAAACTTTAAGTGCATCATTTTTAACACAGAGTAGCACCTGTGTATTTTTTAATATTCATGTTAAATATTCATGGTAGTGAAAACCATACCCACATGCAGAGAGCAGTTTCATGTGTAAATAGTATAGCTCACCTATTGACATACTCCTGAATGAACTGGTAGGAGAGATGGTGGTGAAAAGAATAAGTGATACTAGCATGGACTGATGTCTACACTAGTAGACAACAACAAATAAGCAGTATGTTCACCTGTTCTGGATAAACTTCACCCTGTGAAATATCTCTCAGAAGGCATTGGCTTGATTCTTGTGACTGACTAAACGTTTTCATGTAGAGTAGCCAAATGCATTTTAGTATTTAATTCATTTTAAATATGTTTTTGGAAAATTTGCTATCTTTACCGCTTGCTTCAAAAGTAACCAGAATGACAGAAGCAAAAAGTTTATTTTCCCTGTTCATTCCTTTTTGTGTTCACTAAGATAATGACAGATACACATAGGGTTGATGTGTAATTAAATTAATTTCAAGTAACAAAAGCTGTGTAAAATGCATTTACTCCAAAACAATAAACAAGTACATGATTAATAGCTTGCAATATGCCTACATTTGACTACATTTGGTATGTGAAAATAAAGATGATGCAGCAGCTGAGTAACTTTGAATCAATTCAGCATTCACCTTCTAGAAAAGCTCATTGTTTACCACAGACTTAGGTTATGTAAAACAATTTCCAAGATCTCTGGCTGAAGTTCTTCACAACAGAAAAAATAGTTCTTCCTCCTTTATAACCATGATTTGGACCAATCCCTAGAGCAATAAATCCACCCAAATATCTACAAAACAGTGTGGTAAGAAACAAAACTAGAAAACATAACTGCAGACTTCTAGACACTGATAAAAAAAAGGGAAAGCATTTACATATTAAGTTCATTTTTTGCAATTGTTTGTCATAAATTTCTACTTATTTAGATATCATAATTGCACAAGAAAGAGATAAGTAAAATATAGAATGATCTGTAGTAACAGGTCCTATTTTCATTAGTGGTCACTTCACTTTGAATTCCTGAGCACTATGCCATACTACTCTGTAGTACAGTAACACATCAACTATACAAACACACTGAATATACAAGTATACATACAATGAAAATAAAGAGAAAGAGATGGGTAATAGCAAAGACCTTTCTGACTATGTACAGAACTCTGTTTTTCTATCTAATTTCAAATGCATAACAGAGTTGAATCTACTTATTGTTTTTCTGCATATTCCTAGATGAATATTTGCTGCTAGTTTCATTTGTCTTACTGGAGAAGTAGTTCTATGTCAGCGATGAGTAATGATAATACAGACTAGCTAAAGGCTTGTTTAAGGTTAATTCTTTATGGTTCTCAGCTAAGTTGTGTTGCTGTCAAAGCAATAGTTACGCTGGATTTCAGTGGAGACTGGAATCAAAATCTACACTGAATAGGTTCAGGAAAATCTTTTTTTTCTTCTCAAATCTTCTGGAGTGATCTAAAATGCCTGAAAGTTAAGATTTTGAGATATGAACAACTCAAATAGAAAAACTGGAAGACTTTGATTGACTGTAAGTCAAATATAAAAGATTTTGTAGTATTGATGTAATATTTATTCCCAGGCACATCTGCACATTCTGGAGATCTTGCACTTTCTTCTAAGTGAATGTGGTGAATAAGGAAGAAAGTCAAGTTACTAACCCCTAATTTTGTTTCCTTCTAATACTTGGAGTCTATTAAGAGTTTAATAGCAGAAAGAGTTCTGAATGCAGTTATAACAGGACCTACAATCTTGCTTAATGTCACATGATACAGAAAGTACATGTATTTGTACTTATTATAAATGTGACTTCACAAATTGACAGGAAAGTGCATTTCTTTAAATGAATCTACTAATAGAAATTAATAAATGAATAGATATGGAAATAGTTTGGAGATAAAGACTAACAAAGGTAGCAATTCTTTTGTCTTGTTAGTAGAACGTAAGCTCAGTCAAATGAAGAGAGAGAAATAACACTGTGACTATATACAAATTGTGTTGCTAGTATCTTTTTTTGCTCCTTGGAGATTGGTTGCATTCATTTCATATCAGATGACCACTCGAATTTCACAGTGTGCTCTACAACACTTTTTACAGCAAGGAGCATTCTGCTCAAGCTCTGTCAAGTTGTCATTGATTGTTTCAAATGTTCTGTATTCAGCTATTCAAAGAATGATTCCCTGGCTTTTCAAACTGCAAGCAAGCCCAGTGTGTCAAATATGCTTCTGAAGATAAAGGCATTTGTAAATGTAAAGGCATCTTTAAATTCAAAAGGTGCTTAACTGTGTATGCAGCCTTTACAAAGCACAGGCAGCAAGCATGAGACTGTTCCTGGTGAGAAAAAAAAAAAAAACAAAAAAAAAACCAACCCCGTAAGTCAGCATCATTTTCTTCCTTCTGAATTCTGATTTCAAAATGAAGATTTAGTAGATTAAGTAGAATCAGACATAATGAAGTTAGGAATTTTAGCAGTGC